>CM050513.1:63804370-64132207 GCA_027563665.1 Antrozous pallidus
GTACTGAGGCCACGCCTTCTGTCAGGGGAGGGAATTGTGGATCAGAATTCAGAGTTTGCACCTGGCCTGGGAGGGGCTGAGTGACCTGTGGAGCCAATGCAGACTTGGGAAGAAGTCCAGGGCTCCTTAGCAGTCATGTTAAGGTCATCATTTTGCAAGAAATACTGTCAAAATCTTTTTTTTTTAAATTCGTTTTTATTGATTTCAGAGAGAAAAGGAGAGAGAGAGAGAGATAGAAACACCAATGAGGAGTTCATCGATTGGTTGCCTCATGTACTCCCTCCTCCCCCCCACAGTTGGCGATCGAGCCCGCAGCCCAGGCTTGAGCCCGAACAGGAATCAGACTGTGGCCTCCTGGTTCATGGGTCGATGCTCAGCCCCTGAGCCGCACCGGCTGGGCTGCCGCCAAAATCTTAACCTTACGGGCGACATATGTGTTCTTACTATGTAACCAGGTTTTATTGACTTGGGAGAAAAATTAATCTTTGCTATGATGAGGTGTGCTTACTTTTTAGGTAACTTGTGAGGAAATGGCTTCAGCACACCATGACTACTCCGCTCAGAAAGTCAGAGACAGCTCCTCCCCATTTGGGCCTGCTAAAACCTGGACAGAGGAAAACGTCACCTCGCATTTAGATAAAATCTGAAGCTTGAGCAGGGATTGAGAGAGAAGGGTCCACAAAAACCGTTTCTTCGTAAGACCCAGGTCAATAGGGCTCTTGTGCTCGTGTGACACAGGAGATGGGTTACTTAGGTAAAACAGCACTTCTGCCTTTCCTGGACTGCTCTGTAATAGCTTCTTGGCCAGATAGGAAAGAAATGATGTATGTGTCCATTGTAGCACTGGGAGTGATTTTTTCTTTTTCCTGAGGAAGTGTGGAAAGGCCGAAGGATGCTGGCTGGGGCTGAGATATGGCCATGGATTGGGGAAGATGCACTCCTCTCAGCCTCCGTGGGTTTGCTAGGAGGAGCCACCACTCCCATCTACCGAGCTGCAGGTGGCTCTCTTGTCAAGAGAAAACTTGAAATTGATTTATCTGAATTTCTACTTCTTCCTCCCATAGGGAGCAAATAACTCCCCAGTAGGACAGAAAGGAAAAGTCTCATTTATTCATTTCTATTATTTTATTTTAAAACATATTTTTATTGATTTCAGAGAGGAAGAGAGAGGGAGAGAGAGAGATAGAGAGATAGAAACATCTCTTTATATAAAAGGCTAAGTGACTAACCGTATGTCCATCTGACTGTCTGACCAACCAGTTGGCCCCAGCAAGAGCTTCACATGTATTGCACATGTGTGTGTCATATGTACCAGCCAACTGGTTGGTCAGACAGTCATGGTTTTTATGTCATGTTTCTGTTATTTTTATATCATGTCTTTATTGTTATATGTTGTTATTGTTTATTC
This sequence comes from Antrozous pallidus, assembly GCA_027563665.1. Lineage (NCBI taxonomy): Eukaryota > Metazoa > Chordata > Mammalia > Chiroptera > Vespertilionidae > Antrozous > Antrozous pallidus. Next base: position 63,805,779 of record CM050513.1, read on the forward strand.
ACCAATATACATATTATTTTCATATACATTTTACTAATTTTCTTTCATTTCTGACACTTGTATTATAGAGAAAGGGTGAATAGTGATATTAAAATACTTCTTCTAATTAATTTCCTTTCAATGTACATGAATCCATGCACTGGGCCACTAGTCAATGATAAAAGAGAATCATTGATCAGCTGCCTCCTGGGGACTGAACCCACAACCTGGCATGTGCCCTTGAGTGGAATTGAACCTGGAACCCTTCAGTCTCCAGGCCTAAACTCTATTCACTTAGCCAAACCATCTAGAGCTCATTTATCACTTGGGAAACCAGGAGGAGTATTTGGTATGGGCCTTGTATTCATGAAGAGCCTCAAGTATAGACTTTTCTATTATTGCAAAAAAAAAGGTCACATTGTCTTTGTATTTATTGGTTGTATTCAAAGTTTTGGTTGGTTAAAAATAAACATCTAAAATATAGCAATATTTTAATAACTCTGTCCTGGCATTTCTTACAAACACACACACATATTTTTATTAATTTCAGAGAGGAAGGGAGAGGGAGAGAGAGATAGCAACGTCAATGAGGAGAGAGAATCATGGTTGGCTGCTTCCCGCACGCCCCTCACTGGGGATGAAGCCTGCAGCCTGGGCCAACACTCACCCACTGAGCCACACCGGCTGGGCCTAGCTCTGATTTTCAAATTTTTACTTTTTTTCAATCCTCATGTGAGGATATTTTCACATTATTTTTACATAGAGCAGAAGGGAAGTGGAGAGGGAAGGGGAGAGAGAGAGAGCGAGCAAGACACACACACACACACACACACACACACACACACACATTTCATTGGTTGCTTCCTGTGAGGATTGAGCCTGCAATTGAGTTAGGAGCCGGAAATTGAACCCATGATCCTTTAGTCCTTGGGCTGGATGTTCTAACTGCTGAGCAAAAATAGCCAGGGCCTAGCTCCATTTTTATGCTGAAGTTTTTACTAAGTTCATCTACTCCTCCCCTAAGTTCATTGAGCATCCTTATAAACAGTGTTTTGAACTCTGTATCTTTTAGATTGCTTGTCTCCATTTCGTGTAGTTTTTTTTCTATAGTTTTTATCTGCTTTTTTTTTTGTCTTTTCATTTGGGACATGATTTTTGCCTCCTCATTTTAGCTGTTTGTTTCTATGTACTAGGCAGAGCTGCTGTGCCTCCTGGCCTTGGTAGAGTGGCTTTATGTAATAGGTGTCCTGCTCACAGCCTTCCTGATCACCCAAGCTGGGCATTCCAGATGCATCCCCAGGTGGGCTGTGGCCACCACCGGCATGCCAATGGGAGGCCAATTTCAGGGGGTTGGAGAGGCCAGTCCCCTGGCCCAGTCCTCTCTCTCTCAGGAGCTCTTAGTATCTATGAGATCTTCACTTACACATTTTCCCCCTACAAAAAGAAAGCTTGGCCCAGGAGAATCCGAGATGTCTGGGGGTCCGGTTACATGGATTTCCAGCCTCTCCCACAACTGCAGATGCAGTGGCTTCCCCTATGCTGAGGGCAGTTCTTAGAAGTCATCTTAGGAAACTTCCTGTGAAGGCAACGGTAAGGATTTGAACCATAGTCATCTCTCTAGGAGTTAGTTGCCTTTGGAGAAACTTCTTCCTGGTCTTAGCTCCAAGAATAGCTGTATTGCCCTGAATAGTCTGTCTCTGTTTTATTTCAGGGACATTGTGAACTCTGGAACGGATCTGATTTTTGGGTTGGCTTCTAAACAGTTTTGACTCAAACTTGTGGCCCACCTTTGGGAAGGACATAGATCTTATATTTTACATTTTCAAGTGACATTCCTGGCTCCATTTTACATTGCCACCTTTCTTTTTCCTTTAAAAATTTTTTACTTTCTTCTCTTTGTTTCCTCTACTCTTACTTTAAAAACTTTCCATCTTGTGTTGGCTGATCTGTCTTGGTAAGCTATTTATGCAGGGCAACAAGAAATAATACACTGAATGAACAAATAAAAACAGTGAGTCTCTCCTTAGCACTCGGATGGAGGTGGGAAGTGGAAGGAGGCAGAGCGGTGGGCAGAGTTACAGAGGTGAAGTGAGAACTGTGGGCATGGACCAATGAACTCCCCATATGAGGTATTTATTGGTTCTTATTCCAGAAACCTGGCCTGGAGGTGAGGGGACAGGTGTGAGGAAGTAGGGGGATTCTTAGAGCAGACCAGCTGTTCCTGGGTTGCTGGGTAGGACACTGTGGCCTTTTGTTGTTGGAAGGAGCTGGGCTTCCCGAGAACAAGTTACAGATGTGGGGAAAGAGCTTATTGGAGAGGGGGTCCCAAGATGAGTAGGACTGGGTGGCATATTAGAGTGTCCTGGACTCGAAGCTGGGGATTAAACTTCTAGGTTTCAGGTCCCAGGTCTACCGTTGTTGGCCAAGTGATTTTGCAGTCATGTGGTTCCTTAGTTTTCCTGTCACTTAGTAAGACCTGCTAGGCTTGTCCCTAGGGTTGGTGTGAGGACCAAAAGAGATAATGAGAGGAAATTGCCCAGGTGCTCTATTATGGCGAGGCTGTAAACTTTTTATTTATTTTTTAATGTCAAGGGACCAACATGATTGTGGAGTCACTGTGGGATGATTACCATTGTGCTGTAGAGACAGTCCCATTTGGAAGGTAACTCTGCTGCAGAGGCACTGGGGGCTGTGAGGCTGTGGAGCAGGCCCTAGGGAGACAGGGAGCCTTGGCTGACCCCGGGGAACCAATTAAAACTTACACAGCATCCACGGGGAGAAAGCATTTGTTAATTATTAAGTTGCATCCGATATATGTACTTGACAGCTTAGACTTTTAGAGTAAAAAGGATCTCAGGGGGTGGGGAGGCCAGTCCCCTGCCCCAGGCTCTCTCTCTGAGGAGCTCTTAGTACGTATGAGAGCCTCGCTCACACATGTTCCTCCCACCCCCCCACCCCCCCTACAAAGAGAAAGCTTGCCAGGAGAAGCGGGAAGGTCTGGGATTCAGGGTACATGAGTTTCCCAGACTTACATTTTTTTCATGATCGCTAGCGAGGAGGCCACCACGTTCTAGTTTCTTGGATCTAATCATGTCTTCCGCTGCACCTTGAGGCAAGCTTCATCTTCTAGAGTTTGTGGGGTTGATTGACAGCCACAGATTCCTTTCCTCTCATTTTCATATTATTCTTCATTTCATTTCCCCTCTCCTTGACTCCCCTCATGTCCCTTATTAACACACTCATCCCAGATACTGCAGCCAATAAATTTCTGTTTCACTTGAATAAGAATGTTCTAAGAAAGGTCATAGGATCTGACCAAGAAACCAACTTCTTATACTTGAGGCTGGGAGAGGAGGGCCTTCTAAGCCTTTTCTCCGCTTAAAGTAGCAACTTGCCGAGTATTTTGCCTTCGCCTGGCTGGCGTCGCTCAGTGATTGAGTGACACCCTATGAATGAGGAAATCGCTGTTTCATTCCAGTCAGGGCACACGCCTGGGCTGTGGGCTCCATCCCCGTGTAGGCTGTGCAGGAGGAGGCTGGTCCATGATTCTCTCTCATCATTGATGCTTCCCCCTCCTTCCCCCTCTTCCTTTCTCTCTGAAATCAATCAAAATATACTTAAAAAAATAAAAAAAATACATTTTGTCTTCAATCCCATACTTTCTTTGATTTTGGCATCCTTTGAGTACCTTTTTTTTTTTTTCTTTTGAAATTTACTGTCTTCTCAGTCCAGGGTGAAAGTGTACACAGTAAACTCACCTTCTCTATCCTCCCTGATTCATGTGAAATAATGCCAGCTTTTATTATACACCGGATATTGTGCTAAGTGCTTTTCATACATTTTTACTTAATTCTTGGCCCTCAGTCACTAGTCACTGTAGATGAGAAAACCCAGTCTCCGGGAAGTTAAATAACGTGCCCAGGCCCCACGGCTGGTGGTGGTGAAGCCAGGAGTCCATGTGGAAGGTGATCCCTGGCAGGCAGTTGCCGTAGGGCATGGGCGTGGGGTCAGAGCCTCGGGGGTGAATCCTGGATTGATCACTGACCAATGGGACCTCGGGCAAGTCACACACATCACCGCTCTTGGCCTTGGCCTTCTCATCTGCAAAGAGTACCTTAGCTTCTAGGTTTCATCTGCGCACTGGATGGATTATGGGATTTAAGTAACATGATCGATCAGCCTAGCGTTAGGCTCAGGCAGCGCCCACTGTGACGTGTGTGACAGGCAGCCCCTCCGCCGGCCCCAGCGGTCTCCACCTGCTGGCGTTCAGCCCTCATGTGGTCCCCTTCCCCTGAGGGAATGGAGACCTCAGTTCCTGGCTGAATGGGCCTCTCCTTGGGCAGCTCACACCATGACAGGCCCCTCTGAGTGGGAAAAGGAGGGAGTGAGACAAAGCCAGCACGACAGAAGGCAGTCTTTTCGTAACCTGGGCCTTTTGGCCTGGAATCGACGACTTCCTTCTTACTAACAGTGCACAGAAATTAGAGAGTAGGTTACAAAAAGGTTGTGGCTTCGATCTTGTTCATGCGCTCTTGCTCTCTCCCTGGCTGGCTCACTCACAGGGAAGGGAGCCGCCAGGGTGTGAGCTGGCCTGTGGAGAGGCCCACCTGGCGAGGAACTGATGACCCCGGCCGGAAAGCACCTGGGTCTGCCATCAGCTCTGGGTGCGAGTTTAGAAGAAGACTGTATCCCAGGGGAGCCTTAGGATAAGGGCATCTTGATGGCTTGATTAGATTTTGTGGGAGTCACAGGCACTTGGCTAAGCCATGCCTGATTGCTGACTCAGAAACCATGAGTTCATAAATGTCTGTGGCTTTAAGTTACTACGTTTTGAGGCAATCCCAGGTGGAGGGCTGTGGGGTAATGTGGTTTCTGTGGGAGAACCTGGGCAGACTTCTCAGAGGAGGTGCTCTGTGCTAGGCCTGGGATGGTGGACAGAAGTAAACAGGAGAGGTGGAGACAGGTTTCCAGGCAGGGGCGCGGCACACAGGCGTCGCCCAGGAATGAACGCTGGTGTGGTGGGAATCGCCTCCTGGATGGAAACGCCCTACCTGAGGCGAGAGCGGGCTCTTGTGATGTCAGGGGTACAGGTCTTCACAGGGCCTGTGCCTTTGTCCTATGCTGCCTTACACCTTGCTCTCAGGTCTCTGGCATGAGCTCACACTGCCCACAGCGCTTGCACCTCTGGGGCTTCAGGGAAGTGCCTCCCTTGTTCCTGGCCACCTACCCCCATCTTGGTAGTGCTACTTCTTATACCATCTCTGCTCCTCCCTCGGCGTGCCTGCTCCTCTGCCCGGGATCTGTGTAGAGGCCCAGACACTGAGTTCTGCTGATGAGGCAAGAGTATGAGAGAGGTTGGGGCAGGTTCTTTTTAGGTTCCCTGACTTCTTGTCCTGGGGGGAGCGGCTTGAGTCTGACCTCTTAGTGGTCTCATGTGTCCCTCTGGGCCTTGCACACAGAAGTTCAGGATAGTATGTTCCTGAGATCTTTCACCCACTGAAGCACCCCCAGTCCCATAGGGCCCCAGCTGTGGTATCTTACACCATGAGTGTCCCCTTTTTTCCTTTACACTCTTTAGTCTCTATCTCTGACCTCCAGGCTTTGCAAAGGGGCAGGTGCCAGTCCCAGTGGGGGGTTGCTCAGGGGTTTTCCTGACTACTTTTCCTATGTGTAGGATGGTCCCTGTACATACACGCACACACTATACATATGTATGTAATACATGTGCACACACACACACACACACACACACACAGAGTTGGAGTAGATTAACAGGTAGAACAGAGGCCCAGAGGACATTGGTTAGAGAGCCTGGAGCATGGGTCCAGCCTTCGCCCTGGCCCTCATTCACTACAGTCACTACAGAAAGATCATATCCTCCCCCATCTTTGTGTCCTTTTCTGTGACGGATGGGGTTAGAGCAGGTGTCTGCAGGGCGTCTTCTTTCTGTGGTCTAGGTGCAGACATGTTACAGACATGGGGGGTGGGCAGTGGCTTTGGAGGCTGGGTCTACAGTTCGGTTACTCTGGCTTTGGGGGCAGATAGACCGGGTTCGAGTTCTTGTTCTGCGGCTGTCAGGCAGTGTGACCTTGGACAAGACACTTCGTCTCTCTCACCATGAGCTCATCTGTAGGGTAAGATTAACGGAACCTCATTATGTCCGGACGAAGTGGGGTGAGCTCCTCAGCAAGGCTGATGCGGTGTGATGACCTGCTATCACTGGTCTCAGCTCTGCCCTGAACTCACTGAGCGATCTTGGGTAAACCACGGGAGCTTTCCTAGGTCTCCGTTTTCTGCTCTCTAGATGGAGTTTGGACGAGATCTCCAGCACTTCCCTCACCATCTCCCCACACACAGCTCAGAGAGGGGACGCCCACCGGGCTATTTGGAGATTCCCCCCGGGAGCAGTGTGAACCCACTTTGGGAAAACCTCCGAATTACGATGCTCTTGAGGAAAAGGTCACTACGGCTCCATTTCCCACTCTGTGCCCGTTCTGTCTTTTTGATTCGTAAAGTGCTTTAATTGGAAACTGCAGAAATGCTCAACATCATAAATCTGGAAACGACCAGACTTATGAGTGGCCTGAGGTCCCGTCAGACGTACAAGTGTCCTCATCTGTGTTTTACTCACAGCTTTCTTCCATGTTTATACTTGAAAAATGTGTGCTCACAGTCAGAAACATTCACTTTTGACCAAATTGAAACATTAAACTATTTAAAAAAATATTTTATTGATTTTTTACAGAGAGGAAGGGAGAGGGATAGAAAGTCAGAAACATCGATGAGAGAGAAACATCGATCAGCTGTCTCTTGCACACTCCCTATCGGGATCACAGCCAAGGTACATGCCCTTGACCGGAATCGAACCCAGAATCTTTCACTCCACAGGCTGATGCTCTATCCACTGAGCTAAACCGGTTTTGGCAAAACATTAAACTATTAATAAAAACATTTCCAAAGGCATAAAAAGGAATAATTGGTTGAAAATAATTTACACATTTTAAAATATGAAAATCTGTTTAAACAAATCCCATCCTTTTCTTTTGCTGTTTTATATATGCGTTTCCCCTATTTCTGATAAATGAAAATAGGGAAAAATCATATGGATCAGAAGTAATCAATGGATCAGAAATATATTAAAAAAACCTCACAAAACAAAAAAACCTCATTCCATCCATAGTCTATCATTGTCAATACTTTGGTGTATATATATTTTAATTTTTGTCTATCTAAATATATATTTTATATTGAGAACTTAGTTTTTTTTTACCTTGCTTTTATTACTTAATAATGTATTGTGAACATCTTTCCATGTCAATAAATTAACTTAAAAATAAACACTTTAGCCCTAACCGGTTTCGCTCAGTGGATAAAGTGTCAGCCTGCAGACTGAAAGGTCACAGGTTCAATTCTGGTCAAGGGCATGTACCTTGGTTGCAGGCACATCCCTAGTAGAAGGTGTACAGGAGGCAGCTGATTGATATTTGTCAATGTTTCTAACTCTCATCAATGTTTCTAACTCTATCCTTCTCCCTTCCTCTCTGTAAAAAAATCAATAAAATTAAAAATATAAATTATGAACTACAAATACACATCTATCAACAAATGAACATAAAAATCAAGTGAATGGATAGGCTGATGAACAGGATAAACTGGTGACTATAACAGAAACATGGACATAGAGAGGGAATGGACTGACAATTCTTGGGGAGAAAAGGGGTGTGGGAAGTACAGCAAGAGACTGGACAAAAATCTTGCAACAATGGGAGAGGACATTGGGGAGGGGAAGGTGAGGGTGGAGGGTGGGAGAAGGGTGGGATAGGTACAGGGTAGAGGGGAGATATAGGGGGATAAAAACGGGAAACAATGTAATTAATAAACTGAACAATAAAGATTAAAAAATATATTAAAAAAAATAAACACTTTATTTCAGAATAGACTTATAGAAAAATTGTGAAGGTAGTAGCATATATTGTTGCCATACACCCATCTCTAGTTTTACTAGTAACATTTTATTATTTATTTATTTAAAAAACATTTTTATTGATTTCAGAGAGGGAGACATTCACGAGGAGAGAGTATCATTGATCAGCTGCCTCCTGCATGCTCTCCACTGGGCCTGAGTCCACCACCGGGCCTGTGCCCTGGCCGGGAATCGAACTGTGACCTCTTGGCTCATTGGTTGATGCTCAACCACTGAGCAACGCTGGCTACAACAATATTTTAAAAACTGAAACCTGATCTTGTCACTCAGGATGAGTCCCTGAATTCTCAAACCACCCCAACATCCTTCATGATCTGCCCTGGATAGAGGTGGAACTAAACTCGTCATCCTGCTCCTAGGTACCACAAGATGAAAGGATTTTTAAAATTCCACTTTCAAAAGGGATCAAGGACAGAAACCCTTCCCATTTTTCTCTTTAACCCCTCACTCATTTCTTGCTTTTTAAATTTTTATTTTTCAACTAGTGGCCTGTGCACATTAAAGAGGAATTAATTAGAGGAAATATTTCAATATTGCTATTTGCCCTTTCTCTATAATAGAAGTGTCAGAGATGAAAGAAAATTAGTAAAATGTATATGAAAATCTTCCTCCTGTCAGAGTCTAGGGTGCGCCGCAGGATGCAGAGTCAAGTCCCCACCCACCTGCAGCACCTGAGACCCGGCCAGCCCCACCTTCGTCAAGCCCTGTCCAATGTGGGGGGGTGCAGTCTGAGGGCCCCATCAAGTCCCGCAGGGTGAGGGGCACAGCCTCAGGTCCCCCAGCATACCTTTAGGTCTCCTGGCCCAGCGCTGGGGTGTGTGTGGGGGTGCAGCCTGAGGTCCCATGTCAAGTTCTCTCAGATAGGGGAGCACTGCCTGAGATCCCACATCAAGACCCACCGGGTGGGGGATGTGGCCTGTGGTCCCCTATCAAGCCCCACCAGGCAGGGAGTGTGGCCTGAGTCCCCTGGCCCAGCACTGGGGGGCGGGGCACACCTTGAGGTTTCCTGTCAAGCCCCGCCCAGGGGGGGTGTGGCCTCAAGGTGCCCTGTCAAGCCCTGCCAGGTGAAGGGGGTACAGGCTCAGGTCTCCTACCCCGGTTCAGTGCCAGGCAGCCTCAGGTCTCTGCTGATTGCTCCTTAAGGCTCTTAATGGGAACTCGGCCTCCACTGTGGGTGTAGCCATCTGTGTTACAGAAACCTCGCCTCAGCTGTGGGCGCCGCCATATTTGTGATGGTGTGATGGTCAATTTGCATATTCCCTCTTAATTAGATAGGATTACGTTCAACATTACTTTGTATTAGTTTTAGGTGTAGCACTGGGTTCTTATGGGAGGAGGAGTGACTTACTGATACCGTCGAAAGCATCTTTGTGCATGTGTGGGGTAAGCCCTCTTTGGCTTTCTTTCTCAGGCTGGCCTATCTTTCATCCTTCAGGTAATGAACTTCAGGGCAGGCCCAACTGAAGTGACCTGTCATTTGTATAGATTCTCTGCTGTTAACGTGGGCGTAGTGGTAAATGTGGAGAGTAGGGAGCTCTTTTTGACCTTGGATTCCAGCCATATCCTCCAGTTCAGCTTGACTAGTAATAAAGCTGATCATTTGTTTCCTAACTTCAGTGTATTTTCCTAGTTGGTAGAGAACCCAAAGGGAGAGATGTAGGGTTAATTAGATTCTTCAAACTCCAACAGTTTCAGATGCTGCATGTCTCCTTCCTCTCTTGTCACTTCCCCATTGCCTAGTATACTTGACTATCATCAGCATCCTGCAGTTCTTGGAGTGAGACACGCTCTTGCTGACCTCAGGACCTTGCACATTCTATTCCCTTTCTTACTTCCTCCTCTGGATAATTTCTTGTTATGCAGACTTCAGTTAAGGTATCTCCTCCTCCTTGGAACCTTCTCAGGTTGGATCTGGGACTTCTCCTTTGTACTCCTGACCATCCTATCTTGCTGCTATTGTTTGTACATGTCTCATATAAAATTGCAATTGCCTGTTAATTGTTCTGTCTCCCCCATTATGTTGGTTTTATTCTCCTTTGCACTAAATTCCTGGCACACAGCTTGACATGGCATTTTCTGAATGAATGTATTAAACTTGAGCTTCCCGAAGGGTACATCATGGCACACTGGAGGGTCAAATGGATTGGAAGTATCTGTAAGAGTGTGATCCTCTTTGCCCTTGGTTTCTCATTGTGGGGTCTTGGAATGGACAGAGCTCCCAGCGTCATTGCATCTGGCCATAAAAAGCCTTGCTTGGGGCTACTCAGCGGGAGCCAAAAGAGTTGGGTTGGTGATGCACCCTAGGTTCCTGCAGCTGGTGAGAAAAACGAGTGATAGACACTGGCCTCAATAGGTTGAGGGAAACCTAAAGGTGCTCTGTAACCTTCATGTCTACCCTTGCAGCCAGCTCCCAAGTGTCCTGCTGCCCACTGTGGACGAGGGGCCCATGGAGCTGTGGAGGAGTAGGGTTCATGTGGCAAGGAGCTCCGTGCCCAGCCCAAGGTGTGGCCCTCAGGGGTTGGAGGGTGGGGAGTCCTGGAGATCTCCTAAGCTCTCCATGGTGGTCCTGAATCTTTGTCTTCATATCTATCCAATGCTTCTGCCCATTACCTGGTAATGTGCCCTTTTGTGGTATATAATCTAGCTGCATGGTGGCTGTATGCACAACCTGCACAGTAGAGCTCCAGTAATACTGTATCGAAATACCTGACATGAAAAAGTGTGATTGAAAGTAGGCATAGTTGTCAAGTAATAAGGAAACCTTTGGAGCAGCAGTCGTCAATCAGTGATTTGTGGAACACTGGTGGTCTGTGAGGTCCAAAAGGTTGGCGACTGCTGGATATAGTCAATAATCCTGTCTTTTATTGACCGTACCTTCACTACACCAATAAGCCAAGCCCACAGGCCATGCCCAGCAGCCAATCAGGAGCAATATGCAAAACTAGAATCCAACCAAGATGGCTGCTGCCCAAGGCTGGGCCAGGTGGAGCCATGGCAGGGCAATCGCTGGGTTCCCAAGGCCGGAGCAAGCGTCTGCCAAGAGGCTTTTTCTGGCCTTGGGGAGGGCTTGGGCTGGGGTGCAGAGCCAGCCAGCCATCAGGGATCAGCCCCAGTCCCTTGGGCAGGCCAGGGCCAGGGCAGAGTCAGCCATCCATGGGCCCCATTGCAGGGCGATCACAGGCTGGGGTCCCCTGGGTGAAGTCCCCTGCCCAAGGACGAAAGTCTTGGCTAGAGGCTTTCGGCCTTGGGCTAGGGGTGAGCCATCAGTAGGACATCCCCTGAGGGCTTCCAGTATGTGAGAGGGGACAGGTTAGGCTGAGGGACCAATCACTCCCAGTGCATGAATTTTGTGCACCGGGCTCCTAGTCCTATATAATAAAAGGCTAATATGCAAATTGGTGGAACAACTGATCACTATGACATGCACTGACCACCAGGAGGCAGATGCTCAATGCAGGAGTTGTTCCCTGGCGGTCAGTGTGCCAGAAGCTGGGCTCATGGCTGGCAAATGCAGCGGATGGTGGGAGCCTCTCCTGCCTCTGTGACAGTGCTAAGGATGTCTGACTGTCCTCAGGGACTCCCGGATTGTGAGAGGGTGCAGGCGGGGCTGGGGAATCCTCTGAGTGCATGTATTTCATGCACTGGTCCTCTAGTCTAGAATAAAAAAAAGCATAATATGCAAATCGACTAAATGGCCACCTGGACATCCTTCCGGACAACCTTCCGGACAAAGCTGGGGCTGCAGCCGCAGGATAGAGGCAGCCACCACAGCTGCGAAGGCCTACTCTTGCATGAATTTTGTGCTTTGGTCGCTAGCATTGTAATAACTGTGTATGGTGTCCTATGGGTACTAGACTTATTAGAGTGATCACTTCGTAAGGTATATAAATGTCTAATCACTATGGTGTGCACTTGAAACTAATATAATATTGTATGTCAACTGTAATCAATCAATTAATAAGAAAAGACACACAGGGATAAGATGGCCATATACAGATCAAGAAGCGGAGCCTTCACAGCCCTCAGAAGGAACCAGTGCTGCGGACACTTGGATCTCGGAGTTTTAGCCTCCAGAGCTGTGAGGAAATACATGGCTACTGGTTAAGCCAAAAAAAAGAAGAAAAAGAGAAAAAGTATTATTGGAAATGAAATCCTTTTATAAAATTACAAGACTTTTCAATGAAAGAAAAGCTAGTAAATATAAATATGTATTACATATAATTTCAGTGATTGAAAAATTTTGAATGACTGAAATGGCTTTTCCTTTTATATCACCCACTTCTGCAAGTAGTTTTCTTGGGTGGTGACCATCAGTTTTTATTTTAAGAAATCAATACTTAAACATCTTGATCAGGAGGTGTTTAGCCATTTTTTAAGCACAAATTTAATATAATAATTATATTCACAGAAGCAAGCTCAAGTTTCTAATATGTATTAAGTTTTATTTGGAAGTTTTATGCGAAACCAGTATTTATTACTGTATACTTTTAAATAATTATTGCATATTTTCCTTTGTAATTATATAGTAAAAGGGTGCAATAAAAATTTTCCATTTTAATTGGTAATGTTACAAAATTGAAGAAAGCCACAAAATGCAATATTCTAAAAAACCCCAAATTTACTATTGATACTAACTCCTATAAGTCTGTTGTGCTACCATACACAAGTCAATAAATTAAAGAATCTATTAAATATACAAAACATTTAGCACCAGAAGCCTTAAAATCTAACCGTTTGTAGTAGCCCTTCAGAAAGCTACCAGTTGGCCCAGCCGGCATGGTTCAGTGGCGGGCCACTTAGTTGGATGTCAAATTCGTAGACATCTGCTTTCACGACTGACTCGGACCTCTGAAGGTCCTCTGAAGGGTGAATTCAGGCAGAGTCTGATTTCCCTTAACCCAGACGCTATTGGTGTAGCCGGGGCAATCACCTTGTGCAGGGATCTAAAATAATTTAGAAGATGCCAAATGTTCTTCCCCATAGGCAGCATTCCCTTTCATCCTTTCTCTTTTTTAAAATGTATTTTTATTGATTTCAGAGAGGGAGAGAGAAACAGAAACATCAATGACGAGATAGAATCACTGATTGCCTCCTGCTCGCCCCAGCTGGGGACTGAGACGGCAACCTGGGCATGTGCCCTGTCTGGGAGTTGAACCATGACCTCCTGGCTCATAGGCTGACACTCAACCAGAGTCATGCCGGCTGGGCCCCCTCCATTCTTTCTCATCCTGTAGCGCTGATGGCGAGTCTGGGGTGTGGTTAGGAGGTAAGATACAGATTTACTTCTGTTTTAATTCCAGCATTTTCTGCCAGGAAGCCTTATTTTTTTCCAGGTGCTGCATGGTTTCTATTAGACTGCGGCTTTCGTCCAGCACCAGAAGGCAGTCAGTGAGTGAGCCGAACCCCTCTCCCCCAGTCCCCTCAGGGTGGGAAGACCCGTCTCTTCACCATGTGCCGCAGGGCCCCCGCCACCTCCTTGTTTCGCAGGGTGTAGATGATGGGGTTGAGCATGGGTGTGACCACTGTGTAGAAGAGGCTGAGGATGCGGTTCATGGTCACCGAGGAGCCGGCCCGGGGCTGGATGTAGGTGATGCTGGTTGTTCCAAAGAAGAGGAAGACCACAAGCAGGTGGGAAGAGCAGGTAGAGAAGACCTTGCGGCGGCTCTGGGTGGAGGCCATGGCCAAGATGGCACCCAGGATGCGGACGTAAGAGGTGACGATCAGAGAGAAGGGGACCATGATGAAGACCACAGTGGCTGTCATCACAGAGATCTCGCTCCTGCGCTTCCCAGCACTTGCCAGCCTCAGGACCGGCAGGATGTCACAGAGGAAATGCGGGATGACTGGGTGGCGGGGGAAAGGCAGGGTGAAGATGAGGGCGGAGTGGGTGGTGGCCGTGATGATGCCCATGAGCCAGGAGCTGCTCACCATGGCCACGCAGGCCCGCCTGCTCATGAGGATGGAGTAGTGCAGGGGCCGGCAGATGGCGGCGTAGCGGTCGTAGGCCATGGCTGTGAGCAGGCAGCACTCTGAGATGCCCAGGACAATGAAGATGTACATCTGGGCTGCACAGCTCTGGAAGGAGATGGCCTGGGGATGCAGGGAGGCCAGGTCAGCCAGGGTCCGGGGCACAATGTCGGTGGTGTAGAGGAGCTCCACTACCGAGAGGTGGCGCAGGAAGAAGTACATGGGCGAGTGCAGGGAAGGGCTGGCCTGGGTGAGGAGGATGATCATGGAGTTACCCAGCAAAGTGACCAGGTAAACCAGAAGCACTACCCAGAACAGGGGGCCCTGCAGGGCCCTGAGGTCAGAGAATCCTAAAAGGATGAATTCAGGCCGAGTCTGATTTTCCTTAACCATCACTTCAGGCTAGAACCTATGGCACAGCCAAGAAAGAGAAGTGTATATGGAATCAGCATTTCTGTAACTTAGTAAGGCACTTCCCGTACAGTCCCTCTAAAATCGACCGAGACAGTTAGGGTCTCCGCTTTATGGATGAGGCCATGGGTTTCTGAGGGTTTAAATAATTTGTCCGAGGTAATATCAAGGGAGTGGTAGGTCGGAGACTTGAATCCAGGTTTCTTGATTACAAATTCCATGCATTTTCCATGTTCTCTATGCTCTGGGTCCTGGGTGCAGGGCCTGATTCCCAAGTGTAGAGACCCCAGACATATACTTCGGGTCTTTCTCCAGAGTGAGGATGGAGCAGCTGCTTTGCCCCAGACTTCTTTGTACAGTTTGGCCCCAAACCCCAGCCTGAAACAAACTATGTGGCACCCCCACTGTGGTCTCAGTCAGGGACTGCTGCAGGCTGGTATCTAACGATCACCATGGTGGGCAGTGGACTTAGGATATCATGCAATAAGGCAACTGTTGGAATTAATACTGCCCAATTGTATCATGCTTTGGAATGCTATCAAGCTCCTTTTCAAAGATTATTAGGCTATGGTCCCTGCCCTGTGAGGGGAGTGGGGCAGGGACTGGCCATATTGTACTTTCTCCTCCACTTATTGCTCCCTGTAATTATTACTCCAGCTGCTCTGTCTTGGTGGTCCCCTCTATCTTCCCAGCCCCTAGGCATTCCCAGAGTGTGCCCCCTCCAGAGAATGTTTCTATGCATCTTATTAAAATCCCACTCATCTTTCAGGCTCAGCTCAAATTCCACCATCCCTATGGCTCCTTCCCTTCTCCTCATGGTCAGAAATAATTACCCATGGCATTTAAGAATTAAAAGTGACTTTAAAGATCATATATTTCATTGTGCAATGCTCAGATCTCATCTACAACATCTTAAAAGGCTGTTTGCAGTGTCTGTTTGAACATCTACTGAGGTAGCCCCGTCTGCCTGTAGGGAAAATCTTCATTCTATTAGTTTTGGCTAAATTCTTAGTATTTTATAGAATGTCTAAGCCCTCTTTCACCAGACAGCCCTTCAAGTATTTGAAGAAAGCACCTTCATTTGGGCTCACATGAGGTAGCACTTGTGTCTTGGTCCCAGAATCGTATCTAATAAAAGAGTAATATGCAAATTGACCATCACTCTAACACACAAGATGGCTGCCCTTATGTGGTCAAAGGTCCTGCTTCCATGTGGACACAAGATGGCCACCACAAAATGGCCAGCAGGGGAGGGCAATTGATAGGGATCAGGCCTGCAAGGGAGAGCAGTTGGGGGAGGGGACCAGGCATGCAGGGGAAAGCATTTAGGGGTGACCAGGCCTGCAGGGGAGGGCAGGTAGGGGCAATCAGGCTGGCAGGGGAGAAGTTGGCATCTATCAGGCTGGCAGGGGAGTGGTTAGGGGGTGATGAGGCTGGCAGGCAGAAGTGGTTAGGGGCAATCTGGGAGGCAGGCAGGTGAGTAGTTGGGAGCCAGCAGTCCTGGATTGTGAGAGGGATGTCTGATGCCTGTTTAGGGCCCAATCCCTCAAGGGGTCCCAGGTTGGAGAGGGTGCTGGCTGGGCTGAGAGACAACCCTCCCTGTCTATGGACAAATTTCATGCATGGGGCCTCTAGTTTTTTAGATAAAGGTCTCCGCTCTATAGCTCCTGCAGAACAAGTTGGGGAGGTGTGGAGGGAGGGGTCTGGGGTGAGCATCCGTTTTAATAGCTGCTATTTGCTAAGTGCCTGGCTCCCTGACTTAATAGTCATTAAAGTCTTGAGTCATGCCCTGGCTGGGTTTGGTCGGTGATTAGAGTGCCAGCCCGTGGACCAAAGGATCACAGGTTTGATTCTCGGTCAAGGGCATGCACTTCACCTGTAGGTTCAATCTCCAGGGCTTTTGCAGGAGAATTGATGTTTCTCTCTCTCCCCCTCCACCTTCTCCCTCCCTTTCACTCTCTCTAAAAATCAATGGAAAAAATATCCTCAGGTGAGGATTTAAAAACAAACAAACAAAAAACCTTGGGTCTTCACAATCACACCATGATATAGAAGTCTGTATTTTCTCCCTTTTACAGATGAGCAAATGAAAGTCCAGACAATATTAGAAACTTGCTCAAAATCACAAACCTAGTCACAGAGAATTTGGGCTCAAATCTAGGCCTGCCTAACTCCAGAGCCTATGCTCTTAATCACTAAGCTTTCAACTGTCTTATAGGCTAGTTTATTCACCAGAACAACTGGCATGGTACCTTGCAAGTGTTCAGCTAAATAGTTATGAGATGAATGAGTGAATCCCACTTATAAAGACAGAACCTGATTTGTCTAAAATAGGCGGCTAGTTTGACAAGACACTGGGCCCAAGTCTTTGAGAAGTCTCGGTTCCCAAGATTTGAAGAGCTTTTATTATCTACATTCATCCCACATTTGAGATTAGCTCAGCAATCTTCATCTTAAGGCAGGATAGTTTCAAACTGTCTTCCCATTGCTCATAAACCTACCTTCCTCCCATACACACTTTGCCCTCTCACCATGTATATTTTTTGCCTTAAGTCATTTACTCTATAGCTAACACTTAGAGATTGCTTTATGTTGGGCATTTTGCAGTATGTAACATCTGAACTGATATATAACTATTCCAGGAATAGTTGTTATTTAGTCATTGCAGATAGGGAACATGAACTCTGAGAGCTTAAATAACTTACCTAAGATCACACGATTGGTGAGTGGTGAACACAGAATTGTCACTTGGAGTCTGAGATTTCTCCACACCTACTGTATCTCCAGTGAGGCCAACACTTCACCCTATACTCTGGAAGATGAACTCCATCTATTCAGTTTGGACAGGAGTTTCTGAGTCCATTGGTCTTCTTCAGTCTTGTCAATAAACTTTCAGATGCTCACACCACTTAGCCTATGGGAGAAATATTGCTATTTCCAAATTTAAAAGTGTTATGTTTGCAATTAAAATTTTAAAGAAGTAATGCTTTTAACAATAAAGATACATAAAAAGAACAGTCAATCCATTTAGATAATTAAGCAACTTATCAAACTGCCTATTTGAATTTTTTCATTTATGAATTTCCTATTCATATTCTTTCCCCTGCCCTCCAAAAGAAATAATGAGAGTAAAATCATTTATGATTTCACCACCATCTTGCTTGTACATTACTCTCCAGTCTTTGTTCTATTGCAAAGGTCACATTGCAGGTATATGGCTTAGAAATGTGCGTCTAGAGGAGGTGAAACGGTTTTTAAAATGTAAAATTACACCTTGAAAATATGAATGGTTGGTCTACACATTCCAAAAATAAAAGGTTGCTTATGCCAGAGGAAATAATGAGAGTAAAGTCATTTATGATGCTGCTTATGTATGACAGCTACAAGATTCAAGTGACAAGCAATAAGGTCTCAAAAAATTAATACTGGTTAAAGAGAATGGGAATATTTTTTCACATTTCACTGAAAATGAATTGTCTACTAGGATATGAAATCTAAGCAGGAACTTAGAGGAAAAAATTACAAAACCTAAAGCCAGTTATTTAATATTTCCTATTACCGAAACAACAGCATAAAATTAAGAGAAAACTGCACCTGTACTTTAATTGCTAACCTCAGTTAATGAAGTTCTCAAAAAACAAAATGCAATAAAAAAGCTTCAAACTCCAAATGAAAAGTTTGCAAGGCCCAGATTAAAAGGTGGAATGTTTTGGATTAAATTAATAAAAATAAAATTGCTTTTGTTCTTTGTTGAATGGAATCAAAACTAAAACTCAGCTATTAGACAGCTCCCCACTTAGCCCTCCCCATGGCTACTTCTGAAAGTAGAATGGCCCCCTTTCAATAAATCTTAGTGAGACAGGCAGATGGATAAATTGGTCGGCTAGTGGACACGAAGATGGATAACCTGTGGATAACTGGCAGGATGGATAGAGGATGAACAAAGGTGTGGCTGGCCGGCAGCATGACTGGTCAGCCCAGAGAGCCCTGGGTGCAGGAGGTGCGGGAGGGACTGGAATAGAAAGCAGTTCATGAAAGTAGGATTGGCACCTTGGGGGTGAGGGAGCTGGAATTCTGGAGCCTAGTGGGGGATGTGAGAGATGGGGGGGGGGCGGCCTTAATTGAATCAAGGAGATCTGGAGGAGCACAGCCAGACAATCTGCCTTTGTTTTTTCATATATATATTTTGTCTGAAGTATTAGTGGGAGCTTTGGAGCTTTGCCTGGGGTAGTGTGTGTGTGTGTGTGTGTGTGTGTGTGTGAGAGAGAGAGAGAGAGAGAGAGAGAGAGAGAGAGAGAGAGAGAGGGAGAATGGGGCATGCAGGCTGTTTTATCTGTGATCTCTGAGATTGAACCATTAACAGGAACCTGAGAAAAAATGTCCTAAGTTTTTATCAGACATTAACCATAGACAATATGGAGGCTATGAATGCCCACCTGATTTACACGCCACTTGTAAACGCACAAACC
This sequence comes from Antrozous pallidus, assembly GCA_027563665.1. NCBI lineage: Eukaryota > Metazoa > Chordata > Mammalia > Chiroptera > Vespertilionidae > Antrozous > Antrozous pallidus. The sequence continues at coordinate 63,824,589 of CM050513.1, forward strand.
TGCTCACACTGCCTTACCCCTACCACCTCCTCCCTCCCTGCCCCTCCGAATCAGGCACAGTACAAACGCGCATACTACATGATTGACAAACTTGGTATGGGCCACCCCAGAGCACACCAATCCACAGAACACATTCCAAGATTTGAACAGACTGAGTGTAGACACACTGCCTTACTGTATTATGTGCAATTCTATCTGGGAGAACTTGTACAAGGCTCCCTGCCTCTTTCTCATCCCTCTTCTTGTCCAGTCAGGCTGGTGGCATCGGAATCACACTTCTGCAAAAGCGTTAGAAGAGATTTGGGAACCCTCACCTGGGCTCTTTTCTCCCATGATTGGGGACAGGTGTTGGCCCCAAGCCTGTAGAAAGAAGTTCTAAGACTCTGAGTGGGCCCCGATCTGCCCTGTTCCCCGCAGGGTCTAGCCTGATCAGGGAAAGGCCAGGCTGCCCATCACTGTGTGGAGCACTTACCTGGGGGAGGTGGAAATGGCCACCCAGCCTGGGCAGAGGCTCCTGGGCACAGGCTTGGGCTCTGCAGTTCCCTCCTCCTCTCTGGAAGTCTTGGGCTCTGAGATGCCCACAATTATTCTCCAACTGCTGTTGTGTCTCCACTCCCCGGGGACCTGGGAGGCCCTGACTTGTGGGGTTTCCCTGGGTAACTCTGAGTTGATCCAGGTGATTAATGTCATGGACCAGGTGATTCTGCCCATGTCCCCACTGCCTGCTGTCTCCTTCCTCATCTCCTTAATCTCATTTTTTTGGTGAACCTGTGTCTTTTCCCTTTCCTCACACCTTGTTCCCTTTCCTGCCTAACATTTGTCTTCTCACATTGTAGGGTCTCTTTGGTTACAAATGGTATGAGATTTGAGGGTCTCCCTCCCTTACGTTTAGAATTTCACCAGCGGTAATTTATTCCTCTGCATGAAATTGTGGCTCCCTGTAGATGCTTCTGGAAACTTCTAGATGTTAATAACAGTGAAGGATAATTTAGTCACTGTGATTTCCATGCTTGGTTCACCTTTTTTTTCCTTTTCTTTTTTTTAAATCTTTATTGTTCAGTTTATTAATTACATTGTTCCCTTTTTTTTCACCCTATAGTTCCCCTCCACCTGGTACCCATCCCACTCTCCGCCCTCACCCCCTCCACTGTCCTCTTCCATAGTTGCATGATTTTTGTCCAGTCTCTTGTTGCACTTCCCACACCCCCTTTCTCCCCAAGAATTGTCAGTCCATTCCCTCTCTATGTCCGTGATTCTGTTACATTCACCAGTTTATCCTGTTCATCAGCTTATTAATTCACTTGATTTTTAGATTCATTTGTTGATAGATGTGTATTTGTTGTTCATAATTTATACTTTTATCTTTTTCTTCTTCCTCTTCTTAAAGAATATCTTTCAGCATTTCATATAATATTGGTTTGGTGGTGATGAACTCCTTTAGCTTTTCCTTATCTGCAAAGCACTTCATCTGACCTTCAATTCTGCATGATAGCTTTGCTGGATAGAGTAATCTTGGTTGTAGATTCTTGCTGTTCATCACTTTGAATATTTCTTGCCACTCCCGTCTGGCCTGCATCGTTTCTGTTGAGAAATCCGCTGACAATCGTATGGGTGCTTTCTTATAGGTAACCATCTGTTTTTCTCTTGCTGCTTTTAATATTCTCTCTTTGTCTTTTCTCTTGGCATTTTAATTATGATGTGCCTTGGTGTGGTCCTCTTAGGGTTCCTATATATTGGGGTTCAGTGCGCTTCTTGGACTCCTAAGTCAATTTCTTTTACCGGGTGTGGGAAGTTTTCGGTCACTATTTCTTCAAATAGGTTTTCATTGTCTTGCTCTCTCTCTTTTTCTGGCACCCCTATAATTCGGATTTTGGTATGCTTGAGGTTGTCCCAGAGGCCCCTTACACTATCTTCAATTTTTGGATTCTTTTGGATTCTTGCTTTTTCAGATGAGTGGATTTTACGTCTTTGTATTTCACATCTTTAACTTGGTTCTTGGGGTGCTCCAGAGCACTTTTAGGTCTTTGTATAATATTTTTTATTTCAGTCAGTGTATGCTTAATTTCTGGTTGGTCCTTCTTCATATCCTTGAGAGTCTCCTTTATATCCTTGAGGGTTTCCTTCATTTCCTTGTAGGACTCATTCATTTCCACGTTGGTCTTGATAATTTCCTTGCAGGTCTCGTTCATATCCTTGAGGGTCTTGTTCATTTCCTTGTAGGACTCATTCATTTCCTTTTCAGTCTTGCTTATTTCCTTATAGGCCTCGACCTTTTGTTGGAGCCTCTTGAAAAACCCTATAACCGTGGTTTTGAATTCCATGTCCAGTCGTTTTTTTTCCTCCATTTCTTTCACATCTGATTTCTTTCCATGTCTCTGCATCGTGGCTGTTTCCCTGAGTTGGTCAATTAGCTTTATGTGGTAGACTTCCTACAAGGGACAGTGGCTCAGCCTCCCCAGTTATCTGAGGTGGATATGGGTTGCACAGTCTTGCTGAAGTTAAGCTCAGGTTAATCATTGTTAGCACTTGGAGGGGTTGACCTCCAGGCCAATTGTCTGTGAAGCTCAGCTGTGCTCAGGTTGGATGGGCGGAGTCTCTGGGCCAAGCAGACAGCGTTAGCTCTGCCCTGTGCGGCCCCAGGGACTCTGTGCCGGGGGCAATGGCTGCCAGCACCTCTGAGAGAGAGCCGCTGTGGAGCTCCACCGGCTGCCGGGGAATTCAGACTCTCCCCAAATGACTCTGCACCCCCAATGTCTCACCCAGGGTCGTAAAACAAAGCAGACTGACGGTTTTCCGAATGAGAGACAAGTCGCAGAGCGCTTTCTGCGTGGTCACGCAGCTGAGCTGTTCGCACAAGCTGCCTTCTCCACAAGCCGGCAGACCCGGCAGCACCCGAGCTTCGGCGCGCCCTCCCACTGTCCAGTTTTCACCCCGTATCATAGTGGGTTCTCTGGACTTCGCCCAGAGCTGGAGAATCAGTCCCGTGGGAAGTCTTTGTCTCCCCGTTCGAGAAAACTGGCCGGTTTTCAGCCGCCTGCCCTCTCCGCTGGCGCGCGCTCCAAACCTCTCTCCGCACGAATCTTTCAACGCTGTCTGCTGCCGCTCCTCCGAGTCACAGTGTCTTATTTTCACTTTTATTTGTGGAATTTTCACTCGGCGAGCTTTCTGGTGATTCTGGAAGGTGTTTGTTCTTTCGTTAAGTTGTAGTATTAAAATTGCTGAGTATGACGGCAAGACAGGTGTTTTACCTATGCCGCCATTTTGGTTCTCTCCCAGCACATTCTTTCTTGGTTCACCTTGTAGATGGAAAGTGTTCCAGTGAAGATATGGCCTGGCAGGGAGGGCAGGGTTTTCCTCCATCACCAGGTTCAGGTGACTCCATATGTGCTTAGTGGGGTCCTTATACAGAGAGTTAAGGTTTCTGAATGTGTTTAGCCTGGAAGGGCAGTGAAGTTTGGGGGTAGAACAGAGGTCTTATTTGCAGTAGCCTGAGCCTTTCCTCAACACCTGGAGCCCTCTTGTTGGCATTTGCTGCCTCCACTTCTTGTCTCCCATTTTCTTCATTTGTGCCTACAACTCCATTGATTCTCTCTTATCAAGATCACTAACATTTCCGAGCTGTCAAACTTAATAGATACTTTCCAGTTTTCATTCCTAATCTCTAAACTATCTTTGACAGATTTGATCCGTCCCCTCTCTCTTAAAAAAAAATTGATTTTTTAGAGAGAGGGAAACAGAGAAGGGGAGAGAGAGAGAGAAACACTGGTGTGAGAGAGAAACATCAATGGGCTGTCTCTTGCACACTCTCCACCAGGGATTGAAGCCACAACTCAGGCATGTGCCTGGATCAGGAATCGAACCAACAACCTTTCAGTGGATGGGATGTCACCCAACCAACTGACCCACACTGGCCAGGGAACCTCTCTTTCTGGAAACATTTTATTGTTTAACCTCTGTAACTCTCCAACATACATCTTTGGCTCTGGCCTCTGCTTGTTTATCCAAATGAGTGTCTTCCCTTAGATGTTTAGAGGCATCTCAAACTTATCATGTCCCAATAGAACTTTTGTTTCTTTTTCAAGCTGCCTCATCCCAGTAAGTTGCTACTCAGTTGCTCAGATCATTTTAATTCATTTATTTTCTTACCACTCTAGGTTCAATTTGTCAGCAAATTCTGTCAGTTCTGCCTCAAAAATTTAACCCCCCAAAACTACCTCTCATTATTGTTACTGCTAAAATCTTAGTTCAGCAAATTGTCTCTCAGCTGGGCCATCCCATTCTCTACAATCCTCTCTCCACCCAGCCAGGGTGATATTCTCCAAATGTGGGTCAGATGATGTAATTTCCATCCTTTTAAATGTCCCCATTGCCAAATAGCTTCTTATTATAGGTAGAATAAAATGCAAAATTCTTCCCTTAATTTATACCAACCTCATGACTTGGCCCCTATGTATTAAACATGGCTTTTTATTCTGATGTTTTGACATCTGGGGCATTAGTGACCCTGATTATACTTACATGCAAGCATGTCTTTCATAGACACACCAACCAGTCCAGAGTCCCTATCCTCAGCCACCACCGTTATTAGCTTCTGACAGTCGGATCCAATATTCCCCTGCTCCAATCACCCACGCCAGGAATTAGACAGCTACAGACAGCCCCTAAACCCAGAGCCCATTGGGATTATTCGAACTAGCTAATCCTAAACCTGATTAGTCTGCTACCCTGCTTTCCACTCCATCCCGTGAAAATCACAGTGAAGGCTTTGCCCACGTTCCCCTCACTCCCTCTGCCTCCGCTCAGCCTGGTGCTTTCCGCATGGATCTGCATGGTGTGCCATGACCCCCTCCTCTTGGGAACAGGGAGAAACAACCTGTCTTTTCAGTGGAATTGTCTCCTGATCTATTATCTGATCATGGTGGATAATAATAAAATCTTCATTTAAAGAACACTCTTCTCTTGTTCTTGTTCACAATGCTCCAGCCACACTAACCTTCTGTGTCTTCCACGAACACAGTTCTTTTCTCTGCTGTTTCCTCTGTCCAGAGGCCCTGACCCTAGATCTTCCCAGAGGTGCCTTTTCGTTATTCAAAGCTCCGCTCAAAGTCCACCTCTTAAGAAAGATGTTCTCAAAGTGCCCTAATCTAGTAGCACCACACTCTGATCACCTTATTCATATTCTTTATTGCATGCACCTCCATTAGAATTTAATGTTTGTTTTTTGTTTGTTTGTGTAGTTAGTGCATGTCTCCCCTACTAGAAAGTATGCTTCATGCAGGCAGGGACTTTGCTGGGTTCATAGCTTCAGACTTGGAGGAAGGAGCATAGCTGAGGAACTTTGCCGGGCATCACAAATTGCTCATCCAGTCCCAGTCCAAGACTTCCTGTCCCCTGTCCCCTGGAGTCTAGAAAGCTAAAGACTGTATTCCCCAAGCTTATTTATAACTCAGGTTCTACCTGCGACCTAGTTTCCACCAAGTGAGATAGGGAAGGCAGGAGAAATGAAGCAGAGGCTGTGCTTGTTTTTTTCTTTTGAAAACATTTACAAATATTTTTATTTATTTCAAAGAGGAAGAGAGAGGGAGAGATGGAAACATCAATGATGAGAGAGAATCATTGATTGGCTGCCTCCTGCACGCCCCATTCTGGGTATAGAGCGTGCAACCTGAGCATGTGCCCTTGACTGGAATTGAACGCAGGACACTTCAGTCCTCAGGTTGATGTTTTATCTGCTGAGAACTGTGCTTATTTTGCTTCTGTTGTTTCCTCTGACACAGATAGTTGTGTGTGTGTGTGTGTCAGTAGTAGCAGGCATCTCAAGCACTGTGGGTGTCAGAGTCAGGGTCTGGTGGAGAGGGCCCCCAGGGAAGGCACCTGCGCATTCTTTAAATCATTGTCAGCTGAATCTGAGGCACCAGGCAGAGCTGCATCTTGGAAACACATCCACCAAGAAGGCTGGATGCGTTATCAGTACTGACTCTTAACTTTGCTCCAGGTGTTGGGGAGAGGGACTTGAAATGTGAATTCAGCCTAGCCCTGGAAATGAGGGAATGAATAGGGCCTGGACCTACTCAAGCTCCTTTGACCCTAAGTTTTTTCCAGTAAAATCCCTTTGTATTTTAGAATATAGTTTATTGATTTTTTGCAGAGAGGAAGGGAGAGGGATAGAGAGTTAGAAACATCGATCAGCTGCCTCCTGCATGCCCCCTACTGGAGATGTGCCCACAACCAAGATACATGCCCTTGACCGGAATTGAACCCGGGACCCTTCAGTCACCAGACTGAAGCTCTATCCACTGAGCCAAACCAGCTAGGGCTCTGTATTTTAGAATATAAATAAACACGCTGTGTTGGGTTTGGAGAATCCTGTCTCTCCATCAGAGAGAACAGAGATTCCACCCAGTACCAGCTTTTTATTGCTATTTCTGTGTCCTCTATTCTTTCTTTTATTTCTCAATCTCCAACTCCTCTACTCAGAAACTGGACCCACTCTTTTTCCATGCTGGATGTGCAAAAGAGAGAAAACCCTTACAGTCCAGAGCACCCTTTTTAGTTGGTGTGAATAGAGGTGGAGTGGTGTGGTTGTGGAGCCAGAAGCTGGGCACTGATTTCCTAATGCCCTCCCTTGTGGTCTTGGCAGTGGTAGCAGATTCCTTGCCAGGTCTGATCTATAGTGTTGTTCTAACACTTTTCTCAGAAGCTTAGCTGAGAATCTTCTCTCCCAGTCCTTCCGTTAATTTTGTATTGTAAGTACCTAATTTTCTGAATCAAACATTTCTGTTTAAATCTTGATAGATACACTGAAACAGAATTTAGTACCAGGGATGGCTGAAAGGATGGGCATATAGGACTGATCATTTGGTTTCCCTGGGTTTAAGGACAGTGAGGACCCAGGTTCCATCAGAGGATGGAAACACTTGTCTGGTAGTCTTGACTTTCAATCATAAAGCATTACATGAACGGCTGTTTATTGTCCTCTGAAGTGTCACTGAATTATGGCTTCACAGCATAGTGTTCTGGACACGGGAAGAAGACGACAGTGGGGTTGGGCCGCTCTCTATGACTGCTGTAGAGAGCCAAAAGAGAGAAATGGACAGGTTCAGGATTTTAGGTTTTCAGCTATGCGCCGAAAACTAGTTTGGCAGGGTCCTTAAGCCGCTCTGCCTTGCTTTTATGTCAAAGGGGACCTAAAGGTGTTCGATCACAGGAGGATTATAGTAGAGGCCTCAAAGGATTCAGAGGAAAGCTGTGCCCTCTTCAGCAAACAACAGTTGTACTTTTGAGAAATGACTCCTTGCTGGTTATTTGGTAGAAGATGAACATCTGACCATGGGACAGCAGGTGACCATACAGCCTGAGCTACCCTCAGGACCCAGGTGTTTTCTGATGGACAAAGTCGTACATCTCAGAGGCAATTCTGCTAATGAGAATACTGCCTTTTAGTGTGGTGCTTTGGGATTAGGCAGTAGCCCCTTTGTACAGACCATTAGTTCCTTGCAACAACCCTCCGGCCATTGGCCATTTTGTTATTCTCTTCTCTAACACTTGTACTTCTCAGACCCTTGTGATCAGCAACACTCAGCTGTTTTCTAAACTTCGGCACACAACTTGTTCTTTCATCTTTTCATGCACTTGCACACGTTGTTCCTGTGGAACAGTCTCATTAATTTTATTAAAATCCTACTTATTCTTCAAGATTCAACTCAAATTCCTTATTTGCTATGAGACCCATTTTTGTTTCTTTTGATGAGAAGTAATTACCCATAAAAGCTAAAAGGGAATTTTGAGGTTATACAGTCTTAGATGAATCATATAATCTTGAATATTTTTTAATTTCTTGAGGTAGAGCATTGTGGTTTTGACTTCCTCTGATTATTAGAAATTTCTTTGCTATATTGAGCCACTAATTTTCTTCTTATCAATCCCAACCATTGTTTCTATTTTGAACTCATGGGACTTATTTATTTATTTAATAAATCTTTATTGTTCAGATTACTTTCCCCCCCACATGGCTCCCTTCCACCCCATCCCCCACCACCCTATGCCCTTATCCCCTGCCACTGTCCTCATCCATAAGTGTAAGATTTTTGTCCAATCTCTTTCCACATCCCTCACATCCCTTCCCCTCCCTCCCTGAGAATTGTCAGTCCATTCCCTTTCTATACTCTCATTCTATTATATTCACCAGTTTATTTTGTTCATCAGATTTTTTTATTCACTTGATTTCTAGATTTGCTTGTTGATAGATATGTATTTGTTGTCACTTTGTTGTTCATAATTTTTATCTTTACCTTTTTCTTCTTCTCCCTCTTCTTAAAGAACTAGAGGCCCGGTGCACGAAATTCATGTACGGGGGGTGGGGGATGTCCCTTAGCCCAGCCTGCACCCTCTCCAATCTGGGACCCCTCGAGGTATGATTAGGCCTAAAGGGGCAATCGGACATCCTTCTCACAATCCAGGACTGCTGGCTTCAAACTGCTCACCTGCCTGCCTCCCTGATTGCCCCTAACCGCTTCTGCCTGCCAGCCTGATCACCTGCTAACCACTACCCTGCCAGCCTAACTGATGTCTAACTGGTCCCCTGACAGCCTATTTGCCCCCAACTTCCCTCCTCTGCCGGCATGGTCACCCCTAACTTCCCTCCCCTACAGGCTTGATCGCCCCCAACTGCCCTCCCTTGGAGGCTTGGTCCCTCCCAACTGCCCTCCCCTGCTGGCCTGATTACCCACAACTGCCCTCCCTTGCAGGGCCTGAAACCTCCAACAGCCCTCCCGTGCTGGCCATCTTGTGGTGGCCATCTTGTGTCCACATGGGGGCAGGATCTTTGACCACATGGGGGCAGCTCTCTGTGTGTTGGAGTGATGGTCAATCTGTGTATTACTCTTTTATTAGATAGGATAGAGGCCTGGTGCATGGGTGGGGGCCAGCTGGTTTGTCCTGAAGAGTGTCCCAGATCAGGGTGGTGGTTCCCTTGGGGTGAGGGGCAGCCTGGGCGAGGGGCCTGTGGTGGTTTGCAGGCTGGCCATGCCCCCCAGCGACTCAAGCAGAGATCCTGGTATCTGGGATTAATCTATGTCTACAACTGAAATGTTGTAACCTGGAGCAGAGTGGAGCCAAACCTTCTGCTCACTCTGGGGTGGCAGCTATTTCTGTTTGAAACATTGTAGCCTAGAATGGAAGCCTAGGCCAGCAAGGGCAGGCTGAAAGTTTGGCTTCTTCCATTGCCAGGGAAACCCAAGCCTCTGTTCTCTCCAGCTCAGTGGCTGCCGCCATTTCTGTATCTTTTATAATTGAAACTTTGTAACATTGAGTGGAGGCCTAGGGAGGCAGAAAGCTTGGCTTCCTCTGTTGCCAGGGAAACCCAAGCCTTCCTTCTGCGCTCAATGGTGGCACCCATCTTGGCTGGGGTTTATTTGCATAATTTGCTCCTGATTAGCTGGTGGGTGTGGCTTGTGGGTTTGGCAAAGATACGGTCAAATTTGCATATTACTCTTTTATTAGATAGGATACCCTTTAGCATTTTATATAATCCTGGTTTGGTGGTGATGAACTCCTTTAGCTTTTTCTTCTCTGTGAAGCTCTTTATCTGACCTTCAATTCTAAATGATAGCTTTGCTGGGTAATCTTGGTTGTAGGTTCTTGCTGTTCATCACTTTTGAATATTTCTTGCCACTCTCATCTGGCATGTATAGTTTCTATTGAGAAATCAGCTAACAGTCGTATGGATACTCCCTTACAGGTAACTAACTGTTTTTCTCTTGCTGCTTTTAATATTCTCTCTTTGTCTTTTGCTCTTGGCATTTTAATTATGATGTGTCTTGGTGTGGTCCTCTTTGGATTCCTCTTGTTTGGGGTTCTCTGCACTTCCTGGACTTGTAAGTCTATTTCTTTCACCTGGTAGGGAAAGTTTTCGGTCACTATTTCTTCAAATAGGTTTTCAATATCTTGCTCTGTCTCTTCTTCTGGCACTCCCATAATTCAGAATTTGGTATGCTTGAAGTTGTCCCAGAGGCTTCTTATACTATCTTCTTATTTTTGGATTCTTTTTGCTTTTCTGGTTGGGTGTTTTTGTTTCCTCATATTTCAAATCTTTGGTTTGATTCTTGGGTTTTTTTTGTCTACTGATGAATTTATGTATATTATTCTTTATTCCAAACATTGTATGCTTAATTTCTGACTGGTCCTTTTCCATTTTTTGGCATTCTCATTAAGATCCTTAAAGGTCTCACTAAGTTCCTTGGAGGTTTCTAGAAGATTCTTGAGTAGCCTTATAACTGTGGTTTTGAACTCTATATCCAGTAGTTTGCTTTTCTCCATTTCTTTCATTCGTGACATGTTTCTTTGTCTCTGCATTTTGGCTGCTTCCATGTGTTGATGGAGTGGCTTTGTGTGGTAGGTGACCTATAGGGTCCAGTTGCTCAGCTTCCCCAATCACCTGAGGTGGACACTCTTGGTGCACTCCTTTGTGGGCTGAGTGCACAGTCTTGTTGTGGTTAAGCCTTGATTGCTGTTGGTACACTGGGAGGAATTGACCTCCAGGCCAATTGGCTGTGAGGATCAGCTGTGTCTATAATGGAAGAACAGCTGTGCTGGAGATACCCTTATGGGGCAGGACTTGCTTCAGTGGAGCTTTGGTGCTCACTGATCTGCCTCTTGAGTGTGTCACTTATGGATGTGAGGAGTTGAAATCTGGTGTTGTCTGACACTGACCACTAGGTACTCTGACTCCTGGATCTCCAAGGGGGTGCAGGTCAGCTACTGTCTGAGGCCACCCAGCAGGAGCTACAGTAAGATCTTCAGATTTCTCCTCTTTGCTTGGGGTTTGGAAGTTTTGGAGCTGACCCAGCTGCAGTTGGTTAGGTTGCGCAGCGATAGGGCAGGTCATTCATATGCAAAAGTCTCTGCACATAGTTTGCATGGGTTTGTAAATTGGGCAGGGTGGGGTCTCAGGGAACCACTAGGGCATGGCAAACAGCGATGGCTGCCAGTTAGCCCTCTCTGTGTCTCCACGTTTCCATGACCTGCGTCCCAGCGCAGTAAACAACGATTCCTGCATGCACCTCTGCAAGAGAGCCACCTTCACTTTCTGACCTGATGGCAGAGAGTCCAGCTTCTCTTCTAAGAGTCTGGGTCCCCAGAGTCTTGCTGGAAACTGGAGTTCAGAGCAGACGGGAGCTTGTGTCTCCCTTAGGATTGATAAAAAAACAAACAAAACAGTGCACCCATTTGCCAGCTCGATTTGTGTGCCTCCTTACCTCTGCTTTTCCGCATCTGTGCATGTCCTACCCAGTCTCAATGCTCTTTTCTCTTTCCTTCTAGTTGTAGAACTTCTACTCAGCCAGCTTTCCTGTGGTTCTGGGTGATAGACGTTTTGTCTTTTAGTTGTAGTTTTGGTGTGGTTGTGAGAGGCAACACATACAGGTGTATACCTTATGCTGCCATCTTGTTTTTTTCCTTATTTTTTGTTAATACTCACCAGAGGATATTTTTTCTCATTGCTTTTCAGATAAAGAGAGAGTGGAAGGGAAGGAGGGCAGGAAGGGGGAAGAGAGAGAAAGAGCAAGAGAGAGAGAACAAGAGAAGCATTTATGTGAGAAGGACATATGATTAGTTACCTCCCCCGGATACCCTGACCAGGACTGGGGATTGAACCTGTAACCCTAGTATATCGTCCTTGAGCCAGAATAGAACCCAGGACTTTTGAGCAACACTGGTCAGCGTTTGTTATTGCTCTTTTGACCTCTGACTGGGACTCCATTTTTACCTGTGATAGATGATTTAATATTGACCAACAGCACTTTGATGCTCTGTTCTATATATTCACCCTCCCTGCCTTCCTGTTTCCATTTGGATAATTTCCATTGACCTTTCTTCAAGTTCACTGATATTTTCCTCAAGTCTACTGATGAGCCCATTGAGAAAATGCTTCATCTCTAACATTGTGTCCTTTATTCTTAGCATTTCTCTTTAACAAATTCTTATTGTTTCTATTTCTTTGATGAAATTCTCCATTTTTTCATACTTGTTGTCCACATTTTAAACTAGGTATAGAAGATATTAATCACAACATTTTAAAGTTCCAACTTTTGGGTCATCTTTGGTTCAGTTGATTGTTCTATTTCTTGGCATTGTTCCCCTCCCCTGTTTTTGGTGTGTTTTAAAATTTTTTTTCTGTTTTTATGAATTTATCTTACAAAAACATTTACAGTAACACACACACACACACACACACACACACACACACACACACACACACACCAGCATTATTTGTAGAAGGACCCCAAGCTACCTTGGACAGCCTTGTATGTCTTCAACGTTTTTATTTTTTACACTAGGCCTTTATTATTATTTCTTTAAATAGACAAGTTTTAGAGCAATTTTAGGTTCACAGTAAAACTGAGTGGAAAGTACAGAGAATTCTTATATGCTCTCTGTGCCCACACATGCACAACCTCCCCCACTATCAACATCCCCCACTGGAGTGGGACATTTGTTATGATTGATGAACCTACATTGACACCTCACTATCACCCAGAGTCCATAGTTACATTGGTGTTGTACATTCTAATACATTTATTATTATTATTATATTATTATTATTGAGAATATAAGTGTGAGACACTCTTATTATTCCCATGTTACAAATGAAAAGACTGAAGTTCAGAGAGGTTAAGTCACATGCTAAAATTATGAAGTAGTAACTAGAACTTAAGTTTATTTGACTCATGTATATATTAGAGTCCTTTCAGCAACAAGTAAGAAAAACCTGATTCAAATTGGTTTAGACAATAAATACATTTCATTACATAAAAGTAATATCCACAGGCAGGTGGTCTTAGTAGTCAATATTCAGGGAAAGGATAGAGACCACCTCTTCCTGAAGCTCTCCCTTAAAAGAAGAAAACTGTGATGATTAATTTTATGTGCCAATTTCACTAAATTATAGTGCCCGGTTGTTTGTTCAAACACTGGTCTAGAAGTTGTTACAAAGTTACTAGAGGCCCAGTGCATGAAATTTGTGCACCCAGGGGGTGGGGGAATCCCTCAGCCCGGATTGTGAGAGAACGCAGGCCAGGGCAGGGGCACCAGTGCATGAATGGGGCCAGGAGGGACACGGGAGGGATGTGGGAGGTTGGCCAGCTGGGGAGGGATCATGGGAGGGATCCAGGGCACGTTTGGCCCATCTCACTCCATCAGCTGAACCCCAGGAGCAAGCTAACCTACCAGTCAGAACATCTGCCCCCTGGTGGTCAGTGCACATCATAGCAACTGGTCAACTGGTCGACTGTCTGCTCCTTGGTGGTCAGTGCATGCCATAACGAACAGTTGAGTGGCCTTAGCATATCATTAGCATATTACGCTTTGATTGATTGATTGGTCGACTGGCTGACTGGACACAGCATATTAGGCTTTTATTATATAGGACTAGAGGCCTGGTGCACTAAATTCATTGCCAAGGGGGGGCCCTCAGCCCAGCCTGTGCCCTCTCCAATCTGGGACCACTTGGGAGATGTCTGACTGCTGGTTTAGGCCCAATTTGGATCCTCAGAGATCAGGCCTAAACCAGTAGTTGGACATTCCTATCACAATCCTAGACTGCTAGCTCTTAATAACTTACCTGCCTGCCTGCCTGGTCACCCCGAACGGCCCCCCCCCCTCCCCCCGCTGGCCTGATCACCTCTCACTGCCTCTACATGCCAGCCTGATTGCCCCTAACTTCCCTACCTGTCAGCCTTGTCACCCTGAACTGGCCCCCACTGAAAACCTAGTCATCTCTTACTGGACCCCTCTGTTGGCCTGGTTACCCCCAACTGCCCACGCAGCCTGCTGTTCAGTCTTTTGGTCGTCCCTCACTAATCCCCCTGCCAGCCTGGTCCTAGGTGGCCAGCTTGTGAGGGTGTGATGGTCAATTTGCATATTGCCTCTTTGTTATATACTAGAGGCCCGGTGCATGAAATTCATGCATGGGGGGTTGCTGATGTCCCTTAGCCCAGCCTGCACCCTCTCTATCTGGGGCCCCTTGAGGGATGTCCAACTGCCTGGTTAGGCCTGATCTCAGTAGGATTGGGCCTAAATGGGCAGTCGGACATCCTTCTCACAATCCAGGACTGCTGGCTCTAAACTGCTCAACCGCTGCCTCCCTGATTGCCCCTAACCGCTTCTGCCTGCCAGCCTGATCACCCGCTAACCACTATGCTGCTAGCCTAATTGATGTCTAACTGCTCCCCTGCCAGCCTATTTGCCCCCAACTTCCCTCCTCTGCCAGCCTGGTCACCCTTAACTGCCCTCCCCTGAAGGCTTGATCACCCCCAACTGCCCTCCCTTGCAGGCCTGGTCCCTCCTAACTGCCCTCTCCTGCTGGCCTGATCGCCTACAACTGCCCTCCCTTGCAGGGCCTGGAACCTCCCAATGGCCAGCAGCTCCCCTGTGGTGGCCGTCTTGTGTCCACATGGGAGCAGGATCTTTGACCACATGGGGGCAGCCCTCTTGTGTGTTGAAGTGATGGTCAATCTGCAAATTACTCTTTTATTATATAGGACAGAGGCCTGGTGCATGGGTGGGGGCTAGCTGGTTTGCCCTGAAGAGTGTCCCAGATCAGGATAGGGGTTCCCTTGGGGTGAGGGGCAGCCTGGATGAGGGGCCTATGGAGGTTTCCAGGCAAACCACACCCCCCCAGTGACCCAAGCGGAGGCCCTGGTATCTGGGATTAATCTATGTCTACAATTGAAACTTTGTAGCCTGGAGTGGAGCCAAGCCTTCTGCTTGCTCTGGGGCGGCATCCATTTCTGTTTGAAACTTTGTAGCCTAGAGTGGAGGCCTAGGCCGGCAATGGCAGGCAGAGAGCTTGGCTTCATTCATTGCCAGGGAAACCCAAGCCTCTGTTCTCTCCAGCTCAGTGGCTGCCACCATTTCTGTATCTTTTATAATTGAAATTTTGTAACATTGAGTGGAGGCCTAGTCAGGCAATGGCAGGTGGAAAGCTTGGCTTCCTCTGTTGCTGGGGAAATCCAAGCCTTCCTCCTGCTCTCAGTGGTGGCAGCCATCTTGGTTGGGGTTTATTTGCATAAACTGCTCCTGATTGGCTGGGGGCATGGCTGAGGCGTGGCTTGCAGGTGTGGCAAAGGTACAGTCAAATTTGCATATTACTCTTTTATTAGATAGGATGATTTTTAAGAAGTGAGCATCTGATAGAGATGCAAAATAGCTTTTCTTGGTCCCCACCATGCCTGTCTTCACTTATTGTCCACTTATCATTCAAGTAAGTAACTTATCAAACTTACTTTATAGTTTTCATGTCTTCATTTAATATTATCAATTAAAAGATGCAATAAACATATTGATAACATTTCTGAAAAATTGTTACATAGTTCTACCATCCTATTATGACTATGATTAATTTTTACATATTAACTTCTAGGTTGGGTAATACTGACCCATTTCGCATACTTTCTATTTTTCCTTCTTAACACATATGTTAAGTATTAGATTGTTGACCATAAGTTACTAAACCAGTTGTGTACTGTTGGCTATTTGTTTCCATGCTTTTTGCTTTTTAAAGTACTTTTGCAACCAACAGCTTTATGTATATGATTTTGCTTTTGTTCAATTACTTCTATAAGATAAATTTCCAAGATACTAAGCATCAGAACATCTTTACCGCTCTCTCTTTCTCTTTCTAAATCCTCACCCAAGTATATTCTTTTCTTACTGATTTTCAGAGAGAGTGAAAGGGAGGGAGGGAGGGGGGGAAGAGAGAGAAACACTGATGTCAGAGGGACACATTGACTGGTTGTCTGATGGGTACTTTCTATGGAGGTACGTGCCCTTGACCTGGAATCGAACCCTTGACCCTTTGAGTCCTTGGGCTGATGCTCTAATCACTGAGCAAAACCTGCCAGGGCCCTTTATATCTCTTGCTAAGTTTTATCATGATGCTTTCAAATGGGACACAAGCGGCAAGCAAAACTTCCTTTCCTAGAGTTCAGCTAGCATTCTTCTTGCCCTCACTTAAAAAAAATTATTTATTAGGTTGGTCAACATGAACAGATCGGTTGCATTATGTCTGCTGGCCTCACATTGTCCTAAGCAAGCGGGAAGTGTTAGCCCTGACAGGCTTTTTTATTCTTTGTAATGCAAGTGCCAGCTTTAATGTTCCCATTTCAAAGAAGCAACAAACTCATGTCAGCCATTAGGTAGAGCGAGGCCAAATCCCCCCACCGAAGCCCCTTTATTTAGAGCTCTTGGTTGATTTTATAACTGATCTTTTGGGCTACTAGGTTCTTTTCTCTTCTGCCCTTCAAAGTCTTGCTCTTACGCTTTAAATTCACCGACAAAGACTGAGTCCCGAAACCCTGGGTCCCCACCTAGTCCCCCCGGAGAGGCCTGTGCGCTCTCCGTTAGCTGTGATTGTTTTGTGCTGATTGAAGAAGCCCAGCAGGCAGTCGCACTCAGGACCCGGTATCTCACCAGGAAATGTGGCCCATTCTGGTAGCTGCCTACTATCACGGAAAGATTGACAACCTTATTGCGGAAACCAGAGGCACCAGCCCTTTGAAAACCCCCAGCCCTTGGCATACCAACAGGCCTTTGCAACCCCCCAGCCTGCATTACCTGCAAACTGCCCATTTTGCCTATGTCCCCACGTAATCTTTGTCCTGCTACCCACTATAAGCAGCTGGCTCACGGTGGGGGCAGAGCAGATTTTTGTGGATGACCTGCTGCTCTCCCACTCTGCCGGCAGCATTGGAATAAACACTCACATGTGATTCAACCCGGTCTCTGCTGCATTGGCTCAAGTAGTGACAGGCAGCCTGGACGCACTGGTTTCTGGTTACACAACCACATGGGTCATGTTTTCCTACCTTTTTAAGCATCTCATGTATCTCTCAGTGAGTCAGTTCCAGATTTAGAACTGTTGTCATCGACTGAGATTCCTGGTTTCTTGGCCATGGTAGAGAGAAGAAACGCCTGATAAATCTCTCTGTTTTATTATCCTTAAACATAATCTCTCTGTGACATCAGCGGAATGGCAGTGTGAGCAGTCCTTCTGGGTTCTCCCCTTGAAGTTATAAGCCGGACAGCGACAACGCCACAAAAAATTCCCTGCTCAACACACAAGCGTGTCTGAGAGATCTACGTACTGAGACATTTGAAGGTGGGTGAGTTGGAGCGAATAAGGGAGGCAGTAAGAGGGGAGAGCAGAGACGGGGGTGGGGGACTGGGGAGGCAACCTGGAGCTCACTGTGGGTTGCAGGAGCAGGGGACGAATCAGGCTGCAGCGTGGGCACTCTGCAGCCCCAGGAGCAGACAGGTAGAATAGGCATTGCTGCCTGAACCCAGTGACCAGGGCAGAAGTGGAACACAGAAGTGTGGCTGCTGTGGTCTAGCAGTCACCAGTGCCAGGCAGACTAAGCTACAGAGCCTGGCCCCATGGCCCCATCCATGCATTCCCGGAGCTAGCAGCAGGCCCTGGAAGACGCTGTAGCAGTTAAGTGTCGAGTTACAGAGCACACCCTCCGCTGCTCTGAGACCTGGGGAGGCAGAATTCCTCTCTGAGTGGCAGCACACGCTGTGGCGAGTCCCCGTGATGGGTGGAGATACGGAGGCGCGGCAGCTGGGACCCGGCAGTTACCATTACTGGGAGGAGAACAGAGCCACGCAGGCATGAGCCAGCCCCTCCCAGCCCGCCCTCTCCCCAGCCATCCATGGGAGCTCAGGGGGCACCTGGGACACCTCAGGCTGTATTGCTGGCAGCTTCTAGGGGGCAGCTCTGGGATTTCACAGGCGCTGAACCCCAGTGACCACCATATTCCCCGCAGGGTGGTGCCCTGAGACCACGGTAATTGGCCACAGAGGAGATGCCCACCTCCCCACGGTATTCCCACCACCCCTCAGAGTTTCGAGATACCAGAGCAGGGAAGAGAAATTAAAAACTTGTGCTTCAGTGCCACCTGCTGGAAAATCTCTTATCAACCTGCTAAACAGAAGTGATAAACATTCTTAAGGCAGATTTCATCCACTCATCTAATGTTGGGTACTCGGGCTTCACTATTATAAATAATGCTGCTGTGAACATAGGGGTACATACTGTCAACAATAAAAAAGCAGATTTTGCCGAAACCGGTTTGGCTCAGTGGTAGAGCGTCGGCCTTTGGACTGAAAGGTCCCGGGTTCGATCCGGTCAAGGGCATGTACCTTGGCTGCGGGCACATTTCCAGTAGGGGGTGTGCAAGAGGCAGCTGATCGATGTTTCTCTCTCTCATCGACTTTCTATCCCTCTCTCTTCCTCTCTGTAAAAAAAAAAAAAATCAATAAAATATATTTAAAAAAATAAAAAATAAAAAAGCAGATTTCATTCCCATAAATGCCCAGGCATAGAAATGTCCAGGCATCAGATACCATGAATAACCAAGGTAACAAGGCAGCTCAGAAAGAAATCTCCAGAGAATAAACTTAAAGACATAGAAATGCATGACTTAAATGACAGAAAAGTCAACATTGCGGCTCTGAAAAAATGCAGTGAAATATAAGAAAACTCAGATAGGTAGCCTAATGAACTCAGAAATAAAATGAACAAAACAAAAAGAGTACTTTATTATAGAGTTTACGTGTTTAAAAAAGGACTAAATAGAAAATCTGGAGCTAAAGAACTCAATAAAAGAGCTGAAGGACTAACTAACGAGCTTAGGACATAGAGCTGACCAGATGGAGGAAAGAACTAGCCACAGTGAAGATAGAAATCTAGAAATGATAAAGATGGAAGAAAAGAGGTTTGAGAGTAAAAAAAGGAGAGAAACACTGTATGAGAACTACCTGCCTCCAGCAGAAAGAGCAGTATACGAATACTAGTTATACCAGAAGAAGAGAGGGAGAAGGGAGCAGAGAACAATTTAAACAAATAATTGATGAGAACTTTACAAATCTATGGAAAGATCTGGATCCTCAAATCCAAGAAGCAAAGAGAACAACTAATTAACTCAATCCGAAAGATCTTCTCTAAGGCACAATATATTAAAACTGCAAAAGTTAATGGTAAAGGGCCGTGCGTCTGGGACCACCTGTGCTGGCCGCGGGGCTGGGTACTGTCCCCGGCCGCCTCCCAGCACGCGGGCCGCTGTGGTCTTCCCAGACCCTGTTCCAGCAGCTGGACCGCAACGTGGTGGACATTGGCGAGCTGCTGGAGGGACTCCGGAACCTGGGCATCCCCCGGGCCAGGACGCCGTGGAGAGAATTTTTACTACTGGTGATATCGACAAAGATGGGAGGCTGGATTTGGAAGAATTTATGAAGTACCTTAAAGACCATGATGGGGAATGGAGATAAGGTGCAGTTAGAGGGAAAATGGAGATAAGGTGCAGTTAGAGAAAACTTACTTTTGCATAAACCTAATGGTAACCACACATAAAAATCTAGAACTGAGACATATAACATAAAAAAAGAGACAGAGGACAAATCTCAATACCATCAAAGTAAAATAAGGGTAAAGAAACAATGGAGACACAGAGGTACCAGAAAATAAAAGATAAAATGGTATAGGAAATCTTCATACATCAATAGTCACCCTAAGTGTAAATGAACTCACTAATAAAAAGGCATAGAGTAGCAGATTGGATCAAAAAACAAAACTCAACCATATACTGCCATTAGGAGAGACAGCTCAGCTGCAAGAACAAATATAGACTCAATATGAAAGGGTGAAAAAATGATACTCCACGCAAATGGCATCCAGAGAAAAGTGAGTGTAGCCGTACTTATATCTGACAAAATAGATTTCAAGATAAAACAGGTAACAAGAAACAAAGACGGTTGCCAACAGTTGCCCACCATGCAGATACCATTGCTGACATGCACACACAAGGAACAGTTTGACATTGAAGCTGGGTCTCAGAACTGTTGGTCATTGAAATTGGGTCTCAAACATTTCTTGTGCTCGTATATTTATTTCCAGTCTGCAGAGGCAAGATTTTTTTTAAAGAAAGAAAATGGGGAAAATAAAAATAAATACAGAGGTAAGGAAGCATGGAATAGATTGTCAGACTACAGCGGGAAGGCAGGGGAGATTGGGGGGGCGGTGCTGTAAGAGGTCAATGGAAGGACTTGTATGCATGCACAAAAGCATAACCATGCTACGAAAGAATGACTGGGTCAAAGAAGAAATAAACGTAAACACAAAGCCTGGCTAGTGTGGGTCAGTGTTTGAGCATCAACCCATGAACCAGGAGGTCATGGTTTGATTCCCCGTTAGAGGCACACGCCTGGGTCGCAAGTTTGATCCTGGGGCATGTGCAGAGGCGACCAGCTGATGTATCTCTCTCACATAAATGTTTTTCTCTCTCCCCCTTTCTTCTATTCCTTCTATTCTTTCTAAAAACGAATGGAAAAAATATCCTTGGGTGAGGAGTAACAAAACCCAACCCAAACCAAACCAATCAAGGTAGTACACCAGATTGACAAAATATAGAATAAAAATCACATGATCTTATCAATAGATGCAGAAAAAGCATTTGATAAGATACAACAACCATTTATGATTAAAACACTTAAAAATGGCTGTAGAAGGAAAGGACCTTAACATAATGAAGGTCATATGTGACAAACCCTCAGCTACTGTCATACTCAACGGTGAGAGACTGAAAGCTTTTTCTTTAAGATAAGGATGTCCACTGTCACCACTCTTATTCAACATAGTGCTGGAAGTCCTAGCCAGAACAATCAGGCAAGAGAAAGAAGTAAAAGGCATCCAAATTGGGAAGGAAGAAGTAAAAGTGTCACTTTTTGCTGGTGACATGATTATGTATATAGAAAACCCTAAAGACTCCACCAAAAAACAATTAGAAACAAGAAACAAATATTATGCAGTTGCAGGATACAAAATCAATGTACAAAAATTCACTATGTTACTAATCAAACTTCAGAAAAAGAAATGAAAAGAACAATTCCTTTTCCAAATGGAACAAAAAACATATCTAGGAATAAGTTTAACAAAGGATGTGAAGGATCAGTACTGTAAAAACTACCAGACATTATTAAAAGAAACTATAGAAGATGCAAATAAATGGAAATATATTCTACATTTATAGACTGGAAGAA
The DNA here is from genome assembly GCA_027563665.1 of Antrozous pallidus. Classification (NCBI taxonomy): domain Eukaryota; kingdom Metazoa; phylum Chordata; class Mammalia; order Chiroptera; family Vespertilionidae; genus Antrozous; species Antrozous pallidus. Next base: position 63,845,679 of record CM050513.1, read on the forward strand.
TCAACATAGTTAAAATGTTCATATTACACAAAGCAATATACAGATTTAATGCAATCCTTATAAAAATCTCAAAGACAGTTTTAAAGAAACAGAACAAAAAAATCATCAGATTTGCATAGAACCACAAAGACCCTGAATAGTCAAATCAATCCTAAAGAAAAAAAAAAGAACGAAGTCAGAGGTATCATACTTCCTGACTTCAAATTATTCTTACAAGTGACAATAGTTAAAACAGCATGGTAGCCCTGGTTGATGTGGCTCAGTGGTTAGTGCGTCAGCCCAGGCATGGAAAGCTCACAGGATCAATTCCCAGTCAAGGACATGTACCTGGGTTGCAGGTTTGATTCTTGCCCCAACCTGGGCACATGTGTAAGGCAACCAATCATTGTATCTGTCTCATATTGATTCATTCTCCCTTTCTCTTTCTCTCTCCCTCCCCCCCCTTCTACTCTCTCTAAAAATCAATAGAAAAATTATCCTCACTCCTTGGGTGAGGATTAAAACAAACAAACAAACAAACAAACAAACAAGCCCAAAACAAACAGCATGGTACTGGCAGAAAAACAGATACACAGACCAATGGGACAGAATTGAGAGCCCATAAGTAAAGCCACATATATATGGGCAAATAATTTTTGTCAAAGGAGCAAAAATCATACAATAGAGAAAAGAAAGACTCTTCAATAAAGGATTTTGAGAAAGTTGGGAAGCCACATGCAAAAGAATGAAACTAGACTGCTACTGTCACCATTTACAAAAATTACCTGAAAATAGACCAAAGACCTAACTATAAAACCTGAAACAATAAAATACATAGAGAAAAATGTCAACTTAAGAAGTGTCCAAGTCTGCAGAGAAGTTTAATGAGTTTATTAGAGCTAAATTGATGACAAATGCTGGGAAGCAAAATCGTAATGGATTGAGAAAATGTTCTGGAGAATGGCAGTTTTACCGCTTATTTTATACATGGGTGTCCCCCCCCCCAAGTGTACACACAATATGAATGATTATGAAGTCAGTGTTTATTAACATACATTTTCAAAATGCAAAAGAATCCATAGAAATGATTAAATTGAATATATATATATATATATATATATATATATATCTAATTTTTTTTTGTCAACACCTGTTTTCAAACTGATTACTGTTCTGGCCCAGGGACTGCTGATAACTAGAAGCAACGGAATGGAAAACATCAAGAATCATTTTGTTTGGTATTTGTGCACCCTCAATTGTGCACCCTCAAAAACAACTGTTGCTGTTTTTGTACCACAACTTCATCTTTTATGTATCCTCATAAAAAAGTCTAGTGTATAAATTTTCTTTGTGCAAAGCTTTAGCCTGGCTTCACCCATTATTTCAAATCAGTTAAACCTGAAAAGGAGTAAAAATTAAGTGAGTTACCAAAGTGTGCATACATGTTTTTGGGATACCCTGTACTAGACTCAAAGGAAGAGAGGTAAGGAGAATTATGTGAAATTCTTTGGTGGTAGTTTAGGGAGGCAGGAGAAAGCAAAGCAGGGAAATCACTGAAATTAGATAAAGAGTAAAATGGAGAGAAACATACTTTAAGCAAATATTGGTGGGTATAGGATAATGTTGTGATGTATCCCCATCTTACAGAGGAAGCCTCAAAAAGAGTCAAATTATGGAGTCATTTTATTAAAAAAAGCCAGCGACATACGAGTGGCTAATGTTCTCCAAACCTCGCAGCCCCGAATGGCTCAACACGTCTGGCTTATATTGGCAAAAGTATTGATTACATCTTTGGGTCTGGAATGAGGAACCTGCTTTGCAAAAAGGCGTTTTTACAGAAGCAAAGATTAAGCAAATTGGTATCTAAGGATCACTAAATCAACAGAAACACATTAACAGGGACCATCTGGGCAATTTAGAATAATTGTGCTGTTCAGATGTTGGGATCACTGAATCAACAGGAATGCACTCTCAGTAGCTGCTTAAGGCAATTTAGGATAATTGTGCTCTCCTGACTCCAGGACCACTGAGTCAACTGAAACTCAGTTATCTGTAGCTCCTGAGACAATTTAGGATAACTGTTCTGTCCTGGTTCCCAGAGGAATGTGCTTCCATGCCCAGTGAGATCACAATCATTGGCCTATTCAAACCACCAGGAAGGGAACATTCAATAATACATCAGTTCAGAAAATCAAAATAACTCTTCTATTATTTTAGCAAGCAAGCAAATGGGTACAGAAGCCAAATATCAGGTTAAATTAAGATTAAAACTGCAGTGTCTACCTAAGACAATTGCTACCATACATCAGTTAACAATGAACACTTCCGGCACATAGAGATGGGATGAGGGAAACAATGTAACATTGTTATGAAGGTTCTGTGGTCTCATGCTCTGATGTAGTGGGTGTGCCCTGAGGAGTCTGGCAAAGGAGAGAACTCCGAAGGTATGTTATCTTTCTGGAGATGCAAAAAGACTCACAGGCTCAATTCAGGTAAAGGCCGACCTTTGTCAAGGGAGCTACAGGCCTAGGATGTGACTGCAGCCCATGATCTGCTTTCAGTTAGGAACTTTTAGGTGGTTACTTTTGGTCTCTGAGTTGGTAGGGTCCGAGCTTGTCAGGTTAATATGTGGACACTTTTTTTGTCCACAAAACATAGGTACCAAATGTATGGACCTATGTCTTAGAGAGGATTTTAAAAGTGTGACCTCAAAGGTAAGAGAAGCAAAAGCAAAAATAAATGAATGAAACTATATCAAACTAAAACGCACAGCAAAAGAAACCGACAACAACAACAACAACAACAACAAGGCAGCCAACCGGAAGGGAAATATTTGCACACAACTACTGTGATAATAATTATTTGCCCGTATATATGTGTTGTTTTAAGTCACTAGGTTTTGGGCACAATTTGTTAAGTAGCCATAGGTAACTATAATACAGATTCTGGTACCCGGAAGTGGGGTGCTACCATAACAAACATCTAACATATGGAAGCAGCTTTGGGATTACGTGTGTGGGAGGAAGCTGGAAAAGCTTTAATGGTTTTGAAGAGACTATTTGTGAAAGCTTAACCTTGAAAATACTTTCTGTAGAATTTTTGGATTCTGGGGAGGTACTCAGGTTTCCCTGGTAGGCACCTTGTAGGGCTATTATTTGTTTTGGAGCCAAGCCACCTTTCTGACCAGGTCTTTCATTACCTGCTAACTTGTTGGTTTCTGAGAGTTTAGATGAAGGGTTCAAGAGGGGGCAATAATTGTGTTGATTAGAGACACTCCTTTGTGGACATCAACTCCCTTGCCTGGAGAGGGCTTGACCTATATGAAGAAGCACCTGCCATAGCACATGACATGGGAGGAACAGCCTTCTTCCTGTGCTGGACAGAAGGGATCCTGACAACTGTTTGGATAATCTGGATATAGGACAGGGTGCTCGGCACCAAAGTGCTGAGCAGTGCCCCCAAGGCCAGGGTAAAATCCACCGTCTCCAGCCCCTTTGGCCCACTGCAGACCACCTCCATTGGAGGCGAATATTCACAAGAAGTGGTCGATGTGGGTGCCACAGAACAGAAGCTGACTGGTCAAGATGACAGACACAATGGTGGAGAACACTGCCAGCAGGCAGGTGAGGATGAGTCATGTGCAGACGCTGCTGCTCATCAGGGCAGGGCAGGGGCTGGCGTTGGGAAAAGAACCCATCACGGTCCATGGCTGTGAGTGATACTGGATACAAAATCGGTCTGAGGCTGCTGTCACCACTTGAGCCAAATTAAGCAGAGACAGGGCTGAATCGTGTACGAATTTTCAATCCGAATAATGCCAGCAGTATGGAGGTCATCCTGAAAATTCCGCTCTACCGTCTCCTACTAGTCGGCTGATTACATTGGGATAAGGAAGAAGGGCTGAGTGCAAGGGGGCAGGGGGCCAGGATCAAGACTGTAAGGTATGTGGTCAGTGTGTGTTCTTCCAGGATCTTGAAGTCCGATAACAAGTTGGCTAATCTTCTATGAGGTTAAAAACGGCTCAGCCCGTTCCTTGGACCAGAGAATGGTCAGCATTCCTGAGGAAAACTCCGGGAGGGGGTCAGGGTCCAGGCATAGATCAAGTCAAAGCGTGTCCTGTCCTTGGTCTGCTCTCAAAAAGTATTTTCTTTTCTGAGTAATGGATCCATCCGGGCTCCAAGCGGTCTCGTCTTTCACAGCTCTGTTTTTCTTCCTGCAACACATCCTCCAGTTTCCCAGGGTCTGTAAGAAAACCTCTTATCCATAGTTAGTAAGGTGAAAAACTGTTGAACACCTGTGGTTCTATTCCTATTACATGCCCTTCCACCAGTCATAAGGAAAAAGAACTCTGTGGCCTCCAGGAAGATGTGAAAAAGGCCTGGGCGATGCAGCCAGCAAAGCTGAGGGTCTCGGTCCCGGTGGCAATGTTGAGCAGCACCGTGGGTACCATGAGTCTGGAACCTAATTTCTAAGCAGGACAGGTTCTGGAGGAAGAAATACACAGGAGCTTGCAGGCGGGGTTCCCAGCGAGGTCAAGGTGATGATGACCAGGTTCCCAGAGAGAATCGTGAGGCAGGCCAGCAGCAGGAGCAGGAAGGCTGCCAGGCCTCGGAGGAAGAACTCAGTCACTACGCTCTGATTGGCCACCGTGGACCTCAGGCCGTTTCCAGATGGAAGCATCAGACGTTAGCATAGAGCAGAGGAACATTTCTCCTCAAGTCTGTTCCTCCTCTACCTGCCGGGGAAGCAGAGCCGAAGCTCCTGGAGGCTCTTCCCTACTCAGAAAAGTCACCTCTTTCAGAATCTTTTTTTTTTCCCCTTTAGAATCTTTAAGTAATTATTGAATACCAGTGACTTTCCTCTCTCCCTTCTTTCTTCCTTCCTCTTTTCTTTTATTCCCTCTCTTTGTTTCCTCTGAGAAAGCCTAACAGTAACTCTTTGCTGCTATCCCAGTCCTCTTTTTAATTTTTTTAATGCTACAAAAGTAGTTTATTACAAAAGAAATCCAACCAAAAATGCCTAATAATTTGCATCGTTATAAGTGCCACACTAGAGCCCATCTCTCCCTCCTCGAGGGCGGGGGGCGGAGTGCACAGGGCAGAGGGCAGAGGGAGGCAGCTCTTCCCGGTTCCACCAGCTCGGAGCGAGGAAGGAGGAGGAAACACACATTGAGTGGAATTCCAGACAGGAGACCAGTGCCTGAGACTAACCGGGGAGGGAGTCCTGGGCAGCAGACGAGGTAGGGGAATATCTGTACTCAAAAGAGGGGGCAAATGCATGTGCCTCTGGGCAAATCCTGGTTCGAAAATGGGGGTTGAGGGTCGGGAGGGGGTCCGGCAGAGTGAGATCTTCATAGTTTCCAGGAGGGCTGACTGCACAGGGCAGGGAGGCCCCCCCCCCCCCCCCACGAGTCCAAGATCTCCTTCCTCCACACCCGCCTCCCGCCTCCTTCTCAGGTGCCTCCTGGAGTTGGGGAGGGGGGTGCCGGCTGGCCAGGGGCTTGGAGGACCCAGGCAAAGGGCAGGCAGACAGGTGGAGATGAGGGGGAAACGAAGAAACTGGGGGGAGCGGTGGGAAATTCATGGGGTCCTGGGGAGGAGACTGGGAAGGCGAGGAGGATGGTGATGCAGAGAGACCATTGGAGCGGAGGCGGCTGCTGCTTTCGGGGAGGCGATGGCACTCCGGTCAGGGGAGGGCCCTGGCCGCGGGGCCTCCACCCGCAGATGCGGGTGACCCCGCGGCGTGCGGCTGAGACCGCTCTAGGCGGCCGCGGGGCGCTGGGGCCCGGCGCGGAGCTGCCCGGCACAGCTGCGCGTTCGCGATGGCGCCGCGCGGTGGCGGCAGCCGCACGGTGCTCGGGCGAAGATCCCAGAGACTGAGAAGCTGCTGCTAGAGAGCAACTTACTTATTTTCAAAACACATACTTATCGATTTCCGAGCAGAAAGGGGAGGGGGAGAGAGAAGGAAACATCAATGATGAGAGAGAATCCTTGGCCGGCTGCCTCCTGCACAGTGGCACTGGGGATGGAGCCGCGTGCGGCCTGACTGGACCTCCTGGTTGACGGGTGATGCTCAGCCACTGAGCCAGGCCTGCGGGGCTGCAGTAGAGCAATTTAGAAGGAGGAGGAAATCCAGGATGTCTTGGCAGAATGGTTTTGTCTTACCCCATTGGATATCTTAAGAAGACAAAAAATAAATAAAATTCTGCATTGTGTCACAAATTCTCATCTAAAACAGAATCAAATGCAGATTTTTCTGAGGCTATGCTAAAGTAATCTTTTACATTTTAGAACCACAGAATAGAAATTGTTGAAAGCCAAAGCCGGCAGTTAATTCTGGGAACTGAATTACACTCTTAGTTGAATTCGCAGTCTATCTAAGTTTCCTTTGTAAATATTATGGCCTTGATGGGGAAAGAGAGCCATCATGATAGTTAGAACAGGATTACCCACAAGGATTTGAAGGACTGGAAGTGCCTTCCATAATACTCTTCACTGTACTTTTCTTGTTTGCTTTTATTTAAATGTTTTGTGGTTGACACTATAGCAGATGTCCCCATGTACCTTTTTGATCAAGAAAACTGTCTTTCCCTTGCTGGAGAAATCATTTAGTGTTCCTACCTCCCAAATCTTCGTTGCTGACAGGTTTAAAATCAGAATATGAATTCAACTGGGGTAGAAATATAAAATATTAAATTAAAGTAGGGGGATAAACTGCAGAAAGAGTCTGTATCTACCATTTTATTGTTTCTTACTTGCTTCCTCTTCTTTTGAAGTTCCAGAGAATTCTCCTATGCATCAGCAGGTTACAGCTATCCTGAATATATGATATATATACTAGTATATGTATCCTTCAAGGAATAGCTAAAGAATGGGCTTTGGGCCCTAGCCACTTTGGCTCAGTGGATAGAGTGTTGGCTTGTGGACTGAAGGGTCCCAGGTTTGATTCCAGTCAAGGGCATATGTACCTTGGTTGTGGGCACATCCCCAGTAGGGAGTGTGCAGGTGGCAGCTGATAGATGTTTCTCTCTCATCAATGTTTCTAATTCTCTATCCCTCTCCCTTCCTCTCTGTAAAAAAAAAAAAGAAAAAAAAAAGAAAAAAAAAAGAAAAAAAAAAAAAAGAAAAAAAAAAAGAAAAAAGAAAGAAAAAAAAAGAAAGAATGGGCTTTGGTTCCAAAATCTGTATAGACAAGAGTCCATGAACACAAGCAGAATAATTTGAGCCCCTGAGAGTTCACATTGATTCTTCTAATTACTTATATACACTAAGTGGCCAGATTATTATGATCTCTGAATGCATAATAATCTGACCACTCAGTTTGTACACACACACACACACACACACACACACACACATACACACACACACACACATCCTATCTAATAAAAGAGAAATATGCAAATTAATCGTATCTTTGCTATGCCCACAAGCCATGCCACCCATCAGCTAATCAGGAGCTAATTAACCCAACCAAGATAGTGGCTAATTCAAAGAGTGAAGACTAAAGACAACATAGAAGGAAGCCAAGTGCTGCAGAAGGAATGGAAGCTGCGGAGAAGCAAGTAAGTGGGGCAGCAAAGAAGGGAGGGAAGCAGGCGGGGTGGGGAAGAAGGGAAGGAAGCAGGTGGGGCAGCAGAGACCACCATAGGAAGCCCTATTGCAAGAATCTTCCTGCAACGGGCCTCTAGTATGTGTGTGTGTGTGTGTGTGTGTGTGTGTGTGTGTGTATATATATATATATATATATATATATATATATATATATATTAATATATTAGAGGCCTGGTGCATGAATTCGTGCATGGGTGGGATCTGGCCAGCCTGGCCAGGGGGAGGGGACATGGGTGGTTGGCTGGCCTGCCTGCTGATCGAACTCCTGATTGAGGGAACAATTTGCATATAAGCCTTTAATTACATAGGATATACACTGAGTGGCCAGATTATTATGATCTCTGAACACATAATAATTTGACCCCTCAGTGTATATTCTGTTACAGTTGAAGCCAGAAAGGCATTAGAGATTGCCATCTTAATAAAGGACCAATTATCCCTTGTGTCAACATCTATAACATGCCTGTGTGCAGTATTTTGTTATTACCCTTTTAATGTCTATAGGGTTTGTAACGATATTCCCTTTTATAACTGATAATGGAATTTTGTGTTTTCTCACTTTCTTTTGTTGGTCTTGAGAGATGCTTATCAATCTTCTTAAAAAAGCAAGCTTTTGGTTTTATTGATTTACATATTATGTTTTTGTTTTTAATTTCATTGATTTATATTCTTATTTTTATTATTTCCTTCCTTTCGCTTGCTTTGGGTTTAATTAGCTCTTTTTCCCCCTGAATGTGGAAGCTTGCAATATTGATTTGAGATTTTCCATCTTTTCCAATGTAAGCATTAATGCTATAAATTTTCCTATAAGCACTTCTATAGCTTCATCACAATTTTTGATATATTGTGTTTCTATTTCATTCAGTTCAATATGCTTTCTTTTTAAAAAAAATATATTTTATTGATTTTTTACAGAGAGGAAGGAAGAGGGATAGAAAGTCAGAAACACTGATGAGAGAGAAACATTAATCAGCTGCCTCTTGCACACCCCCTACTGGAGATGTGCCCACAATCAAGGTACATGCCCTTGACTGGAATTGAACCTGGGACCTTTCAGTCTACAGGCTGATGCTCTATCCACTGAGCCAAAGCAGTTTCGGCTCAATATGCTTTCTAATCTCCCTTGAGATTTTCTTTGGCCCATGAATTATAGAGAAGTGTGTTGTTTAGTTTCCAGCTGCTTGAAAAACTTTGGCCATGTTTCTGTTATTAATTTCAAGTTTAATTCCATTATAAACATACTTTATTTACTCTTAAAAACATATATTTTTATTGATTTCAGAGAGGAAGGGATAGGAAGAGAGATAGAAACATCAATGATGAGAGAGAATCATTGTTGGGCTGCCTCCTGCACACCCCCTACTGGGGATTGAGCCCACAACACAGGCATGTGCCCTTGACGGGAATCAAACCTGGGACCCTGCAATCTGCAGGCCGATGCTCTCCTTCGAGGCAAACCAACTAGGGATAAATATATTTTATATTATTTCAATTCTTTTACATTATTTCAATTCTGCTAAGGTTTGTTTTATAATCCAGGGTCTGGTCTATTTTGTTAAATATTTCATGCACATATGAAAAGACTCTGTGTTCTTCTGTTTTTAGGTGGAGTGTTCTATAAATGTCAGTTATATCCAGCTGATTGATGGAGCTGTTCAGTTCTATATCCTAGCTTATTTTCTGACTACTAATTATATTTGTTATTGAGAGAGAGATACATTAAAGTCATCAATTATAATTGTGGATTTTCTGTTTCTTCTTTTCATTATTCAAGTTTTTACTCACATACAAGTTTTTCTTTTTTATTGAAGTTGTTGCAGTGACATTGGTTAATACAATTATATAGGTTTCAGGCCTACATTTCTATAATTTAATTATATATTTTGTAACTGTTTTTTTTTTTAAGTGCATACACATTTAGAAGGTCTTTTTGTCGCTCACTGGAAAGGGACCAGGCCCAGCGCGGCCTGCCTCGTGTTGGCCTGTAGTACATGGAAAGATTTCGTGGGTCCAGGTGACGTTGAGACATTTATTAAACCTGGGGACACTGAAACAAAGGAAGGGCTTAAGCTAGAAGAAGCAACAGGAGAGAGCCGTGGCAGGGCTGCTTTGCTCTCTAGAAATATTATAGGGAAGAAGTGAGCTAAGGCGGGGCTCCTGTTAGCTCACTGAGAAGTAAAAGTCACAGTGACGGGAGTAAGACAAGGCAGGCTGCTGTAAGCTCATGAAAAAGTAAAGAAAAGAGGTGTTGGAGACAGGTTCAGGGGGTTAACCTGGGATGAGCTGCTGCTGTTTGATGCTCCCCTGATCTCGAGTCTCATGGGGACCCTTAGAGTTTCGGAGTATGTTCTTGCCTGAGGAAAAAATGGCATCATGGCGGTGCTCCAGAGAGAACCCGCCTGGGTCTTTTCTCTGAGGCTTTTTATCTGTCTTTTGGAGCAGGAATCTTAGGAGAGGTCTCAGGGAGGGTGTTAGCAGACTATTCATCAGCTATCCGGGTGTGTTCTTTAATTCGCTGTTGTACCAAAAGGAGGCATGGGGGGCCCGGGGTCACTTTCTGGTTGGCTTTGCCTCTGTCTTGGATTTGTTTGACTCTAATGGTTGTTAGTTATTTCCTAGATGTCATCCGTTCTTGGGTTTGGCTGGCACAAATAGCATTAATTCGATTTCTTTTCTATTTCTCTGACCAGGGTAACTTAAGCTATGTATTCTCTGGGTAGGGAGGGAAGCGTAAACCATTCACTCTCAAGTGTCCTTGGTTAGAGAAGATGAGGTCTCGTGCTTCACTAGAAATGCCTGGCTCTCTAGAAATGTTATAGGAAAGACACCAGCCTAGGCAGGGCTGCTTCGGCTCACTGAGAAGTCAGAGAGCTCCAGGGGGTTAGCCTGGGTTGAGCTGCTCCTACCCATTGCTCCCCTGGTTGCAAGTCTCATGGGGACCCTTAGAATTTAGGAGATGCACACCCGTGGAGAAAGGAAAAGGGGAAGGGAAAGGTGCAGGCATGGTCTGGAAAGGGAGAGCCCGGGATGGGGGCTTTTGAAGGCTGGGAGTTTAGGGGAGGGCTCTAGGGAGATCTCAATACCATACTCATCGGTTTTTCCACATGTGCCCTCTCAGGGTTGTGGTCTCCGCTGATTGGTCAGCACGGTTAGTCACTGCAGCTGGTCCTGGCTTCACTTACCTGGTTTTGCTGCTTTTCTGGGCCTGAAGCTGAAATACACCTGAGGTCTAGATTTTATCTCTAGGGAAGTGGCCTTCTGTATCTGCTGTAAATTGTTGGGCCAGTTTGTTCAGCTGTCTGTCTCAGTTTCCCAAGGAATATTCCTAGCTTACTATCCTTCCTCAGTATAATTACTGATATGTTTGGGTTTATGTCCATCATTTATTATTTATTATTTATTGTGTTTATTTCCTCTATTTAAGTTACTGTATTTCCCTTTTCATGTCCACTTTTGGGTTACTTGATTTTTTCCCCCCAGTATTCCATTTAAACTTATTTATTTATTTACTAGTGGCCGGGTGCACAAAGTTTGTACACAGGGGGAGGGTGTCCCTCAGCCCAGCTTGTACCCTCTTGCAATCTGGGAATGCTGGCTCTTAACCGCTCACCTGCCTGCCTGTCTGATCACCCCTAACCACTCTGCCTGCCAACCTGCTCACCCCAACTGTCCCCCCTGCCAGGCTGCTCGCCCCCAACTACCCTCCAATGCTGGGCTCCTTGCTCCCAACTGCTCCCTCCCACCGGCCTGCTTGCCCCCAGCTGCCTCCACCCTGCCAGCCTACTCACCCCCAATTGCCCCCCACCAGCCTGCTCACCCCCAACTCCCCCCTTCCCCCCTGCTTGCCTGCCCACGCTGCCAAGGCTCTTTGACCAATGATGCACAGAGGGAGGCCCTGGCCACCCAGCTGGGCTCTGGGGTCAATGACAGAGCAGAGGCAGGTGTTTCCCACCCGGCCTGGGCTCACCATTGATCCCCGCCCACATGGAGGCCCTGCCTGCCCTGCTCACCTTGCCAGGGCTCTGTGATCAATGCTGCGCAGAGGGAGGTCCTGCCCGACTGGTTGGGGCTCTGCGATGGGCCCTCCCAGCCTTGGCGGCTTGCCTCAGCCCCCCCAGCCATGGCTTTGTCCAGAAGTAGGTCCCTAAGTTGATCGGTAAGGTCTCCCAGTCTAATTGGCATATTACCCTTTTATTAACACAGATTGTGATTTTGATTATATTTTTGTTTAATTTTTAAAGTTATTTGTATTGAAATTACAATATACTTGCTTAACTTTTCCCAGTCCACTTAGAATCAAGATTTTACCACTTCAAATAAAATGTAGACACCTTATGGTCATATAGATTTCTATGTCGTTCCCATTTTAACTACCCTCTAAAAAACCAATTCTTTTTTTCTTCTTCTGCAGTCAGCAATGTGAAGAGAAGGAAAAAGATTCCAAAATAACTTCTGCACTGAGAACAATGTAGGCAGGCAAATATTTTCATAGAATGATTGCTAGGTTTCCAGGTAGTTGAAGGACACATCCACAGAACTGCTCAGATCCAAGACAGACAACAGGGCTGGGCCAAGCCAGGGTGTGTATCTTTCCATCCTGTTTCCATGCCCAAATCTTTTTTTTTTATTGTTTAAAGTATTACGTATAGTAGTACATATATCTCTCCCCCCCAATTGACCTTCCCCTAGCCTCCCCTAACCCCTGTCACATGTCCTTATCCCAGTCCCTCAGTGTCTTGTGGCCATTGGTTGTGCTTATATGCATGCATACAAGTCCTTTGGTTGATCTCAACACCCTCCCCCCCCAACACTCCCCAGCCTTCCCGTTGTAATTTGACAGTCTGTCGCATGATTTACTGTCTCTTTGTTCATCAGGTTATAATGTTCTTTATTTTCCATTAATGAGTGAGATCATGTGGTATTTTTCTTTCATTGCCTGGCTTATTTCACTTAACATAATGCTCTCTAGGTCCATCCATGCTGCTGCAAATGGTAAGAATTGCTTCTTTTTTATAGCACTGTAGTATTACATTGTGTAGATGTACCATAGTTTTCTAATCCACTCATCTGCTGATGGGCATTTAGGCTGTTTCCAAATTTTAGCTATGGTGAATTGTACTGCTATGATCATAGGGGTGCATGTATCCTTTCTGAATGGCGTTTCTATTTCTTGGGATATATTCCTAAAAGTGGGATTACTGGGTCAAATGGGAGTTCCATTTTTAGATTTCTGAGGAAACTTCATACTGTTCTCCACAGTCATGCCCAAATCTCTAAGGTATTTAATTAAGAGCCATGCAGAAACAAAAGTCAGGAGCCTTTGGAGAAAGAGGCTCATCTTCTTCTTCTTTTTAAAAAATATATTTTATTGATTTTTACAGAGAGGAAAGGAGAGGGAGAGAAAGTTAGAAGCATGGAGAGAGAAGCATCGATCAGCTGCCTTCCGCTCACGAGGTACATGCCCTTGACCGGAATCGAACCTGGGACTCTTGAGTCCACAGGCCGATGTTCTATCCACTGAGCCAAACAGGCCAGAGCAGAGGCTCAATATTCTGAACTGCTTGTTCTTTAGCTTTTGATTTTCAACCAGTGCGCCACAAAGTTTTTTAAAATATGCAATACGTGACCATTCAGTCAGCAACATTGACCTGTTTCCTCTTAGACTATCAAATAAAAATGATGACAACAGAGAATGCAACAATAGCTGTCTGGTATTAATGAATCAAAAGTATACCTATTTTTCTTTTGTCAGATGGGCAAAAATATATATTTTGGTATGCTGCAGGATTTTCGTAATCAGTTTATGTGTGTCATCAGTGAAAAAGATTGATAATCACTGGTCTAAAGAAGTACCAAGGGGTGCTTTGCAAAGAACTGACCTTGGAAATCAGTTACAGAGACAATCTACTGGAATTTGCATCCACTTGGCTTATCTGGAAAATAACAATAACAAAAGCCAGATGCCTCTAAAAAATTAGGTAATTTGCTTTAAAAAATTCTTAAAATATTTGGATGCTGTTTTTCTAAGGCATCCTTAGGTAGCCCTTTCACTCTCAGCCTCCTACAGCTCAGGCACCGCCAAGGAGCCCTATAGCTTTTGGTAACATAACTCAAGATTCCTACTCTTCTGAATCTTCCCTTAAGAAGAGGTTGGACATTCACTCTGTTAAGGATACCCTGGTAATAGTTTTCATTTCAATTTCATGACTGAAGGAGAGGTAGAGCCAGAAATATCAACCCTACAACCAGAGATAGTTGTCTAAAGAAGAGAGTTTTAGAATTTTCAGAACAAAAAGAATGAGAAAGAAAATGATCTCAAATGTGAGAAAGGATGGCCTTTATTGCAAGAGTGGAGCTTTATTGCAAGATGTGATTACTAAATTATTCTGGAAATTGCCTAGTATTTCTGATAATATGTTTGGACAACTTTCCAAAGACTTTGATAAAATGAACAGCCTCGTTTGTAAAGCAAATTTTATCAATAAGCCTAAGTCCACCAGCTTTGTGGACAACACCAATAATTTTATTCAGATATTCTTCTTTTGTACATATGCTAACAAGGTTATATAGCTACAACTTTTTCCTATAAAAATTTATCTACTAAGGGGTTACAGATATATTATTTTATATCATATTAGAAATCAAAACTGAGAAATTAAAAAAATCTATATATTAATTTGTTTTAAATTACTATAATAAACACATCTTAAAACACAATATATTTTTATTAACATAACTATAATCTAAAAAAAAATAACGAGGAGAGTGGTATAGTTTCACATTTTTACAAATTTTTAAAATGTCTGGTTGAAAAATCTATTTGCTAGAAAGAAATATTTGTTTTTTAAGAAACATTCCCAATTTTTTATTCATAAAATTAATCCACACAGCAACAATAGATATACAGAGCTACATATCAATAACAATATAGGAAGGAAACAAAGTATTCCAGAGACATCTTAAACAATTTTAAAGGAATACACACCAGGCTAAAAACCTATAGCTAACTCATGGTTGCCCAACAGGTTACATTTATTCCTGCAATTTCTCAATAAGTTCTTCCTTATATTTGCATTTTCTTTTCCATCTTGTTGAGATTTGGCTTTGTTCAAGAATTTTTCCCCTATCTTTGTCCAGTTTTAGCCTGGTGATAACCACCTTGCTGGGGTGAATGCCCACTTGCCAGGTGTGCCATAGCCTTCTCACACTGCACCTGCTCCATGCAGATGACATGTTTCTTCCTGCACTGCCTTATCGATTTGCTGACCTTTGCAGTGTCCTCGAACCACCTGGACATCGTCATCCTTGTGGATGGTCATGGAGCAGACGTTGTACTTCTGCTGCAGCTCCTTGGAGAGCGGGGAAGACGTGATCTTGGGGCGCATGCACGAGGAGTCCTTGAAGTGGTACTTGTGGTTTTTGTTCTGGTCCCAGGCCACGAAGGAGTTGAACTTCATGGTGACTGTCTGGCGCCAGAAGTGCTCAGATCTAGAAAGAAATATTTAAGCTGTTTTTTTTTCTTTTGCGGGGGGAAGATTTCCCTCTCATTGTCAATTTGAAATATAATTTGATACCTTTTCATAATAAATTCATCTTAGATATTGCGTTAATAAGGGGTGTTAGAGAAGTTCTCTTGTGCTTTCATGTAGAGGAACTTTACAAATGTGTTCAGATTTCTCTTTCAGGATCTGAAGGAGGGGCTGATTCACAAATGAAGATGCTAGACAAAAATATGAATTATTAAGGGTTGAAGAGGCACCCTGAGGCCAATCCTGCCTACTTTTTATTCATTTTGAGTACACGATTTCCCTTTAGCAACGCACACAGGCAGATACAAGTGAAGTTTGGCGTACAGTGTAAAGTACCAGGTCAGGAGCTCTCCTAGAGCCATTGCAGTCACAGCAGGCAGTCCTGCTGAATACCAAGTCCATTGGCCTTCCGGTGTCGCTTTTGCACTTTTATGCTAATTGCTGTTTGCTTTAGCCTCCAGCAGAGTCATAATCTTTATGTTCATTAAAGAGTCATAATCTTTCTGGTCACATCCTTGAAAGCTTGTTTTACTTGCTTATTTCTTAGAGTGTAAATGAATGGGTTCAACAAAGGGGCTACTGAGGTATTGAGCAGAGCAACTCCCTTATTGAAGGCAATTCCTTCTTTTGCTGAGGGTTTTATGTACATAAAGATGCAGCTGCCATAAGAGAGGGAGATGACAATCATGTGGGAAGAACACGTGGAAAAGGCCTTTTTCCTTTGCTGAGCAGAGGAGATCTTCAGAATGGTCCAGAAGATGTTTGTGTAGGAGATACTCACCAGCACCAGAGTGACCACCACAGTCACAAATGCCAAAATAAAGTCAACCAGCTCCAAGAGTCTTGTGTCTGAGCATGCTATCTCTATGAGGGGCCCATAGTCACAGTAATAATGATTCAGTATGTTGGAGGCACAGAAATCCAGCTGACTAGTCAAGATGATTGGGGATACGATGATCAGGAAACCACCTAGCCAGGAGCAGAGGACCAGCTGGGTGCAAACCCTGTTGCTCATGATGGTTGTGTAATGCAGGGGTTTACATATGGCCACATAGCGGTCATAAGCCATGGCAGCCAGGAAGTAAAACTCTGTGGCCCCGAGGAGTATGGCAAAGAAATACTGAGTGAAGCAACCGGCAAAGCTGATGCTCTTCTTCCCAGTTAAGATGCTGAACAGTAGCCTGGGAGTAAAAGTGGTTGTGAAGGAAATTTCTAAAAAGGAGAAATTCCGGAGGAAGAAATACATGGGAGTTTGGAGGTGGGAGTCGAGTAGTGTGAGGATGATGATGGTCATGTTTCCAATAACACTAAATATGTAGGTCAGGAAGAGAAGTATAAAGATGACAAGTTGAATTTCTGGGATGTCTGTTAGTCCCAGAAGAATGAATTCTGTCGGAAAGGTTTGGTTTTTCATCGCTAACTTTTACAGCCTAAAGAAGGTACAAAGGAACAAAGTTGGTGTTTAGAAGGAGAAGAGCACAGGAGCATTCAGGAGAGGCTAAGGATTTTTTGTTGTATTGATTCAACACCCTCCCCCCGTCAATTTCACTCAGATAAGATTTTCTATTGGATACAGGCTGCCTTTTCACAAGAATTTTTGTTAAAATTCCCACATAGGAGGATTTTTCTCCATGGCTCCTGTTCAGGCTCTTCATGTACTTTTTCTAGCGTATCTTCTAACCCAGTGCCTAAGTTATCATTTTCTCCATTTATGTCTCTTTGAAAACTGACTTTTGACATTTTAACTGCTAATTTGGCAGTGGGGGTCTCATTTCCATCGATCCCTTGGTCTTAGTGTGAGAAGAAAAGCTAACTATGTTAGCTCATAGTTGAGAGCTCCTGGTTAGCTCATAGTAGGAGGGAATAAGCAATACTGTTATAACTGTGCATCCAAAGAGATCCCCAAATTCCCTTAGATTTTTAGAATTTGTGGATCATTGTGACCAATGTCAATCTCTAAAGCTGGTGTACTGAGGAGTCTGACCCAGTGACACCTGATTCCACAGTCTGCACACTTGACTCCCAGGTTGTGTTGATTTCCCATCCTTACTCAGGGATAGAGCGATTATGATCATTATCTCAACCTTACAGATGAGATAATGTGGATTAATTATACTGTAAGGATAATAATGGTAATGATGGTGAAACTGAGGCTGGGAAAGTTTAAGTGATTTGACCAAGAATACACAGCTAGCACATTCTTCCGAATCTAAGACACATGTGGACCAAACTTGCTTCTTTATTTCTTAACACATTTATTAAATGGTGATTGCATATTGAAAAATATCCTGCATATTTATATTTTGCCTCTATATTATCTTTGATTTTTTCTAATATCTTCTTCTGAATTTTTTTCTCATATATCCTTAATTTCTGGTTTTAACTAATGGGTCCTTTATAATTTTTCTTCCTTCGAATTCTAAAGATGCATGTCTTATTCTTTTTTTCTTCTAAACATACATTTTTTTGAAGTTGCTCTTGCTTGCTCTAATTTCCAAATGAGTGTCCTGTAGCTATCTCATACTGACTCTCAAATAAATATTTCTAGGCCTCAATTATTAACTCTCCCATATTTTAAATATATCTTTATTGTTCAGATTATTACAGTTGTTCCTCTCTTCCC
Source organism: Antrozous pallidus (assembly GCA_027563665.1). NCBI lineage: Eukaryota > Metazoa > Chordata > Mammalia > Chiroptera > Vespertilionidae > Antrozous > Antrozous pallidus. Next base: position 63,863,423 of record CM050513.1, read on the forward strand.
CCATAGCTCCTCTCTACCTAGTTCTCTTCCCCCTCTGTCCTCTCCTCCACTGTCCTCATCCATAGGTGTACAATTTCCCATATTTTTAACTCTCATTTTCTTTTGTATGTTCTCCTCTCTATTAACCTTCATATGTTAACATATTATATGGTGTATTGTATGATCCCATTTTGTTAAAAAGACATATATGCAGCCCAGCTGTGGAGACTCAGTGGTTGAGCATCAATCTATGAACCAGGAGGTCATGGTTTAGTTCCTGGTCAGTCAGGGCATATGCCTGGGTTGCAGGCTCAATCCTCAGTTGAGGACCTATAGGAGGCAGCTGATCAATTATTCTCTTCATTGATGTTTCTATTTCTCTCTCCCCCTCTGAAATCAATTAAGGATATATTAAAAAAAGATATATATATATATATTTATGTTTATATATATATATATAAACATCTTTTATATGATATAGAACTATATTTTTATGTAGATTCTCACACATGTCTGAAAAAAATAAGTAAACAGTATTACTTCAATGAAGCTAAATGAGGAAGTGGGGGACATACAGGGAGCTGTCCTTTTTTACTTTATACTTTCATACCTTTATACCTGCCTATATTGTATGAAGGTTATAAAACAAGTACAAATTCATTTTAAATAAAAAAGTCACAGTTATAAGATTTTATGTCCTACAATCATGGACAAATAACATTTATATAACTATAACCTGAGAATATACTTACATTTGACTTCAGGGCAGCGATGTGGGATTTTACCCATACATGTCATGGGATGAATCACAGGTTAGAAGTCAGATGTTAATGAAAGGTGGCATAAAACTGAACTTCTTTGCTTTCCCACCAGTACTTATGACCTAATTATTCACAGAAACTTACAAGCTTATGAAAATTTTGTAGAAAAATACCTATTGGTCCTGCCATATATGAGCTTATCTGTCACTTCCTACTTCTTATTTCCACATTAATTTAAAATGTACCCTGACATATATAATTTTATTAACCAGTGTAACCTCAATAAATCTGATGAAAAATAAAAAAACTAAATTGTACCCTGGCCAGTAAAGTAATCCTTTAGATGTGATTTATTTAAGTTAAGCACACTTAGAGTAGTGATAATAAAAGCACCCTTGCTTCAAAGTCTTATTTCCTCTGTTCTGACTTGTTTGAGCCGGGATATATGCTGCTTTTGATTTTATATGAGGCTGAAACATATTTAAAATGTTTGTATTTAGGGAGACCTTAAGATAATGAGCCAAGGAAAGAAATAAAAGTTCCCAGGAGGCTCAAATTGAGAGTGTGCTAATGAACCCTATTTGTTGAGAACTCTGGAATTGAACCCTTAATAGGAGATTGGGGAACAAGTCCAAAGAGATGCCAAGGAATTTAACAGAAGAACATCAGGATAGTAAGAAACTTTGTGGAAACTACAGTAATGATAATGATTAAAAGTAACCACAGAAAGTAAAAAACACATTTATTTTGAGCAATTTACTTTATGCTTAGCATAATGCCAAACAACATATCTTTATTATATTTAAGTACAATGCTGGATAATATTTAAAAAGTCACAGTACAATGCTAGATAAAAAGTTAAAATGTCACAGTTATAGGATTTTATGTTCTATAATCACAGAGAAGTAACATTGAATAAACTATACATTTATTATTTGTGACCTTTCATAACACCCATATACTGCTCAAGAGCAAGATAGTAGCAGTTAGAGCATTTGTCTTCTGTTGCTGTGGTGATGTTATATTGGTCAAGTAACATGAGATACAAGGAGGTTTTAGCATTTTCTCCATTAATGTCTTTTCCTTCCCATTAGTCTTTGGTGTCCTGATAACTGTTCTCTGATGTAAGACTGAAGGCCCTGTATCCTTCCTCTATCTCCTCTACAATGCTTGAATCCAATAATACTGTACCCAGCAAGGCCATCCATCAAAATTTAAGGTGAAATCAGGAGCTTCACAGACAAAAAAAGAGTAAGGGAATTTATTACCACCAAACCAGCAATGCAAGAAATGCTATAGGGTCTGCTGTAAAAAAAGAAAAGAAAAGAAAAAAAAAGAAAAGAAATAGGATGCAAAGAAAGAACACAGAGGTAAAGAATAAAAAATGGCAACAAATAAGTACCTATTAATAATTAAACGTAAATGGATTAAATGCCCTAATCAAAAGATATAGGGTAATGGATTGGATAAGAAAACATGACCCATATATCTGCTGTCTACAAGAAACCTACTTCAGAAAAAAAGATGCATGGAGACTGAGGGTAAAGGGATGGAAAATGTTTTTCAGGCAAATGAAAATGGAAAAAAAAAACAGCTGGGATAGCAATACTTATATCTGACAAATGAGATCTCAATGTGAAGGACAAAACAAGAGATAAGAAAGGCCACATAATTATATTAAAGGAGCAATCCAATAAGAAGAAATAACCCTGGTAAACATATAAGCATCTAATACAGGAGTACCCAGATACATAAAAAAACTCCTGGAGGATATCAAGGGAGAGATCGACAACAATACAATCTTAATAGGTGACTTTAATACCCCACTATCACCATTGGACAAATCCTCTAGCCAAAAAATCAGCAAAGAAACATCAATCTTAAATAACTCACTAGAATGGATGAAATTAATTGACATCTTCAGAACATTTCACCCCAAAGCCATAGAATATACAGTCTTCTCAAGTGCACATGGGTCATTTTCAAAGATAGACCTTATACTGGGTAACAAAGTCTCTTCAAATTCAAGAAAATAGAAATCATATCAAGCATCTTCTCAGATCACAGGGGCATAAAACAGGAAATCAACTACAATAAAACAATCCAAAAAGTCAAACACATGGAGACTAAATAGCATCCTATTAAACAATAATTGGATTACCAGAGAGATCAAAGAAGAAATAAAAAACATCATGGCATCAAATGACAATGAAAACACAACAATCCAAAATCTACAGGACACAGTGAAAGCAGTCTTGAGAAGGAAGTTCATAGCTTCACAAGCCTACTGCAAAAAACAAGAAACAATGGTAATAAACTACCTAACCCTACAACTCAAAGAGTTAGAAAGAGAGCAACAAGAAAAGCCCAGTGTAAGCAGAAGGAAGGAAATAATAAAGATCAGAGCGGAGATAAACGACTTTGAGACAAAAAACACACAAACAAACAAACAAAAAAACCCCACAAAAAAACCCCAAAAACAAACAAACAAAAAAATCAATAAAAAAGATTAACAGAACCAAGAGCTGGTTCTTTGAAAGGATAAACAAGATTGATGAACCTCTAGCCAGGCTCACCAAGAAGCAGAGAGAGAGATAGGACCCACATAAACAAAATCAGGAATGAAAGAGGAGAAATAACAACAGACCTCACCGAAATTCAAAGGATTGTTTAAAAAATACTATGAACAACTCTATTCCAACAAACTGGACAACCTGGAGGAAATGGACATATTCCTAGAAAAATATAACCTTCCAAAACTCAATCAGGAAGAATCTAAACAGCTCAATATGCCAATAACTATGGAAGAAATTGAAGCAGTCATCAAAAACCTTCCAGCAAACAAAAGCCCAGGGCCAGACGACTTCACAGGGGAATTTTACCAAACATTCAAGGAAGAGCTAAAACCTATCCTCCTCAGACTATTCAAAAAAAATTCAAGAGGAAGGAACACTTCCAAACTCATTCTATGAAGCCAGCATCACCCTAAAACCAAAACCAGATAAAGACAACACAATAAGAGAGAATTACAGGCCAACATGCTTCATGAACATAGATGCCAAAATCCTCAACAAAATCCTAACAAATCAGATCCAGCAGTATATCAGAAAGATCATACACTGTGACCAAGTAGGATTTATCCCAGGAATGCAAGGATAGTACAATATCTGCAAATCAATAAATGTGACACATCACATAAACAAATAGATAAAAATCACATAGCCATGTCAATTGATGCAGAAAAAGCATTTGTCAAAAATCCAACACCCTGAGCACAGCCTTGAAGACGGAAACAGGTTAGGAGCCGTCCTGGTCATGCGTGCGGGCTGTAGGGCTGGAGCAGCAACCCTGGCTGGATTTCGCCAACGGGGAGGGCGGAGACGTCCCACTACACGGATTCCCCAGCGCCAGGCGAGGTCCGAGGTCCGGGGCACGCACCCTGGAAGCCGGGCGCAGCAGAGGTCTCCTAGTCTGCGGAGAAATCGGGTAGCTGGGAAAAGAAGTTTGCACGCAAGTGTCGCACAAACGCGCAACTTGATCCCTGGAAACTTGTCTCCTGGTCCCGGAAACCACCTATTTTACAACTCTGGGCTAGACTTTGGGTGTGCAGACTCATTTGGGGAGAGGCAGTGTTGTCTGGCAAGGGGAAGAGACTAGTGGCTTTCTCTTGGAGGTGCCTGCAGCCATCCCCATCCAACAGAGACTCACGTGTGCGCGCGAGTGCCGCATAGGACGTAGCTGACACTGAGGCTGCCTGCGCAGCTCAGAGACTCCGCCCATCCAACCTGAAAACAGTTTCCCTTCACAGCCAATTGGCCTGGAGGTCAAACCCTCCTAGGGCTAACAACAACAAGCTGGGTTTAAATTCAAAAATACTGTACAACCCATAAAGGATTGCAGTAAGAGTACCCATCTCAAATAACTAGGGAGGCTGTGCCACTGACCCTTAGAGGACATCTACCACATAAAGCAGCCACCATGCAGAGACATGGAAAGAAATCAGGTGTGAAAGAAATGGAGGAAAAAAGACGTGGAATTTTGAACATGGAATTCAAAACCACGGTTATAAAGCTTTTCAAGAGACTCCTAGAAAAGGCCGATGAACTTAATGAGAACTATGAGGAAATAAACAAGACCAACCAGGAAATGAATGAGACTTATAAGGAAATGAATGAGACCCTCAAGGAAATGAACAAGACCTCTGAGGATATGAACCAGACCCTCACGGATATGAAAAAGGACCAACTAGAAATCAAGCATATACAGATTGAAATAAAAAAATATTACACAAAGTCCTAAAAGCAGTCTAGAGGGCCACAAGAACCAAGTCAAAGATTTGAAATACAAAGAAGCAAAATCCACTCGGCTGGAAAAGCAAGAAACAAAAAGAATTCAGAAAATTGAAGATAGTGTAAGGGGCCTCTGGGACAACTTCAAGCATGCCAACATCCGAATTATTGGGGTGCCAGAAAAAGGAAGAGAGCAAGTTAATGAAAACCTACTTGAAGAAATAGTGACTGAAAACTTTCCCCACCTGGTGAAAGAAACTGACTTAAAAGCCCAAGAAGTACACAGAACCCCAAAATATAGGAATCTAAAGAGGACCACACCAAGACATATCATAATTAAAATGCCAAGAGCAAAAGATAAAGAGAAAATATTAAAAGCAGCAAGAGAAAAACAGTTGGTTACCTACAGGGGAGCACCCATATGATTGTCAGCGGATTTCTCAACAGAAACGATGCAGGCCAGACGGGAGTGGCAAGAAATATTCAAAATAATGAATAGCAAGAATCTACAACCAAGATTACTCTATCCAGCAAAGCTATCATTCAGAATTGAAGATCAGATAAAGTGCTTCGCAAATAAGAAAAAGCTAAAGGAGTTCACCACAACCAAACCAATATTATATGAAATGCTGAAAGATTTTCTTTAAGAAGAGGAGGAAGAAAAAGGTAAAAATATAAATTATGAACAACAAATACACATCTATCAACAAGTGAACATAATAATCAAGTGAATTGATAGGCTGATGAACAGGATAAACTGGTGAATAGAACAGAAACATGGACATAGAGAGGGAATGGACTGACAATTCTTGGGGAGAAAAGAGTTGTGGGAGGTACAGCAAGAGACTGGACAAAAATCTTGCAACAATGGGAGAGGACAGTGGGGAGGGGGAGGTGAGGGTGGAGGGAGGGATAGGTACAGGGTGGAGGGGAGATATAGGGGGATAAAAAAGGGGAGACATGTAATTAATAAACTGAACAATAAAGATAAATAAAATAAAATAAAAAAAATCCAATACCCTTTCTTGATAAAAACTCTCAACAATATGGGAATAGAAGAATCATACCTCAACATAATAAAAGCCATTTATGATAAACTCACAGCTAACATCATACTCAATTGGCAAAAACTACAACCATTTCACCTAAGAACAGGAACAAGACAGGGATGCCCACTCTCACCACTCCTGTTCGACATAGTACTGGAAGTATTAACCATTGCAATTAGACAAGAAGAAGAAATAAAAGGCATCTAAATTGTAAAAGAAGAAGTAAAGCTGTTCTTATTTGCAGATGACATGATATTGTACGTAAAAAACCCAAAAGACTCCATCAAAAAACTAATAGACTTAATAGATGAAATAGCCGGATACAAAATTAACGCCTAGAAATCTATGGCATTTCTACACACCAATAGTGAACTTACAGAAAGAGAGACTAAAAATGCAATCCCATTTACCATCACATCAAAAAATTAAGATACCTAGGAATAAACTTAACTAAGGAGGTAAAAGACCTATTCATGGAAAACTACAGGACACTGAAAAAAGAGATAGAGGAAGATGCAAACAGGTGGAAGAACTTACCATGTTCATGGATTGGGAGAATCAACATCATTAAAATGTCCATACTACCCAAAGCAATCTATAGATTCAATACATTCCCCATTAAAACACCAATGGCATATTTTTTTAAAAAAATATATTTTATTGATTTTTTACAGAGCAGAAGGGAGAGGGATAGAAAGTCAGAAACATCGATGAGAGAGAGACATCGATCAGCTGCCTCTTGCACGCCCCCTACTGGGGATGTGCCCGCAGCCAAGGTACATGCCTTTGACCGGAATCGAACTGGGGACCCTTCAGTCCGCAGTCCGACGCTCTATCCACTGAGCCAAACCGGTCCTGGCACCAATGGCATATTTCACACACCTAGAAAGAACTCTCCAAAAATTTATCTGGAATAAAAAAAGAACCTGAGTAGCTGCAGCAACCTGAGAAGGAAGAACAAAGTATTTCAAGCTGTATTACAAAGCCACTGTTCTCAAAACAGCCTGGTACTAGCACAAGAACAGACATATAGACCAATGGAATAGAATAGAGAATCCAGATATTGACTCAAACCACTATGGTCAATTAATATTTGACAAAGGAGGCATGAACATACAATGGAGTCAAGATAGTATCTTCAATAAATGGTATTAAGAAAATTGGACAGACACATGCAAAAAATGAAACTAGACCACTAACTTAGACCATACACAAAAATAAATTCAAAATGGATAAAAGACTTAAACATAAGATGGGAAACCATAAAAATACTAGAGGAATCCATAGGCAGCAAAATCTAGGACATATGCCGAAGCAATTTCTTCACCAATACAGTTCCTAGGGCAATTGAAACTAAAGAAAAAATAAACAAATGGGACTATATCAAAATAAACAGCTTTTGCAAAGCAGAAGAAACCATCAACAAAACAACAAGAAAGTCCACCATATGGGAGAACATATTTGCAAATGTTATCACTGATAAAAATTTAATCTCCACCGAGACCAGTTTGGCTCAGTGGATAGAGCGTCAGACTGTGGACTGAAAGGTCCCGGGTTCGATTCTGGTCAAGGGCATGTACCTTGGCCCCAGTAGGGGGCGTGCAAGAGGCAGCTGGTCGATGTTTCTCTCTCATCGATATTTCTGACTTTCTATCCCTCTCCCTTCCGCTCTGTAAAAAATCAATAAAATATATTTTAAAAAATTTAATCTCCAACATCTACAGGGAATTTATACAACTTAATAAAAGGAAGATAAATAGTCCAATAAAAAATGGGCAACAGACCTAAGTAGACACTCTTCAGAAGAAGAAAGAAGGAAGTCCAAGAGACATATGAAAACATGCTCAAAGTCACAATTATCCGAGAGATGCAAATCAAAACGAAAACGCGGTACCATCTCACACCTGTCAGAATGGCTTACATCAACAAATTAACAAAAGACAAGTGCTGGCAAGGATGCAGAGAAAAAAGAACCTTTGTGCACTGCTGGTGGGATTGTAGACTGGTGCAGCCACTTTGGAGAACAGTGTGGAGTTTCCTCAAAAAACTAAAAATGGAGCTCCCATTTGACCCAGTGATCCCACTTCTAGGAATATATCCCAAGAAACTAGAAACATCATTCAGAAAGGATATATGCAGCATAATTCACCATACCTAAGATTTGAAAATAGTCTAAGTGCCCATCAACAGATGAGTGGATTAGAAAACTGTGGTACATCTACACAATGTAATACTATGGTGCTATAAAGAAGAAGGCATTCTTACCATTTGCAGCAGTATGGATGGAACTGGAGAGCATTATGTTAAGTGAAATAAGCCAGACAATGAAAGAAAAATACCACATAATCTCACTCATTTATGGAAAATAAAGAACATTATAACCTGACAAATAAGAAAGATAGATACAGAGGCAGTAAAGCACCAAACAGACGGTCATATTACAGCAGGAAGGCTAGGGAGTGCTGGCAAGGGGAAAAAGTGATCAACCAAAGGACTTGTTTGCATGCATATAAGCACACCAATGGCCACAAGACACTGGGGCGTGGGATGAGGGCATGCGACAGGGGGTAGGGGAGGCTGGGGGAAGGTCAATGGGGGGAAAAAGGAGATATATGTACTAATATATGTAATATTTTAAACAATAAAAAATAAAGATAAAATTTTTGTTTCCAAATGCTGGTTGCAGCTAAGTAAATTTGTTAAGAGGATGGATTTTTACAATATCTTTATTGTTGAGAGTATTACAGATGTACCCCCTTCTCCTTCCCCAACCACCATTGATCTCCTCCATTTGGGTCCTGCCCTGCCCCAGGCCTTCACCACCTATTGTTTTTGTTCACGGCTCATGCTATTGAGGATGATTTTTCTATACTTTAGTTGCAATTTCAGTTTGGTCCTGGAAGGAGGTGAGTGTAGCTTCCACTTAATCCACTGCCATTTTGAATCTTTTTTTAAAAAAATATATTTTATTGATTTTTTACAGAGCAGAAGGGAGAGGGATAGAAAGTCAGAAACATCAATGAGAGACATCGATCAGCTGCCTCTTGCACACCCCCCACCAGGGATGTGCCCGCAGCCAAGGCACATGCCCCTGCCGGAATAGAACCCGGGACCCTTCAGTCCGCAGTGCAACGCTCTATCCACTGAGCCAAACCGGTCTCGGCTTGAATCTTATAATTCTTTCAATGTATTGTTGAATTTGGTTTGCTAGTATTTTGTTGAGAATTTTTGTATCTATATTCATCAGTGATACTGGCCTGTAATTTTCTTTTTGTGTAATGTCTTTGTCTGCTTTTACTACCTAATTTTATAACACTCTTTTTATATCCACTTTCATTGCTTTCTATCTACAGATTACATGAAGAACAATTAGTCACTAAGGAGAAACCACAGGGCAGTAACAATGTTCATCCTGGTGGAATTACACAACACCTACAATCTTGAAATTTTGTTTTTGATTTTCCACTTTCACCTATATGTTGAGTATATTTGAAAATCTGACAATCAACTTTCTCACCTTGGTGGATTTTTCTTTAAACGGCTATGCATTTTTCTTCAAATGTTTTTTGTTAGAAATATTATTTACAACTGAGTGTTTCCAAATATCTTTATGGTATATTAACTAAAAATAAAATGAATATTCTTAGATTTGTTTCAGTGAATTTTTGTTGTTGCTGTTCTTGGAGAAATTTATGTAATTTCCTGGCCACCATGTTCTATGACCATCTACAAATCCCCACATTATGCCACCTTTATGTAAACAACAGAATCTGCAAGATCCTTGTCCTTTACCTATGAATACCGGCATTAGTGGCTGGCTTTCAACTCTTAGTGGTTCTCTGTTTGGAATTTGTGATTCTATAGTCACTGACTATTTTATCTGTGATGTCTCTTCAATCCTAAAAGTTTGTTCTCTGACACATGGTTAGTAGGGAAGATAATTATTTTTTGTGAGTGTTAACCTTAATCATAATCCTCTTGTTCTCTCTATATATACACTGAGTGGCCAGAGTATTATGATCTCTGAACCCATAATAATTTGGCCACTCAGTGTATATTCCTATATAATAAAAGGCTAATATGCAAATTGTCCCCTCAACAAATTCATGTACCAGGCCTCTAATATATATATATATATACTGAGTGGCCAGATTATTATGCATTGAGAGATCATAATAATCTGGCTACTCAGTGTATATCTAAGAACAATTCAAAGATAACCTCTATTCAGTAAAAAAAAAAAGGCCTTGCTAGACCCATCCTTTTCACATGATTGTGGTTACCCTTAGAAGCTGCATAGCTTTCTATGTCAAACTTTCAGCATGTTACTACTATTGCATCTTTTTCTCTCTAAGACTATTCCCATTGGTGTTTGGTTTAGGATGTTTTTTGGCAAAGTAAATTTTATTTTAAATTCATTAGAGACTTTTGAATCAGGGCCTCCAAGGACTTTTTAATTGTTGTTTTCTGCATACCTGTTACAGGTGGGGGACTTAAACAGGGTTGTAAGTGTAAAAACCTGTTTGTACAGAGAAAGAACATCCATTTTTGCAGAGCTAGAGAGACAATTATCTTCCTTTCAGCTACCCTGAGTCCACAGAGATATTTAAAAATTTTAACGACAATGGCAAATTTCTTCTAAATTCAGAAACCACATGTAGATATGTGGTGAGTATAAGTTCCTAGGGTTAGGGGCCTAGGATAACACTTAGATGATCCTACTGGTATGTTTTTGTTCAGCTGTGAGGCTTACTCAGGTCATTTGAGGTTAGGCTCCCTGGTAAAACAATGAAGGATGTCAAAGATATGCATTGAGATGTTTTTAAGTCAGGCATGTTTTCATAGGTAATTTATTGAGAAAGTACTGGCATTTGTGCTAAATAACAAGTAAATTACTATTTTCAATATTTGTTTGTCTTTGGTATTTTATTAAGGGGGTAATTTTTGAGATTATTTAGAGATCAGCACAAACCTGCACCAGATAAAAAGTTTTATGTATCATTAAATTGATATAGTCCTATGTATGGTGATTTGATTGAGGCAGAAAACTTTTCCTGACCTCTCTTTCTCTAGTTCTCCTTCTCTCTCTGTCTCTGTCTCATTTGTCTGTCAAGTATCTGTCAGTTTATATCCCATTTGTCTCAATTACCATTGGTAAACATTCCATTTTTTCTACCCTCCCCTCTTTCAGTATCAGTATCACCTACTTACGAACTATTTGTCTCATAAACCCAGGTTAATGTTCCACTTTGGATCATGGTATTTGTAACCTGGCAGTGTACTGTAGTAAGTCTGTAGTTGGTAGGAGTTAAGAATGCTCACAAAGACAAAAAAGAACTTCATTTTCTTAGTTTTAAGGGGCCTATATTTCATAGATATTTGTGGGGTATATTAAAAAAGAATGAAAGCCATTTAAAAAACAAACTAATTTGTCTTATGAGAAGGTCCCTTTATTTAAATTAATTTTTTATTGCTTAAACTATTAAAAATGGTAGAACGTATGTCTCCTTTTTCCCCCTATTGACCTCCCCCGAGCCTCCTCTGACTCCCAGTACATGCCCTCACCTGCTCCCCCTGCCCAGTGTCTTGTATCCATTGGTTATGCTTATATGCATGCATACAAGTCCTTCAGTTGATCTCTTTCAGTCCTCCCCCCCCCAATCTCCTCTGCCTTCCCGCTGTAGTTTGACAGTCTGTTCAATGCTTCTTTGCCTTTGTATCTATTCCCCCCCAATTTCTTTTCTTTAAAAAATCTTGCCTCTGCAAATTAGAAATAAACATATAATAACAAAAAATGTTTGAGTCCTCCAATTTCAATGTCCAACAGTTCTGAGTCCCAGTTTCAATGTCCAATAGTTCCTTATGTGTACAGGTAAGCAATGATATCTGGATGGTGGACACAAGGATCCCTTTTTTTTCATTTAATAAATCTTTATTGTTCAGATCATTACAATTTTTCCTCTTTTTTAGCTCCATAGCTCCCCTCCATCTGGTTCTCACCCCACCCTCTGCCCTTATCTCCTCCGCATTGTCCTCAACCATAGGTGTACAATTCTTGTCCAGTCTTTTCCTGCACCCACCACACTTCTTTGCCCCTGAGAATTGTCAGCTGACTCTCTTTCTATGCCCCTGATTCTATTCTATTCACCAGTTTACTCTGTTCAACAGATTTTTTTTATCCAGTTGCTTTTTAGATTCATTTGTTGATAGATATGTATTTGTTGTTCACAATTTTTATCTTTACCTTTTTCTTCTTCCTTTTCTTAAAGAATATCTTTTAGCATTTCATGTAATACTGGTTTGGTGTTGATGAACTTCTTTAGCTTTTTCTTATCTGTGAAGCTTTTGCTCTGCCCTTTAATTCTGAATGATAGCTTTGCTGGGTAGAGTAATCTTGATTGTAGGTTCTTGCTATTCATCACTTTGAAAATTTCTTGCCACTTGTGTCTGGCCTGCATAGTTTCTGTTGAGAAATCAGCTGACAATCATATGGGTGCTCCCTGGTAGGTAATTAACTGGTTTTCTCTTGTTGATATTAATATTCTCTCTTTGTCTTTTGCCCTTGGCATTTTAATTATGATGTGTCTTGATGTGGTCTTCTTTGGAGTCCCTTTGTTTAAGGTTCTCTTTTCTTGGACTTTTAAGTCTATTTCTTTCATGGGGGGAGGGGGAAGTTTTCAGTCATTATTTCTTCAAATAGGTTTTCAGTATCTTGCTTTCTCTCTTCTTGTGGCAGCCTCATAATTCGGATGTTGGTACGCTTGAGGTTGTCCCAGAGGCTCCTTACACTATCTTCATATTTTTGGATTCTTTTTTCTTTTTTCTTTTCTAGTTGAGTGCTTTTTTGCTTCTTTGTATTTCAAATCTTTCACTTGATTCTTGTGTTCCTCTACAGGAACACAAGAATCAAGTGAATAATACCAATATGTATATAATGTTAGAACAGTATACTCCAATAGTCTGCTGTTAGGTCTCTGTATAATATTTTTATTTCAGTCAGTGTATGTGTAATTTCTAGTTGGTCCTTTTTCATATCTTCGAGGGTCTCGCTAAATTTATCTGCAGTTTCTAGAAAATTCCTGAAAAATCTTATAACTCTGGTTTTGAACTCTATATCCATTAGTTTGCTTTCCTCCATTTCTTTCATTTGTGATCTATTTCTTTGTCTCCACATTATTGCTGCTCCCCTGAGTTGGTAGATTAGCATTGTGTGCTAGGTGTCCTATAGGGCCCAGTGGCTCAGCCTCCTGATTTACCTGAGGTGGACACTCTTGGTGCACTACTTTGTGGGCTGTGTGCACAACCTTGTTGTAGTTAATTCTTGATTATTGTTGGTATCACTGGGAGGAATTGACCTCTAGGCCAATTGGCTGTGAGGATCAGCTGTGTCTAGGCTGAGAGACCTTCTGTGCTAGAGACACCCTTATGAGACAAGACTTGCAAAATTGCAAAAGCCTCTGCACTCAGCTTGGATGGGATGGAGTCTCAGGGTGGAGTTGACAGCCTTGGGTTCCCATCAGCCCTGCCCTATGAGGCCCCTGGCTCTCAGAGACCCTCTGTATTGCTGCATGCACCTCTGAGAGAAAGCCGCCCTTGAGTTTTGCCTGCTGCCAGACAGTCCAGTTTCTCTCCGAATGAGTCTGGGTTCCCAGAGTCTCCCCTGGAACTTGAGTTCAATGCTGTCTTCCTCCCACTTGAGAAAATCAGCCATGCACTCACCTATCAGTCTTCTCTGTGCGCGCATGCCTCCGGACCTCCGCCTTCCGCAGGTCCCTTGATTCTCAGTGTGCTTTTCTCTTTTCCTGACAGTCCAGATTTCCCCTAACGAGCCTGAGATCCCAGAGTCTCACTGGGAACTGTAGTTCAGTGCAGTCAGGAGCTTCTGTCTCCCTCCTTCTTGAGAAAGCCAGCCATGCACTCAGCCGCCCGTTCTCTCCACTTGTGCATCTCTGTACCTCAGCCTTTTGGAGCTCCTCTGAGTCTCAGTGTGCTTTTCTCTTTCCTTCCAGTTGTAAAATTTCCACTCAGCCAGCTTTCCTGTGTTTCTGGATGGTGTCTGTTTTATCTTTTAGTTGTAGTTTTGAAATTGTGCGAGGCAGCAGTTTAGGTGTTTACCTATGCCTCCATCTTGGATTCTCCACTTGAGAAGATCCCTTTTTAAAAGAATTGACTAATTGAAAACTTAGAACAGTATACTCCAATAGTAATATAGTGTGATCCACACTTGCAATGTTAAATTTTCTGGTAGTATCATGTAAAAGGTAAAAAACATATGTGATCTTAACTCTAATAATGAAATTTTCTTAACTTCATATATCTAAACCATTAACATTTCAAAATATATCCAGAATAAATTTTAAATGGCATATTTTATGTAATTGTTTGCTAGGTCTTTAAATCTGATGTGTGTTTCACAGTTAGAGCATATCTCAGTTTGAACTAGCTACATCTCAAGTTGTCAATAGTCATATATGACTAGTAGCTACTCTTTTGGACAGTTGAGGCCTAAAACATTGAATAAAGATAGCAAATAGTTGAATAGACGAATGTAACTAATTAGGTTATTTCATGAACAACTATTTCACCTCCACCCCCCATCAACTCCCTCCACGCCACTTCCCATTCCTGTCCCCTCCCCAGGCTAGAACAACTATTACATGTTGTTATTGCTCAGATCCCGAATTACTAAGCATGTTATATCACATTGAAAGATAAACTGAGTAGTTAGAAAGTGTATTAATTATGACCAATTATCTGCTTGGCAGACATGATAGTTTATTTTCTTTTTAAAATGTTTTTATTGATTTTTAGAAAGAGAGGAAAGGAGAGGGAGAGAGAGGAAGATTAATTGGTTGCCTCCACACCACCTGCTGGGGATCGACTCCCCAACTGAGAAATGTGCCCTGGCTGGGAATTGCAGTGGCAGCCTCTTGGTGCATGGGTGAGCTCTACCAAATGAGCCACACTGGCCGGGCATGGCATACAGTTTTTGGGTATGTAGATTAGCAATTTCCTAAAGTTAAACCACATAAAGTGTATACCGATGGAATTCTCACTCCCAAAGAGTATGTTCCTTCCGCTTTCTTTTCAGTGTAGAGGAATATCATGCCTGTATGCTTATGAAATCAATCTAGAAGAATGGAAGAAATTAATGATGCAAGCAGAGAGAGAGAATGAGAGAGAGACTTCTTGTAGAATTAAGTGCCTCTTTGAGATGATGAGAGTGAATTTAGAAAATAAAAAATAATACCAATATGTATATAATGTTAATTATGTGTTAAGTACTGTGATAAGCATGTTATGTGATTTATTCCATTTAAATCTCCCTGTAATTCTATGATGTAATTCTTGTTAGCTCCACTTTACAGATTAGAACAGAGCACAGAGAAATTGAATACTTGCTCAAGTTCACTCAGAGAAACTGTTCCAAGCTCCCATGCACTTAAGCCCTGAAACATGTATCACATTTCTGTTGTCATGAATAAGGGCACACAAAGTATGTCTTAATATCATTCAGCTATTTATATTTTTTATTCAATTGTTTTTAAATTATCTATAATAATAAAAGCATAATATGCTAATTAGACTGGACAGCTGAACGATCTTCCAGACCTGATTCTGGACAAAGCAGTGGCAGCGGGGACTGAGACAAAGGTGGTTAGGGGTGATCAGGCATGCAGGCAAGCAATTAGGAGTGATCAGGCAGGCAAGTGAACAGTTAGGGTCATCAGGCAGGCAGGCAGTGTGGTTATGGGCAATTAGGCAGACAGGCAGATGGTTGGGGGTGATGAATCAGGCAAGCAGAGTGGTTAGGAGTGATCAGGGTGTCAGGTAGATGAATGGTTAAAAGCCAGTGGTCCCGGCTTGTGAGAGGCCAGTTGGACATCCCCCAAGGGGTCCTGGATTGTGAGAGGGTGAAGGCCGGGCTGAGGAACTCTCCTATCCCCCCACCCATGCATAAATTTCATGCACCAGGCCACTAGTCTATATATTAAAAAGCCTAATGTGCAAAGTGTCCCCTCAGGAGTTCTATCGATCGGGAGTTCAATTGCTCACTATGACGTGTGCTGACCACCAGAGGGTGGCATGGAACTAAGAATGACCCGGCTGGCAGCTGGCAGCTGCTAGAGACCCTACCTGTGCATGAATTTTGTGCACTAGGCCTCTAGTATTAAAATGATCATGCATCAAAGCCCTCTCTGCTGAGGACAGAGATGGAAAATAAGGGAATAAGAGAGGAACTTAGAGAAAGTCAGGAGATGTTATTAAATGACTATTTTATTTCTTTTTAAAATATATTTTATTGATTTTCACATAGAAGAAGGGCAAGGGATAGGGAGAAACACTGATGAGAGAGAAACATTGACAAGCTACCTTCTGCACACTCCCCACTGGGGATGTGCCTGCAACCAAGGTACATGCCCTTGACCAGAATCGACCCTGGCACCCTTCTCTTTGCAGGCCAATGCTCCATCCACTGAGCCAAACCGGTTTGGGCAAATGACTATTTTCTTGACCTTTAAATAGTGCCCAGTTCCCTGGCGGAGGGATCTGGAGAGTCTAGGTAGGGGATCCTCCATATATTTGCATTTTACCAGGTACTACAACTTGAAGCAAAGGAATTTCAGGATTTGTTTAAAAATGTTTTGAAATAAATCAGCTCTATGATCTATCAAAGTATAGTGCTAAAGTGGCCAACTATTTAAAATTTTGGAAAAATTAAGTTTATTAGGGTGACATTGGTTAATAAAATTAGATAGGTTTTACATGTAAAATTCTATGATACACCATCTATATCATAGAATTTACCACCCAAATTCAAATCTCCTTCCATCACCATAAATTTGACCCCCTCAACCCTTTACTACTCTCCCACCCCTCTGCCTCTGGTAACCACCATATTGTTGTCTATGAGTTTTTGTTTGTTCATTTGTTGCTTTCAGTTTTCTACCCTACATATGAATGAAATCATATGGTTCTTAATTTTTTCTGCCTGATTTGTTTTGCTTAGCATGATATTCTCATGGTCCATCCATCCAAATGACAGCATTTAACCTTTCCTTATGGTTGAGTAGCATCCCAGTATCTATATGTGCCACACTTCCTTATCCAATCCTCTATGGAAGGACACTTCAGTTGTTCCCATGTCTTGGCCACCATGAATAATGCTGCAGTGATTATAGGGGTGCATATATATTTGCAAATAAGTGTTTTCAAATTTCCTTGGTAGATACACAGAAGAGGGGGTTCCTCCTTTTTTTTCTTTAATCTTCATGCGAGGATATGTTTTTATTTATTTATTTTTTAGAGAGAGAGGAAGGGCAAGGGAGCGAGAGAGAGAAAACCATCGATGTGAGAGAAAAATATCAGTCGGCTGCCTTCCCCAACCGGGGATGGAACCTGTAACCTGGGTATGTGCCCTGACTGGAATCGAACCACAGCCTTTTGGTATACAGGATGACACTCCAATCAAGTGAGCTACACTGGTCATAGGAAGAGGGGTTAACTCTTGACTTAGATAGGGGAAATCCCAACCAAAGTTAACTTGAGAAAAAGTTGAGTTGGAAATAATGCTGTGAATTCAGAGATCCTGAAATATTTAAAACAATTTCAGTTGCAGTCATTTTCAAGAGAAACTTCATGGAAGCTCAGCTTTCCTGCGGAACATTTCAGTGGTGTTGAGGAAATGACCTCATCAGGACCTGCTTATCAAGTTACAGTGGGAAATGAATGCGATTGGGTTTGCTTTGTATTGATAAACTGTCTAATGCTGTCATATTTTGGCATTGCTCCTCAGATCCAACTTCTTTGACTTTTAGTGAAGACAGGCAATAGTACGACGTCAGTGATGAGAAATCATTCAGCGATAACAATGTTCATCATACTAGGTTTGACAAATGACCCACAAGCAAAGATTTTCGTTTTCATCTTTCTGTTTATCACATATATGTTAAGTGTAATTGGGAATCTGACCATAATTTGTCTCATCTTGGTGGATTCTCATTTAAAAACAGCTATGTATTTTTTTCTTCAAAATTTCTCTTTCTTAGAAATCTCATTCACAACTGCCTGTGTCCCCGCATACTTGTACACCATATCCAGTGGGGACAAAACCATCGCCACCAAAGCCTGCCTCAGCCAAATATTTTTCATTGTCCTCTTTGGAGCTACCGAGTTTTTTCTCTTGGCTTTGATGTCCTATGACCGCTACGTGGCCATCTGCAAACCCCTGCATTATGCTACCATCATGAGCAGCAGAGTCTGCAGAAATCTCATTCTGTGTTGTTGGCTGTCTGGCTTGTTGATTATCCTCCCACCTCTTGGACTGAGCCTCCACCTGGAATTCTGTGATTTTGTTATCGATCATTTTTACTGTGATGCTTCTCCAATACTGAAGAATTCATGTTCAGATACTTGGCGTATAGAGCAGCTTGTGATAGTCTGTGCTGTCTTGACCTTCATACTGACCCTTATGTGTGTAGTTCTGTCCTACATGTACATCATTAGGATGATTCTAAGATTGCCCTCTGCCCAGCAAAAGAAAAAAGCCTTTTCTACCCGTTCTTCCCACATGATTGTGGTTTCCATCACATATGGCAGCTGCATTTTTATGTATATCAAACCTTCAGCTAAGGATGAATTGGCCGTTAATAAGGCAGTTTCTCTGCTTACTACATCTGTTGCTCCTTTGTTGAATCCTTTCATTTATACTCTGAGAAATAAACAAGTAAAGCAGTCTTTCCATGACACTCTCAAAAGACTTGCATTTCTTTTAAAGAAATATTAAATTCTCATAGTGGGAATTTAATTTAGAACAAAAATAAGTTATCAACATATGGATGGAAATGGAGCCATGGGAGCTGTGCAGTCTTAGAACGTTAGGAGCAATAAAGAGAGTTAAGAAGAAAATCTAGGGAAAAGTTGTGAGGCACCCAGCATCATGCAAATAGATAAGTTTTTACTGTCTGAAACTTCTGTGTCTTCCTAATTTACATTTCAATCAACCCTCTTTAGTCTTCTTATATATGCATTAGTTATTAGTCTGATGGGTTGAATATACTCTATTCATGTTATTACTTTCCCCTCCGTGCAACACAACCTCTTTTAAAGTGCTTTCTCTCTTCAAAATGTGTTACATTGCTTTTTGGGGAATATAAAGCTCCACTTATATTTAACTCTGCCTTATTTATGCTGCCTCACAATAAATATGTAGATTTGCACAAATTGTAATAATATTTATTTCCTCTTTGAATCTAAACTTATTAAAACACATCCAAAACTTGTTAACATAAAAATATAACCAAATAATCTTTAATGATAATTGATAGAGTTGCTTTTTTGAGTAACTGTTCCAAATACAACTTGACTTGCAAAGTCAAGTCAAACACAAATACCATTGGCTTAAAGACATGCGATTGTGGCAAAATAATGAGGAATAGAGGAGCTGAGATTTTCAAGTGTGGAACTATGGAAAGATGAACCAATTGTAAATATTTGGTTTGTACTTGAGGTCTTTTTCAGAGTCATGACTGTAGTGGATTAAAGATAATGGCAAATTCTTTGTTAATTTTCCCAATCAGAAGATGCATTTTCTTTCATCTCCCCTTTAATCTTGACTGGCTCTATGAAATGGTTTTGACCATTAGGATGTGGTAGAAGTGAAGTTGCGTGACCTCAGAGATCAGTAATTCGAGTTTTGTAGCTTCCATCTTCTTTTTTTTGGAACATATGATCTGGAGGAAGCCAGGAGTCATGTGAGAAGTTCAAATACCCTGACGTTGCCTGCAATGCCAAGTTAGCTTGCTGAGAAGCTGGTGGAGAGAGCTACTTGGTCAACCCCCATCTTCTGTAGCCACCTCAGCCACGATGACTTGTGACTAAAAAAAGCCAACTTGAACATCCACTCAGTTGAGCCTTGACATGATTCCAAATCCAGTCACCACTGATGGCAACTAAATGAGGCTCATGTGAGAACCACTTAGCCGCCCTGCCTGCTCCTGCAACGAGGAGTGAAAGAAAATTATTTTATCCACTAAAATTCGGGATGATATATTACATGGCAATAGGTATTCAAAACTAAGACAGAGGGAAAGTGCTTTGCCTGGGCAGTGGGCTACCGAGAACCAGCAGAACACCTGGTGGTCTTGAAAGGCTGCCGAAACCATATTGCACATTTGAGAGATCTGTATGAAAAATCTTCAAACTGTAGAGATTTTAGTTTTGTCTTTCTTTCTGCATGGCATATTTCAAAGTGTTAAATGAAAACTTCAGAAAACTTTAAAACTCAGATATAAAAATAATGGATCAAAAATAACTTCAGCCCAATGAAAATATTTTCACTTTCAAAGGATATGATGAGAATTATAGGAGTCTGGAGGAAATATATGTAATGGAGGGATTCTAAATTGACCAAGACAGCTAGTTTTCAGTCAATTATTAAGTATTTGACATTTTACATATTATTGCTAATTCTTAAAATGACATTTAGAGGTTCCACTACACACACACACACACACACACACACACACACACACACACACACTAGTGACATGGAGCGCAAAATTGTGCAGCTCTGCCCATCTGCGCCTGCCCCCCTCCCACCCACTGCCCCACCTTGACACCCTAACCTCTCCACCCAGAGCTCGAGCATGCCTGGCCCTGTCCCCACACTTGGTCCCAGGTGTTGCCTTTGGCTGATCCCGCCTCCTCTGGGCATCTCCCTGCTCCCGCCTACTCTCTGGAGCGTTGGGCTGGAGGAGAGCATGGAAACCTTCCCACCTGCTGTGAAGTTTTGAGTGCCATTTCCTAGAGGCACATGCCCTGTGCTCCTTCCCCTGGAAGGTGGGTGCTGAGTGTGCTGAGTGTGAGTGATGGATGGGGAAGAACTGGTGAGGGGCGGACACAGGGGTTCTTACCCCCGTTCTCCCTGCCACTGGATGGTCCTGCCTCCTCTGGGCACCTCTCTGATTCCACTCCATCTCCTGAGCAACTGGCGGCTCTGCCCCATTGTGCACCCAGCCTCCTGCTGAAAGTTTGTTGCTGTGTGAGGGTGTTACGCCCATTAGCATATTAGCTCTTCATTATATAGGATAAACTTACGTACTGTTTTCCGTCATGGCTGCACTAATTTACATTTCCTCCAACTGTTTACAGAGTTCCCACATCTTCACCAAATTGGTTCTATCTCTCCTGGTATCATTTTCATCTGTTTTCTTTTTATTTTATTTACTGGAGGCCCCGTGCATAAAATTTGTGCATGGGGTATGTGTCCCTTAGCCCAGCCTGCACCCTCTCCTATCTGGGACCCCTTGAGGGATGTCTGACTGCCCATTTAGGCCCAATCCTACTGGGATTCTACTGGGATCGGGCCTAAACAGGCAGTCAGATTTCTCTCTTACAATCCAGGACTGCTGGCTCCCAACTGCTCGCCTGCCTGCCTTTCTGATTGCCCCTAACCCTTTCTGCCTGCCAGCCTGATTACCGGATAACTACTTCCCTGCTAGCCTGATTGATGGCTAACTGCTCCCCTGCCAGCCTGATTGCCCCTAACTGCCCTCCCCTACAGGCCTGGGCACCCCAAATGCTCTCCCTTGCAGGCTTGGGTCCCCCCAAACTGCCCTTCCCTGCAGGCCTGGTCACCCCCAACTTCCCTCCTCTGCTGGCCTGGTCACCCCTAACTGTCTTCCTCTGCAGGCTTGATCACCTACAACTGCCCTCCCTTGCAGGCCTGGTCCCTTCCAACTGCCCTTCCTTGCTGGCCATCTTGTGTGCACATGGGGGCAGCCATCTTTGACCACATGGGGGCAGCCATCTTATGTGTTGAAATGATGGTCAATTTGCATATTACTCTTTTATTAGATAGGATAGAGGCCTAGTGCATGGGTGGGGGACAGTTGATTTGCCTTGAAGGGTGTCCTGATCAGGGTGGGGGTTCCCTTGGGGCATGGGGTGGCCTGGGCGAGGGACCTGTGGTGGTTTGCAGGCCAGCCACATCCCCCAGCGACCCAAGCAGAGGCTCTGGTATCTGGGATTTATTTATCTTCTGTAATTGAAACTTTGTAGCCTTGATCAGAGGTCAGGGCAGGCGGGAAACTTGGCTTCCTCCATTGCTTGGGGCAACCTAAGTTTCCTGCTCTCTCCAGCTTTGTGGCTGCTGCCCTTTTTGTTGAGATTTATTTATCTTCTATAATTGAATTTTTGTAGCCTTGAGCAGAAGGCAGCATAGATCAGGGCAGGTAGAAAGCTTGGCTTCCTCCATCACCAGGGGCAACCCAAGCCTCCTGCTCTCTCCAGCTCCATGGCCACCACCATATTTGTTGGGTTAATTTGTATACTTGCTCCTGATTGGATGGTGGGCATGGCTTGTGGCATAACAGAAGCATGGTCAATTTGCATGTTTCTCTTTTATTAGATAAGATTATGATTTTTACCTAGTATTTTTTACCTAGTTATTTTTATGTTTTCTTTTCATTTTATCAGTATTATTTGTATATCTTTTAGGAAAATATGTTTATTTTATATTCTTGATGTTTCTTCTATAATTTTCTTTGGATCATATGTGGTCTGGTGTGTTACATTGTCTACTTCCACCCCTATCTTCCCATCCATAGTGGGACATATTTTTCAGATGGGGGTTATTTTGGATTCTGAACTCATGACCTCTGTATATCTTTAGCTATATTGTCTAGTAATGTGTATGGACAGAATCTTAAGACCTATTTTGTGATGTTCTGAATGAATTTATAAAAAAACGAAAAATGATTCTCAGCCCAGAGAACTCAAGTCCTTATAGAGCCACTCTTATCTTATTTGTCTTCTTAAATTCTCTTTTTATCTTTTGAATTTCATTTTATTACAAGAAGCAGCATTGGGACAAGACTAACTGTTTAGATTTACAACCCATAAGTCCATAGCCTCTGAGGGCTTATGGAGAGAGAATAGAAAAATGATGCCCCAAGAGTATCAGAGAAGCCACTGTTTTTATCTCCTTACTCTATCACTGTTTGGATATTGTCCTCAGAATACTAGGCAAGTAAAACTGTTTCTCTTGATTCTTGTCCACAATAATAATAGGAGGAATAAAACCCACCAAGTTATTCATTTCGGCATTGAACATTCCAACAGCTCAGCTGCAGAATCAGTAATCTTATTACTTTGCTTATTTATACCTTGCATTATGCTCCAAGTATGTAAAAACATAAGCCAGCTTTAATGAATAGTTTCATAAAAGCATGACATGTTTATTTTGGGCAAGCTCATTTAGAAGGAGTTACATTCCTTCTCAAATTAATTTTTATTTTATTTTTAAAATATATTTTATTGATTTTTCACAGAGAAGAAGGGAGAGGGATAGAAAGTCAGAAACATCGATGAGAGAGAAACATCGATTAGCTGCCTCTTGCACACCCCCTGCTGGGGATGTGCCCGCAGCCATGGTACATGCCCTTGACCGGAATCGAACCTGGGACCCTTTAGTCCGCAGGCCGACGCTCTATCCACTGAGCCAAACCGGCTTCAGCTCAAATTAATTTTTAAATACTTATATTGTAAAGGCTGGGTGAAGCCCTGGCTAGTGTTCTTAAAATGTGGCTTACACCAAATAATGTTCTTTCTTACCTCAGCATACTCAGAGATATTCAGGCATGAATCCTTGCACTGGGCCTCTAGTATACATATAAGATCTTTGCTTAATCTTTTCCTGCCCTCCCCCCTCCCCCCTATCTGTTCCATGTTTCCATGCCTGTGTGTTGAGTGTCTGCCCCCTGGTGGTCAGTGTGCATCATAGATACCGGTTGAACTGTTGAACAGTCAAACGGTCACTTAAGCTTTCATATATATATATGTGCAAATACTCAGATTTCCAAAATGTTCCTGGTTCCATTAAAATTGAGCCCCTTCCACCACCTATTCAAATTTAAGTTGCCACGCTAATCCATGTGTGGAGTTCTTGGTAGAACAGTCTATTCCTAGTTGGTTGCTAAGACTCATAATTTGGAACATTCTAGATATAAAACTGTATTGATATTATTATTATTTTTTCACTTTATGAAACAGGCATCCATGGCTTATGTTAAAAAGAAAAGCAAAAACTTGTGGAAAAGTTAAAAGAATGGAGCCATGTCACAGGATTTGTCCGTTCTAATAACTAACAAAAATAGGCAAAAAGATAAAAATAAAATCACAATTAAAAAAAAATCACCAGAATCTACCAAAAAGAGAGAGCAGGAGATATCAGCTATTAACTTAAAAAGGTATCAGCTAAGAAAAGCAACAATATATTCTTTTAAAGTATGTGAAAGGCTTCTAATCTTGCTCTTTTCACCATAACTTCTAGGAAAAAAAATGTGAGTTGACAAAAATCTTAATTATTTTTGCCTCATTTGGAGAAAAATGGAGTGAATATATATCATTTAAGAAACTCTTCCTTTGTGGAAAGATAGAAGTTGTAATGGCTACCATTGGAAAATAAGTGAAAAAGGGGAGGAGAATAAAAAGTACTGAAAGAAGCACAGTCTCCAGGGTTCCAGGATGAAGAGCAAGGTCAATGCTTGATTTCCTTCAAGAGAATGCTGGTAATGCAACCTCCTTTCTTAAAACTTCAGGTAACTCTATAGCTGGTAATTGAATATCAGTACCTTCATGATTTGGCCTCTCTTTTTCACTTAAAATTTATATCTTCCTAGTCTCCTAAATAAGTAATATGCTTTTATCCTTATATGTCAAATCATTTCTGGAAAACAGTTAATTTCTCCAATTGTTTTCTATAAATTTTCATTCCTCCTGCTCTAAAAACACCATGTTATTTTATTTGAAAAATAAACTACACAAATTTACAGTTCATATATCTTTCTATCACACTAGACTATAGATTCCTTGAAATCAGGAGAGATGCTTTTCATATTTTTACCTTCAAAAGCCAGTTCAGCACTTAACATATGGTACATTCAATGCATGAAAATACATCTTTTTTTTTTAAAGTTTCACAATCTTTCTGATGGTGTCCTGGAATGCCTTTTTCACTTGCTGATTCCTTAGAGTGTAAATGAAGGGGTTTAACAAGGGAGTAACCGAAGTGATCAGCACAGCTATTCCTTTGTTGAAAGCACCCACTTCTTTTGCAGAGGGATTAATGTACATAAACATGCAGCTGCCATAAGAGAGGAGGATGACAATCAGGTGAGAGGAACAAGTGGAAAAAGCCTTTGTCCTCTGCTGGGCAGAAGGGATCCTCAGAATGGTCCTAATAATATATGTATAAGAAAGTGTCACCAGTACCAGCGTAACCACCAGAGTGACAGCAGCCAGGAAGATGACCACCAGTTCTAAGAGACTTGTATCTGAGCAGGCAAGTTGCAGGAGGGGCCCATAGTCACAGAAATAGTGATTCAGCACATTGGAGACACAGAAATCCACCTGGCTCATCAGAATGATTGGGGGTAAGATAGCTAGGAGTCCCCCCAGCCAGGAGCAAAACACGAGTTGTATGCAGACTCTGCTGCTCATGAGGGTCAGGTAATGCAGGGGTTTGCATATGGCCACATAGCGATCATAGGACATAGAGGCCAGGAGGTAAAACTCTGTTGCTCCAAGAAATATTGCAAAAAAATATTGAATCAAGCAGCCAGCAAAGCTGATGACTTTATTTCCTGTTGTCATGCTGATCAGAAATCTGGGAATAAAAATGGATGTGAAGGAAATTTCTAGGACAGAGAAATTCCGGAGGAAGAAATACATGGGGGTCTGGAGGTGTGGGTCTACCAGTGTGAGTATGATGATGGTCAGATTTCCTAGAATGCTTAGCATGTATGTGAAGAGCATAAAGGTGAATATCATGACCTGGATTTCAGGTTGGTTTGTGAGACCAAACAGAATAAACTCAGTAAACATGGTCCTGTTTTTCATTGTTGATCTTCAGTAGATCTAAAGAAAAAGATGAGAATGATGAAAACTGAATTTTCTCAGGGTGGGAGAGATAAAGATGACTGTAACAAATAGATTCAGGTCATATATTAATTACTCTCCATTCAATTGGCTCAAGCCAGTGTCCCACTGGACTGGACTAGACTCCATGGACCCCACAGGTCTTTTAGAGAAGTAATCTTTTCCTAAGTCTTGTAGTTCCTCAAGTCCATCTATTCCTGTGCTCTTAACAGAGTATGTTATAGAAAAAGTATTTTTTTTGAGAAGAATATGTTTTGGAACCTATCCTTCCCCCCTAAAATCTTCAGGAAATCTCCACATTTAAATCACTTTTCTCTGACTCTTATTAGTCTCTCCTATTTCTGTGCTCTTTGTAGAAATATCACTATCTCATTGTTTTCTGTGCTTTCTTTTTCCTTCCCTGTGAATTTCCCCGTTTGTATATTTTTTCTTCTCTATGTGCTATTTGACGCTTCACTGGATATCTGTCATAGATCCTCCTCTTCATTACTGTCTACATCTCTGATTTCCTTGTTTGGTGCACCAATGGGCATTTGCCCACACAGATTATGCTGAAGATCTTGATATATAATTGATTTTCTCTATACTTCCACTTCTTTTGTGGGATGAATTTGTAATAGGCCTTTAGAACTTTTAAGATCTTGGTCCAAGACTAACTTATTTTATGCCATGAGCATTTTTTTCTACATGAACAAGGCTCAGGCATCAATAAAGAATATTAATTAGCATTTTTATATGTTTCTCTTTCACATTCAGAGTGTCCTAGGAATTTATTTTGGACATATCTTTGAGAAAAGAGATCTTTAGAGAGACACAGGCAACATCTCAGAGTGGACTTGTCCCAGTCTTGAAGGATCCTCAGTGGCAAAATTTATTATGCCTCTATTCTTGGGATATAGAAATCAGGAAGAGGGAGATCCATGTTTCTAACAATAAGATTCTTTTATAGATAAATTGGTAATTCCCAAGGAAGAAAACTTTGATGGAGGCATTTTGTGTTCATCTTTAGTTTTTTTCTGATTAATAGGCAAAGACAATTCACTTGCATATATGTTAGAAAAATCATATCCTCGCAATCATTCTTGTCAATCTCTCCATTATTCCATACAGCTTTTGTAGAAACAAGGTTATGTTAAACATTTATCTGAATCCTATACAACACTCCCCTCCCTGTTTGTACTAACCTGTGGTCTTTGGCAAATGCTGCATTTTCATCCAGATTTTCGCAATTGGTTGAGTTTATGATCCACTTTTATGGGAATAACATCAGTGACTTTAAAAACATTCATCCTTGACAATATGAATGACTGCAGGGGTTGTTTATCTACTGTTCCTAAGAGGTAAATCAAAGGTAAAATATGCCATGTGAATCTCCGAATAGTATGAAATGTAACAGGTTTTCTATTGTCTTCCCCATCCACATCCTATCATTTTCTTAATGGAAGTAACCGAGTTTGTAGAGCTTAAGTAGGAAGGAAGTATATTACCTTTCATTCTATGAATCCAAACCAGAATCAAATCACAGTTTCTGAGGGACACAGTCTTGCACATATGTAATAAAAAGGAAAGGTAAATAATCTACCCCTCTCCTAGCAATGACAGAATTAGAAAAGAGGACTTCAATAGACTGAAAATTCCTTAATACTTCGGTTTTAAGAAAAATTATTGTGAAGTCCTTAGAAGGCAGGGTATGAACTTTGCAGAGTCTATATTAGCCAGGGTGACACAGGTTTTATCTTTTTTTTTTTTAGAACAGGCACATGGGGATCAATTTCCCGAAGAAGCTAAAGATGCCCTGTGGACCCAAGTTCAAAATGTGGAAATAAAACTCAGTTGTTGATAATTTTGAGAACAAGTTGCAAACATATGGCTGCAGAGAGAAGTTCCTGAGAGACCATGATAAGGGTTCCATGAAAATCTCTGCCACAGCCATGAAGTTTGTGGAATTGAGAGCAATGAGTGAGACCCCTGGGAATTGGTATGCCTGACAATGCCTAGTTCCTATTATTTTTTTGTTCCTATTGTTTTTGCCTTTAATAACCAAACTTGGCCAGTGCTCAATCTTGATATAAAAGGATGTCACTTCACAGTAGATTATAACCATCTTAATACCATGGAATCCTTTATTAAGATTTGCATACTCAAATTAATGCTCAATATTATAGTCAATATTACTCAAGTTAATACTCTACTCATCAACTAGAAAATATTTTGCTTTTATAAATTTGGCTAGTATGTTCCATTCTATGCATAGTTCTACAGTCACTCAGAAGCAGTTTTCTTTACTTTTGAAGAAACAATACATGGGATATTTCAACAGCCCTGTCAGCGCAAATACCTTTACAGGCAGGACCTTAACCACATCCAACTCATTCCAGGAACACAGGTGTGACATTGTATTGATAACATCCTCTTACAAGAAATTCAAACAATATACACACTGACAAGGAACTACAAACACTTGTCACAGAACTTTCCAATCAGGGTTGGGCTATTGCATCCTGTGAAATTTACTTCAGTAAAATTTCAGGACATTACTCATCAGCCCAAGGATGATTTATACCTGATGCAGTAAGGAATCAACGCTTCTCAATATTTAATGTTTATTAGGATTTCAGAGGTAACATCTTCCTCATTTATAAAAATTTTAAGTCTATTATGCTACTAGTTTCAGGTGTACAGCATAATGACTTGGTATTTTTGTATTCTGAAAAATGATAACCACAATAAGTCTAATTAACATCCTTCATTATACATAGTTATAGATTTTTTTCTTCTTTTGATGAGAACTTTTAAAATATATATACTTAGCAACTTTCAAATATGCAACACAATATTATTAACTACTAGAGGCCTGGTGCACGGATTCATGGACTGGTGGGGGTCTCTTGGCCTGGCCTGCAAGGATCAGGTCAAAACTGACTCCTTGAGGGGTCCTAGATTGCAATAGGGTGCAGGCCAGGCCAAGGCACCCCACCATTGCACAGGGCCTCTAGTATGCATGTAAGATCTTTGGTTGATCTCTTCCTGCCCTCTCCCTTTTCCCCTTCTCTCTGAGATTCACCAGTCTGTTCCATGTTTCTCTGCCTGTGCATTGAGCATCTGCCCCCTGGTGGTCTGTGTGCGTCATAGCTACCAGTGTAATCATCAAACAGTTGAATGGTCAAATGATTGCTTAGGCTTTTATATATTTAGATAGCCATCATGTTGTACATTATATGTTCAGGTTCTGTAAGGCAGACAAAATTCTAAGACAAATATTATTATTAAAGTTTGCAAGACACTTAGTTGCCACAATCTTAGATTTAAAAATCTGGGCTACCAAAGCATATGTATATATTTTTGTTAAATCTCACCTGAGGATATTTTTCCATTGATTTTTTTAGAGAGAGTGGGAGGGAGGGGGAGAGACACACAGAGAGAAACATTGATGTGAGAGCGACACATTGATTGGCTGCCTCCCTCATGCACCCCACTAGGGCTGCAACTGAAGTATGTGCCATTGACTGGAATTGAACTAGGACTCTTCAATCCACAGGCCAATGCTCTATCCCCAGAGCCATACTGGCAAGGGCCAAAACATATATTTTTAAATACATTTTCAGTTATTTATTGAACTTTATTTTTTAACACCAATTTATCCCTTCTATGCCCTCTTCTACCTCCATCCCCTCACCCCCTAATACCCCAATCGCCCCAATCTCCCAAGCTGACTGCCTTCTCTCTATCTATGAGTCTGTTTCTATTTTGCTTCTGTAGTTCAGGTTATTCATTAAATTCCAAATATGAGTGAAATCATATGGTATTTGTCTTTTTTGACGGGCTTATTTCACTTAGCATAATGTTCTCCAGGTCCATCCATGCTGTTATAAAAGGTAACATTGCCTTCTTTTTTACAGCCAAATAGTATTCTATTGTGTAAATGTACCATGGCCATTTTATCCATTCATCTATTGATGGACCCTGGGGCTGCTTCCAAATCCTGGTTATTATAAAAAATGTTGCAATGAGCATAGGAGTACATATTTCTTTTGAATTAGTATTTCTGGTTTCTTTGGATAGATTCCCCAAAGTGGAATCACTGGTCATAAGGTAGTTCCATTTTAAGTTTTTGAGGGGAACTCCCCAACCAAGATGGTGGCATAGGTACATGCCTGTATTTACTGTCTCCCACAACCACATCAAAATTACAACCATTATACAGAAGCTCCTGAAATCTGGCTGAATGGAAGTTCTACAACTAGAGAAGCAAATAAGAAAGCACCCTGAGACAGGTAGGAGAAGTGGAGGCATGGGATGGGCTGGTCTGGCAACCATGTGTGTTGCTTTTCTAATCGGGAGGGAGACTGTCTCTGTGGAGGCCCCTGTGAGGAGCCCCAATTAGACCCCAGCCCAGGTTCCCAGAACTGGGAAGAGAAGTCCCCATAACCACAGGCTCTAAAAACCAGTGGGCATTTCAGTTCAGTGACATGGAGGCTGTTGGAGAGCCAGGTGTTCCTTTTAAAGGGCTTGCACACGAACTGAACTTACAATGTCCTGCTTCCTTTGAGCTCCAGGGCCAGGGCGAGCTCTGGGAGACCCAGATACATAGCAGGAGGAATTGGATTGTCTGGTATTGGGACAGGAACTTGGCAGTGTCTTTCTCCCAGAGAGAAAGTTGCCCTCGAGTTTCGCCTGCTGACAGACAGTCCAGTTTCTCCCAGGGAGGTGCTGGCAGAGGTCACTGTTCCTGTGCTGGCAGCCATTTCTGTTTGCTCTGCCCTGGTCATTCCTGGAGACCCTGCCCCATCAAATCTGCAGTCTCACCCAGCCTGTATTCAATGACTTTTGAATATGAATGACTTCTCCTTGTTTAGGCTTTAGACTTTGCTAAAGTCTCTCAAACAAACTATAGCTGGGTCAAGGAGCCCCAAAACTACCAATAGAAGGCCCGAGACCTGGAACTAGCACAAGCCTGTCTTGCTTAAAAGTTTGGCCTTGGCTGGGTACTTCCTAACCCAATACAAATAGGAGGAATCTGCAGATTTCTCTGTAACTCCAGCCAGGTGGCTCAAGCAATGGCTGATTTTGCATCTCTCTGAAGACCCAGGAGCCAGTGCACCCAGGTGAAAACATCAGACCATAAAAATTACAACTCTACACATCCATAAGCTACACACTCAAAAGGCAGACTCAGAGAGAAACTAATATGGCGGCATGGGTAAACACCTAAACTGCCGCCTTGCCAAATAATTTCAAAACTACAACTAAAAGGCAAAATGGACATCATCCAGAACCACAGGAAAGCTGGCTGAGTGGAAATTCTACGACTAGAAGGAAAGAGAAAAGCACATTGAGACTCAGAGGAGCTGCAAAAAGCTAAGGTACAGAGACGTGCGTGCAGAGAGGACTGGCAGCTGAGTGTGTGGCTGGCTTTCTCAAGTGCGAGGGAGATGGAAGGTCCCAACTGCACTGAACCCCAGTTCTGGGCGAGACTCTGGGAACCCAAACTCATTAGGGGAGAAACTGGACTGTCTGTCAGCAGGCGAAACTCGAGGGCGACTTTCTCTCAGAGATGCTTGCAGCAATTACTGAGGGACATTGAGACCCAGAGGTCTCATAGGGCATGGCTGATGGAAAGCCAAGGCTGTCTGCTCAGCCCTGAGACTCTGCCCCATCCAAGCTGAACACACAGGCTTTTGCAATTTTGCAAGTCTTGTCTCATAAGAATGTCTCCAGCACAGAAGTTCTCCCAGTGGAGATACAGCTGATCCTCACAGCCAATTGGCCTGGTGGTCAATTCCTCCCAATGATACCAACAACAATCAAGAATTAACCACAGAGAAAGTTAAACATAGAGAATCAAGATGGTGGCTTAGGTAAAACACCTATCTTGCTGTCATACACAGCAATTTTAAAACTACAACTTAACGAAAGAACAAACACCACCCAGAATCACTGGAAAGCTGGCCGAGTGAAAATTCCACAAATAAAAGCGAAGATAAGACACTTTGACTTGGAGGAGTGGCTGAGGACAGCGTTGAAGATTCGGGCAGAGAGAGATTTGGAGGAGCGTGTGCCAGCGGATAGGGCGGGCGGCTGAAAACTGGCCAGTTTTCTCGAACGAGGGAGACAAAGACGTCCCACTAGACTAATTCTCCAGCTCTGGGCGAAGTCCAGGGAACCCACTATCATACGGGGTAAAAACTGGACAGTGGGAGGGCACACCGAAGCTCGGGTGCTGCAGGGGTCTGCCAGCTTGTGGAGAAGGCTAGCTTGTGCAGAGTGCGTGTGAACTGGGAACAGCGCAGCTGCGTGACCACGTAGAGAGCGCTCGAGACTTGCTCTCTCATTCGGGAAACCATCAGACTGCTTTGTTTTATGATCCTGGGTGAGATGTTTGGTGTGCAGACTCATTTGGGGAGATTCTGAATTCCCCGGCAGCCGGTGGAGCTCGGCAGCGGGTCTCTCTCAGAGGTGCTTGTGGCCATTGCCCCCGGCACAGAGTCCCTGGGGCCGCACAGGGTGGAGCTACTGCTGTCTGCTTGGCCCAGAGACTCCACCCATCCAACCTGAGCACAGCTGAACTTCACAGACAATTGGTCTGGAGGTCAACCCCTCCAAGTGCTAACAATGATTAACCTGAGCTTAACTTCAGCAAGACTGTGCAACCCATACCCACCTCAGGTAATTGGGGAGGCTGACCCACTGTCCCTTGTAGGAAGTCTACCACACAAAGCTAATTGACCAACTCAGGGAAGCAGCCACCATGCAGAGACATGGAAAGAAATCAGATGTGAAAGAAATGGAGGGAAAAAAACAACTGGACATGGAATTCAAAACCACGGTTATAGGGCTTCTCAAGAGGCTCCTACAAAAGGTCGAGACCTATAAGGAAATAAGCAAGACCAACAAGGAAATGAACGAGACCCTCAAGAATATGAACGAGACCTGCAAGGAAATGAATAAGAGCAACGTGAAAATGAATGAGTCCCACAAGGAAATGAATGAGACCCTCAAAGATATGAAGAAGACTCTCAAGGATATGAAAAAGCACCAATCAGAATTTAAGCATACACTGACTGAAACAAAAAATATTATACAAAGACCTAATAGTGCTCTGGAGCACCCCAAGAACCAAGTTCAAGATTTGAAATAAAAAGAGGTAAAATCCACTCAGCTGGAAAAGCAAGAAACCAAAAGAATCCAAAAAATTGAAGATAGTGTAAGGGGCCTCTGGGACAACCTCAAGCATACCAACATCCGAATTATAGGGGTGCCAGAAAAAGAGAGAGAGCAAGACAATGAAAACCTATTTGAAGAAATAGTGACTGAAAACTTCCCACACCTGGTGAAAGAAATTGACTTAGGAGTCCAAGAAGCGCACTGAACCCCAATATATAAGAACCCTAAGAGGACCACACCAAGGCACATCATAATTAAAATGCCAAGAGCAAAAGACAAAGAGAGAATATTAAAAGCAGCAAGAGGAAAACAGTTACCTATAAGGGAGCACCCATATGATTGTCAGCAGATTTCTCAACAGAAATGATGCAGGCCAGACGGGAGTGGCAAGAAATATTCAAAGTGATGAATAGCAAGAATCTACAACCAAGATAACTCTATCCAGCAAAGCTATCATTCAGAATTGAAGGTCAGATAAAGTGCTTCGCAGATAAGAAAAAGCTAAAGGAGTTCATCACCACCAAACCAATATTATATGAAACGCTGAAAGATATTCTTTAAGAAGAGGAAGAAGAAAAAGATAAAAATGTAAATTAGGAACAACAAATACACATCTATCAACAAATGAATCTAGAAATCAAGTGAATTAATAAGCTGATGAGCAGGATAAACTGGTGAATGTAACAGAATCACGGACATAGAGAGGGAATGGACTGACAATTCTTGGGGAGAAAGGGGGTGTGGGAAGTGCAGCAAGATACTGGACAAAAATCATGCAACTATGGGAGAGGACAGTGGAGGGGGGTGAGGGCGGAGGGTGGGATGGGTACCAAGCAGAGGGGAGCTATAGGGGGAAAAAAAAGGGAACAATGTAATTAATAAACTGAACAATAAAGATTAAAAAAATTAAAAAAAGTAAAAGAATTAACTACAACAAGGCTGT
Source organism: Antrozous pallidus (assembly GCA_027563665.1). Taxonomy (NCBI): domain Eukaryota; kingdom Metazoa; phylum Chordata; class Mammalia; order Chiroptera; family Vespertilionidae; genus Antrozous; species Antrozous pallidus. Next base: position 63,897,549 of record CM050513.1, read on the forward strand.
GCACATAGTGCACAAAGGGGTGCACCAAGAGTGTCCACCTCAGGTACTTGGGGAGGCTGAGTCACTAGGCTTTCTAAGACATCTAGCACACAAAGCTACTCTACTAACTCAGGGAAGCAGCAAAAATGTGGAGACAAAAAGACAGATCACAAATGAAAGAAATGAAGGAAAGCAAACAACTGGATAAAGAGTTCAAAACCACAGTTATAAAGTTTTTGAAGAATTTCCTAGAAAAGGCTGATAAATTTAGTGAGACTTTGAGGATATGAAAAAAGGACCAATTAAAAATTAAACATACACTGACTGAAATAAAAAATATTATACAGAAACCTAACAGCAGACTAGAGGAACACAAGGATCAAGTCAAAGATTTGAAATACAAAGAAGCAAAAACAAAACAAAACAAACAAACAAACAAAACAACCAACCAACCAAACAAAAAACCCCAAAACATCAGAAAAGACAAAAGAAAAAAGAATCCCAAAATATGAAGATAGTGTAAGGAACCTCTGAGACAATTCAAGCATACCAACATCAGAATAATGGAGGTGCCAGAAAAAGAGAGAGACCAAGACATTGAAATCATATTTGAAGAAATAATGACTGAAAACTTCCCTACCTGGTGAAAGAAATAGACTTACAAGTCCAGGAAACGCACACAACCCCAAACAAATGGAATCAAAAGAGGACCACACCAAGACACATCATAGTTAAAATGCCAAGAGCAAAATGCTTTTGCATTTTTTAGGTAGACACCCAGAAGAAGAGTTGCTGGTTCATATAGTAATTCTATTCTTATTTTTTCTGAGGAACCTCCATACTGTTTTCCATAGTGGCTGTACCAGTATATATCCCACTATCAGTGAATAAGGGTTCTGGATTCTCCACAACCTCTCCAACATTTGTTAGTTGTGTTGTTGGTAATAGCCTTTCTAACAGGTGTGAGGTGGTATCTCATTGTCGTTTTGATTTGCATCTCCCTAATAGCTAGTGAAATTGAGCATTCATGTGTCTGTTGGCCTTTTATATGTCTTCTTCACCATTTATTTCTAACATTGTATATATGGGCTTAATCAATGCAATAAGGAAGGAAAATATAAAATCCATCCTGATTGGAAATAAAGCATTAAAATAGTTTTTATTTTCAGATGACATGAACACCATTATAGACAATAAAGGAAAACATAAAATAGCTATTAAAACTAACAAGTGAGCTTAGGTTAGGAATAAGGTACAAGGTCAATATAGAAACATCAATTGCATTTCAATAGACTAAAGATGAACAATTAGAATGTGAAAATAAAAAAGCAGTTTACATAAAAACATGAATTACTTAGGGATAAGTCGAATAAATTTGTGTCATTTTTGAATATTAAAACTACAAGTCATTGATGGGGGATACAGAAGAGCTAAGCAAGTGGAGAGATGGGCCATGTTCATGGGTTTGAAGACTTAAGAGTGTGAAGACTACAATTCTCCAAACTGATATATGTAGTTATCAAAATCACAATAAAAAATTGAAACAAGCTCTCTTTTTAAAGAAAATTTGACAAGCTGTATTTACAAATTTATATGTAAAAGCAAAGGACCTAGGTAAACAATAATTTAGAATAAGAATAACATTGGAGGGAGGTCTTTTACAATACTGATTCTCCATGTTCTTTATCTATTTGTATCAAGAACAGTGTATTTCCAGTTATCCAGATGTAAACTCTACAAATGACTTCCCCCCCCCCCTTATTTCATACTTGAAGTCTAGTGCACAAAATTCATGTGGGAATGGGAGGAGAAGGATAGTGTCCCTCAGCCTAGGCTGCACCCTCTCCAATCTGGAACCCTTTGAGGGATGTCCGACCACCCTTTTAGGCCCAATTCCAATGGGATAATACTTCCCTCTCACAATCCAGGACTGCTGGCTCCCAACTGCCCTCCCCTGCAGGCCTGGTCCACCTCAACTGCTCTCCCCTGCAGGCCTGCCCCCCCAAGTGCCCTCCCCTGCAGGCCTGGTCCCCCCAAGTGCCCTTCCCTGCAGTCCTGGTCCCCTTCCACTTCCATCCCCTGCTTGTCTGGTCCCCCCACTCTATCCTTCCCTGTAGGCCTGGTCCCCCCCAACTGTCCTTCTCCTGGCCTGGTCACCCCTAACTTCCCACAACTGCCCTCCCCTGCAGGCCATCTTGTGGTGGCCATCTTGTGGCAGCCATCTTGTGTCTTGGTGTGATGGTTAATTTGCATGTTACTCTTTTATTAAATAGGATTAGTCAGTCAGTAAATATCATAATTATTCTAACTTTTATGTCTACCCTAAACAGTTTACCTAGGTAGTAAGATTTGCTCAAAGAATTTTGAAGCACAGTTTCGTTCATTTGGTATAGTTTTCTTGTAAGAAAGGCTCTCTGCTTAGTTTTTCACCTTTATCAATGTGTTCTGGGTCCGAGGAGAGTTCTATCTCTTCACAGGGCCTGCCAGAATTGTGTTCTGGTCATGTACATGAACTCTGGGTTCAGGTGTCCTGGGTTCAAATCTGTGGGAACCCCTTTTCATGTCCCGCGTGATTCAGGGTCTCCGGTTCAGGGTTCGGGTTTCTGGAGAAGGCCGCATGCAAATGAATAGAGACTTAGAAAAACATTAATTTGGAAATGGGGGTCAGGTGGTAGTCCAACTCTAGTGAGAGAACTACTGCTTGCTCTGGCTTTACCATCCCTTTTATTAAGATTAAGATCATAAGATATACCTATGTCCTCTAGGCAGGAAACACCAATAAAAGCCAATTATTGAATCTACTTAGGACTAACAGGTGGGGGCTGCTTCAACTACCAATATCCGGTAATTAGCTCCAACCCTTCAAAGCAATTAAGGTTGACCAGCCCTCCAAATTCCCTGTCCACAGCTCTCTATCATCCTATCTAATAAAAGAGTAAAATGCAAATTGACTGTACCTCTGCTACGACACCAGCCAATCAGGAGCAGGGGATGTGGCCAGCAGACAAGGCGTGGCCAGCGGGAGCCTGGCCACAGTGCAGCGTAAGCAAGCACCACACTATAAGCTCTCCCCATATGGTACTTAAGGGCCAGCGAGATCCCTTCTTACAGTTACTGTGGCTTAGTCACATGCAAATGAATGCCCAGCGCACCTTGGGTAATGAGCACCAGGTGCGAGGAGGGTCTGAGAGCCAAGCAGCAGTTTGGGTCCATGCCCCCAGCCCAGCACCCTGTGGATACTCTGGTGGCCGCAGCTGTGTGAGGCCCAGGGGTCCCTGCATGCCCCCCAGCCCAGAGCCCATGATGAGGCTGGCTGCTGGTGGCTGGCCGTTCCGCTGCGTGGGGGCCCGCGGAGGGGCGGTCCAGGTGTCCCCAGCATCCCTTGGCGTCCCTGGCCAGCTGTTCTGCCACTGCACAGGGGCCCGCAGAGCGGAGGGGTGGTCCCGGGCAGCCGTTCAGCTGCTGCGTGGGGCCCTGGAGAGGAGGGGTGGGGACCCGAGGAACTGCCTCTCTCGCGAATTCTGCTGCTCCATGGAGAGCAGAGGGGCCAGGCCCTGGTGGTCCCAGGCGGCCGTTTCGCTGCTCCCTCATTCTGCCGCTCCGCAGGGCCCAAGAAGTTGAGAAGAAGGTGAAGGAAAAGCTGCCCTTAAGAGATGAAGGTGCTGGGGAGGAGCAAGCAAGCAAGAAGAAAGATTGAGCCTCCCTTTCCTTAATTATTCCAAGAATAATTTTCCCAATAATTAACCCCATCACCAACCAAGCAGTTGAGTCCCTGATAGTATATGAATTAAAGTCAGACATTAAATGTTAGGCTATGACTTTTCTCCTTATACAGTGTATCAGTTTGCTTGCAGAGTGGCTTCCTGGCTTGCTGCCAGCTGTGCATGGTCCACGCTTATGAGTTCAGGATCTATGACAATGTGAATAATTCAGATGTTTACAGTAAAAATACGTGAATACATGAATTCACTAATGTTAATGTTAAAATTCATGGAAAAAATAGTCCTTTGAATCTTTGGTGGTTAGAAATTAAAGACCTCAAATTATGTGCAATAAACAGTAAATAAAGTTACACTGAATGGCAAAAAAACCCAAAAAACAAAAACATTAGGGGCCAGGAAATGTTCAAACACCTGGGAACCATTCCTAGATCAGGAAAGGAAGTCACAGGGTGTATATTATTGCTACAAATACTGTATTTCCTACTACTTACAACATATACAATATAATGTATTAGATGACTTCCTATCTCGTGAAGTACACATTCTCATAGGTAATATTGGTAGATATGTTATAGTTATGTCATATCCTATCTATATTCATAAAAGAGTAATATGCTAATTAGACCATAATATGCTAATGAGACATTTCAGATGTCCTTCCGGACAAAGCCTTGGTGGTGGGGCTAAAGCAGAGGTGGTTATGGGTGATCAGGCCAGGAGGGGAGGGCAGTTGGGGGTGATCAGGTTGGCAGGGTGGTGCAGTTGGGGGCAAGCAGGCCAGCAGGCAGAGTGGTTAGGGGAGATCAAGCAGGCAGGCAGGCAAGCAATTAGGAGCCAGTAGTCCTGGATTTCGAGGGAGTTGTCTGACTGCCAGTTTAGGTCCAATCCCACAGGGGTTCCAGATTAGAGAGATGCAGGCCAGGCTAAGGGACACTCCCCCTCCACCCCTGTGTATGAATTTCGTAGACCAGGCCACTAGTTAAAACAATGATTGGCTTCCAGCACAAATCTTAGCTTTTCTGTCTATTAGCTGTGTATCTTAGGCTCTATGCCTCAGTTTGCTTATATGCAATAGTAGAATGATAACGATAGTATGTTATTATTAACTAGGGGCCCATTACATGAATTTGTGCATACGCGGAGTCCAGCCAGCTCACACTGGTCAGGGTAGGCTGATCAGGGGTAGGACCAGCTGGCGGGAGGAGCTGCAGGTAATTGGCCGGCTGGCCCTGCCCCCTGGTTAAACCCCCAGTCAAAGGGGATAATTTGTATATTAGCCTTTTATTATATAGGACTAGAGACCCAGTGGATGAATTAATGTACCAGTGGGATCCCTCAGCCTTGGCCTGCGGGATCGGGACAAAAGCGACTCTCCAACATCCCCCTAGGGGTCATAGATTGTGAGGAGTGCAGGCTGGGCCAAGGAACCCCAATGCTGCATAATCGGGGCCAGCTGGAGAGGGACTGTGGTGGGCTACAAGGCATGTCCAGGCCATCTCACTCAGTCCCAATGGGCTGGACCACAGCAGCAAACTAACCTACTGGTCAGAGCGCCTGCACCCTGGTGGTCAGTGCACATGACAGTGACTGGTTGACCAGTGGGCTCTTTGCCCCCTGGTGGTAAATGCACAGTATAGCAAGTGGTTGAGCAACCTTAGCATATCACACTTTGATTTGTTGAAAGGGCAACCAGACAACTGGACACTTAGCATATTAGGCTTTTATTATATAGGATTATAATAACACTAGAGGCCTGCTGCATGAATTCATGCACATTGGAAGGAAATTAATTAGAAGAAATATTTTAGAGGCCAGGGAGGTACCGCAGGAGGTTGGCTACAGGGCGTGTCTCGTCCATCTTGCCCAGTCCCTATCAGCCAGACCCCACCAGGAAACTAACCTTCTGGTTGGAGCATCTGCCTTTTGGTGGTCAACCTGCATCATAGTGACTAGTTGAGCAGTCAACCGAATGATTGACCAGCTGATTGATGATAATAATAATATGCAATATATAGGGTTTCTAATAGGTTCTATTATCACTACACATATTACTTACAGCAATGCCTGTCACATAGTAAATACTATAAGTGTTTTTAGTATTTCACTTTGAAATACACAGGGATCTCCCTTATGTATTGAAAGGACACGTAATCTGTATCATCCACATGGCACTTAGATATATGTTGCTCTGTGCAATTTCTTGTAATGTTAACTTTTCATGGTTGCATATTTTATATATTGCGTTGTTGCCCTAGGCAGATCAACTTTGTTGAATTTTCTGTACTGCATAACAAAATGCTTAACACATATTCAAATACTTGTTAAATTATGAACAAATGGTATTGAAGGACAGATAATTTCTAGAGCTTTTCAATTCCTAGGAGAACTGACTACCTCAGCAGAGCCACATTAGCATTTTGGAGGTTTTTAAAGATCCAAAGTAACAAACTTTGTCTCTCCTCAGATCTGGCCACTTTGGGATCAATTGTGCTGACAAACAATGCATTCCCTAGGGGTCCTGGTTCTGAGGGAATGATAACGACATTTTGTTGTCTTAAAGAATAAAAATTAAATAGTTGCTTAGCAGAAGTCAGCCAACAGAGACTGGTGAGGAAGGTACAATGGGAGCATCAAACAGGTCACTAGAGGTTAAGGAGAAGAATGAGAGATGGAATAATGAGGTTGAAGGGCATCCTCGCACTGAGTGGCCTGCAAAAGAGATCTTTAAATTTTCTTTCAAATTCATCATTTAAGTAGCCATAGATTTTTTTCAGCATAAAGAAAATTGTTGTCATTTAACTTGAGGATTGTATTTATTTTTAATAGACTTTATTTTCTTTAGAATGGTTTAGATTTACAGAACAATTGAGAAGGTAGTATAGATTGTTCCTGTATATCATATGCTAAGCTTCCTGTATTAAAATCTTACATTGGTATGATGTATTTGTTGCAATTAATAAACCAAAACCAAATCATTATTTTTTAAATATTATTTTTCAGTCTTTTATTTTTAAAATTGAATTAAATTCCTCCATCACCATTTATCCCACCTATACTCTCTTCCACCTCCATTCCCCCTCCCTTCACCACCACAATCATCACACTGTTGTCCATGTCAACGAGTTCTTTCTCTTTTGCTCAATCCCTCCAACCCCTAGCCGCCACCCCTGTAGAGCTGTCAGTCTGCTCTCTATCCACGAGTCTGTTCCATTTTGCTTGTTAGTTTAGTTTGTTCATTAGATTCCACATATGAGTGAAATCATATGGTGCTTGTCTTCACTGACTGGCTTATTTATCTTAGCATAATGTGCTGTAGATCCATCTATGCTGTTGCAAAGGGTAAAAATACCTTCTTTTTAATGGCCAAGTAGCCACTGTGTAAATATACTTTAGTTGTTTTGTCCCCTCACCTACTGATGGAACCTTGGGCTGTTTCCCGGTCTTGGCTATCCTAATATACAAAAACCCTGGGTCATAATGTCCAGTAACAAGGGAGCTCGACCAACGGGAAGTCAGTCCTGCAGGCACTGCTTCCGCTGCAGGTGCAGTGCCCCAGCACTGACTGCTGAGGGGGGTGTGGATCAGGGACAGAGAGAGGCCTGAAGAGAGAAGCAGGGACTGATTCATTATCTCTGTGGCAGCTTTTGATCAGCACTTGCCTCTCTCTTTCTCTCCCAGTCTGGCCAGCAGCCACACCTCCATTTCCCTCCAGGCCTCCACTGGGGCTGCTAAACAACCCTGCCTTTCTGATCAGGTCCTATTGATAGGCCTAGAGACGCTGACTGGCATAGAAACTGATCATTCAGAACCAAATCTGGGTGAAATTTGATGAGCAAATGGCTGCCTAGGAAGCAGAGCTTTTGATGCAGACTGGCACAGAAACTGACCAATCAGAACCAAATCTGGGTCAACTGTGAGGAGCCAAAGGCTATTTATGAGGTGAGATTTTGACACTGACTTGCATGGAAACCAACCAATCAGAACCAAATCTAGATGAAGTGTGAGGAGCCACTGGCTGCCTAGGAGGTGGAATTTTTGATGCTGACAGGCATAGAAACTGACCAATCAGAACCAAATTGGCAGTTAGGGATGAGATCAGGCCTGCAGGGGAGGGCAATTGGGGGTGAGATCAGGCAGGTAGAGGCAGTTGGTGGCAAGATCAGGCCAGAAGGCAGAGGCAGTTAGGAATGATTAGGTGAGCAGTTAGGAGCCAGGTGTCCTGGATTGCGAGAGGAATGTCTGACTGCTTGTTTAGGCCAGATCCCCCAAAAGGTCCCTGATTGGAGAGGGTGCAGGCTGGACTGAGGAACCCCTATTCCATGCACGAATTTCATGCACCAGGCCACTAGTTGTAAATAATAGTACAATAAACATAGGGAGCATATGTTCTTTCAAATTGATGTTTGGGGTTAAGTAGGCTCCCCTGTTTTAATTGACTCTTGATTGCTATTGGGTTGTTCATGCATGGGATCCACACTTAGGCTGGGTGACTGTGAGGCTTAAACCCCAACATGGCAGGTGAGCTATTGTTCAGGTGCTGATCATATGATGTGTTATTCGCCTCAACAGGTTTTGGTGTCTGCTAAGATCTTGCTCTGGATATACTGTGTGTGAAGCTTATTGGATCCTGCTCTGTTGTTGTCTGAAGCAGGTCACTGGGTGTATTGCATATGGGCCTCTTGTGAGGACTCTGATGTAGGACAATGTCAGACGTTGCCTGTGACTGGCCCTGGGCAACCTGTTTGGAGCTATGAATGATCCATACTTTGTGGTTGCCTCTGCTGGACCTGGGTGTGTGTGCAGTAAGGACCAAGTTGCATATCAAGTCTGGCTTTTACCAGCACTGGGCTTGGGGAAAGGCAGCAAAGTTTTCAAAGAACCAAGCCTGTTCAGTTTAGGCACTGAAAGAACCTCTGGCTGTAATCCTCAATAGTGTATAAGTTCCTCAGGGCGGGGTGAGATGAATTCCACAGGATGGAGCTATTGCTTTTCCTTAGGCTGCTAACTCATGGAGGAGAGTGCTCTGCCTAGAAAGAGGCTTGTGCAGTGGGGGAATTATTCAGTATAAGGATCTTGTAGGCTTACCCTTCAGTGCTCCCCCCTGAGAGTCACCATCCCAGACTCTCCTTGTGTGGTCTAGTCTGCTCTGCCTTCCCTCTGCCAGAGCACAAGGTGAATGACCGTGAATGTAAGAGCCATCTCTTCCTGGTGGGCAGAAGCTCTGCTGCTTTTCACAGCCGGATGCTATGTACTTTCTGGCTCTGGTGCTCTAGGCTGAGGAGCCTGGCTTGGGATTTAGACCCACACTTCTCAGGGTGAACACCCCGCAGCTGACGTACACCTCCCGAACCTCAGCTGCCACCTGTGGGAGCCCTGTCAATCCTCTTGCTTCTTCACACTTCCTATCAGTCTCTAAGTGGCTTCTTCTATCAGTCCTTGGTTATAAGGCTTCTCTGCAGCTCTTCTTCAGGATGTTTTTCGTAATAATTTAGCTGTAGTTTTAGTTTGGTCCTGAGAGGTGGTGAGTGTAGCTTCCACCTAATCTGCTGCCATCTTGGATCTCAAAATGTTTTGAGTATATTTAATTATAAAACAAATTCTGTTTCCTGAGTGTGTGTGGCTGAAAGCTGTAGCCAGAGGCCGTGGCAGAAGAGCTTCTTTGAGGGCAGAGAGAATGACTTGAATCATTATCATTAAATGAAGTCCATAGTTTATTCAGATTTCCGTAGTTTTCTCCTAATCTCGCCCCCCTCCCATTTCACAATCCCCTGTAGGATGCCACATTACATTTAGTTTTCCTGGGCTGAAGCTGAGGAGGATCCTGTAACCAAGGTAGGTGCCCTTGACCTGCATGGAACTCGGGATCTTTTGGTCTGTAAGCCGACGCTCTATCCACCAAGCCAAATCAGCGAGAGCATGACTTATTACTATTGATGTTGACCTTGATTGCCTGATTGAGATAGTGTTTGTCAGTTTCTCCTCTGTAAAGTTTTCCCTTCTTTTGAATAGAGTATCTACATAAATTATTTGGAATTCTTTTAAAAAGGGGATTTCTCCCTTCTCTCTCATTTATTAATTGTTAAAATCATTTATTTATATCAGTATGGATTCTAGGAGTTTAGAAATTTCAAATGAAAAAGGAAGAAATGCCTTGGAGAATAGAGTCCTACTTTCCCTGAATACTTGTGAAGTCTAAAAGATGATTGCACTTATACTTTAGCCATTAACTTATAGGAGCAACTGAAAAGATGATCAAAATAAAAGGTACACTGGGTTAACTAGATGATGTTAATAGACATAGGTACTAGTTGAATATTTACTGTAAGAAGCACACAATTTTACTTTCACAATTATAGAACCTGAAAACAATAAAATGACTTTTAAACTATTTAATGGCAAGAATTTCAATTATTTGGCCCACGGTTCCTACATGACTATTACCCGTTTTTCCATCTCTCTCCCTCTTTTCTAAGTTTGTATTTTCCCCCACACCATATCTGGATTTGATCTTCAGTAGTCAGTCTATGCTAAGCAATCAAATGCCTCTTAGCATATCTTTCCCAAATTATGAGCTCTTTTGATATTTTGATTAATTCTCTTAATCTCTAATATTCTTCTTAAACCAAGGGACAATGTAAGTCTGAATATTGGAGAACTTATTTAACCAAGATTTAGTTATTCTACCCCTAAATTTAGGCTTATTCTCCTTGAGTCTATGACTTGGCCCCATCGATGTTAATGTTTGAGGAAGACATCCAGCACTCGGAAGTACTGTTTTCCCCCTCATATTTCACCTGCAGTAGTCTTCCAGAAAGGCCAGTAGAAACATTTTTTTTGTGTGTGTGGGTGAATTGGCTTAAAGAGAAAATATAATTATTTTCACTGATTTTGAAATTGCCCTATTAGCATCTTCTCATTTCTGAAAAATGGACGTTTTAAAATGAGAAGAGTTCTGGAATGCACTTTTCTTGGAGATCACTTTTAAGGCTTCAGTAAAGAATCTTCAGTTACTTTGTGTAATCAGAGGCTAGATATTGAAATATTCTCAACAAGTAAGAATATTTACACTCAGCATTTACACTCCGCATCATGAGAAGGCTTTATGGCCAGACATACAACTTTATTTATTTGCATTTTCTTTTTATGACATTGAGTATGTTGAGAATCAAGTCTCTGAAATACGCATTTATTGAAGAAATCATTCAGAATGAAATAAACGTAAACAAAAGAGAAATAAAGAGCTTGATTTTGGCTTTTCCATTATAAGAGACAAAGTTTCCTTGGGGCGGAACAGCTTGATGAATCTCAGAATAAGAAGAAACCATTTATTTGGCAAATTAATGAATGTCACTCATGGGTTAGATTTAAACTTAACTTAATAACCTATAAAAACATCGATCGTCTCTTACTTCTTTGTGAGAAATACAATCCATTTTACTGTGTCTTTGAAGGCATCTTTCACTTGTTTGTTTCGAAGGGTGTAAATGAATGGATTAAGCACAGGGGCAACTGAAGTGGTGAGCACAGACACCACTTTATTTATGGCCACTCCTTCCTTCGCTGAAGGTTTGATGTAGATGAAGATGCAGCTGCCATAGGTGAGGGAAACCACAATCATGTGGGACGAGCAGGTGGAAAAGGCCTTTTTCCTTTGCTGGGCAGAAGGGAACCTTAGAATGGTCTTGATGATGTATGTGTAGGAAAGCACTACACACAGTAAGGTAATAATGAGTGTCAGCACGGCAAAACTCAAAACAACTCTCTCGATTAATGCTGTGTCCGAACAGGTTATTTGTAAAATAGGAGCTGTGTCACAGCCAAAATGATCAATCACATTCGAATCGCAGAATTCCAGCTGGAGGCCCATGCTTAGAGGTGGGAGGATAATCAACAGGCTAGCAAACCAACAGCAGAGAACGAGTGCAGTGCAGACTCTGCTGTTCATGATGGTTGTGTAATGCAGGGGTTTACAGATGGCCACGTAACGGTCATAGGACATGGCGGCAAGGAGAAAAAATTCTGTTGCTCCAAAGAGGACAACAAAAAATATTTGAGTGGCGCAAGCGTTGTAGGTAATATTATTATCTCCCGTTACCATAGTATACAGGAATCTGGGAATACAGACGGTGGTGAATGAAACTTCCAGGAAAGAGAAATTCCGGAGGAAAAAGTACATGGGAGTTTTAAGATGGGAATCCAAAAGTGTGAGGGTGATGATGGTGAGGTTCCCAGACACACTCAACATGTAGGTGAGAAACAAAAATACAAAAAGCAGAACTTGCAGTTTTGGGTCATCTGTCAGTCCCAGCAAGATGAATGTGGTTACTGCTGTATAATTTTTCATCCCTGCCTTGTGCCAAGTCAAATGTAATTCCACCTGCAGAGAGAAGTGTCAGAAAAAGCTATCAGCGGAAGGTAAATGAAAACCCCCCAACAAGCCAGCTCACGTCATTCTTTTGCTTAATAAGCAATTTGTTAACATAGTGCCCTTGACATCATACTAAGAGGCATATATAGGAAATATCTAATATACATCTAATGTTTATAATTCTCTGATTTAGAAGCACATGTACAAAGATGTCAAATAAAAACAATACAAAACAAAAAAAGAGACATAAATCAGGTGTCTATTTTGCAATTCTCCAAAAATATTGCCTTGCAGTACAGATTTTATTTGTCTTTATCATGAAGGAAATAGTCATTTTTTAAGTTTTTCTCTCCCATCCTTGTTTTTCTTTGCTTTTCCACACCATACTGAAATGTTCTATTTTCAAAACCAGGAATAATATGTGAATGAGTATTTTTATGTTTTAAAATAAAACTTTTTTTAGAGCAATATTAGGATCATAGTAAAATTGAGGGGAAGATGCAGAGAGTTCGTACCCCTGTACCTCCCGCTGTCACACATGCACAGCCTTCCCCGCTAGCAATAGGCTCCCCCAGTGTGATTCACTTGTTACAACTAATAAACCTACACCGACGTATCAAAGTCCATAGTTTACATTATGGCGTTGTACATTCTATGTGTTTGAACAAAGTTTTAATTAGTATTTTATGTTAATCATCTCATGTTGTTATGCTAAATGTTAACAGCAGCACACTCATTTGAAAGTGTTAGTTCTACTCTTTGTAATTCAAATTATCTCTAGATTGAGAGATAAAAGATTTAAAATATAGATGTGCTTGTATTTTTTTAGCCTATATTTCATTTAGCCAAATGAAAGTATGCCTAAGCCAGTTGTGGGACTGCTTACCCAGTGGGTTTCCTGAAGTGGTATAAAAAGTGTTCTGAAACCTGGATACAGACCACGGTTAGCCCTGTTCTGGAGCTTTGGGACACGGAGGGAGCCAGAGGATCTGGCCTGTGGCTATGCTTTCTTTGGCAGCCCGGCCAATCCCGTGCTTTTAGCAGCACTCAGCCATCAGAATCTGTCTCCGGATGTCTCTTAGTGACTTCTTTGAATAATTGCTGCTGCTCCCATCCTCGAATCAACTCGCCCCACTAATTTACCAACCAGGTATGTTCTCTGAATTGAGAAAACAACAACACATGTCTATTCATTTCAGAGAGAGGGAGAGGGAGAGAGAGACAGAAATATCATTGAGAATCATCAACAGGCTGCCTCCTGAATGTCCCCTGCGGGGGATCAAGCCTGCAACCCTGGTATGTGCCCTGACTGGGAAATGATGCTCAATTCTAGTTCGTGGGTTGGTGTTCAACTGCTGAGCCACTCTGGCAGGGCCGTTTCTCTGAGTTGCCGAAGCAACATCCAGGAACAAATGGACACACCTGAGCCAATGTTTGTAAACAAATTATAAAGGACCCTATTGTACTCTTTGGTATTCTCATTGCATATACCGCTGTCCATTTCGGTGCTCCCCAGGAGTTTTATGCCTCCCTGGTACTCTAAGTTACAATTTTTTTCAGGAATCCCATAAAGGCTCAGGAAATTCCCCCTTCTTTCATGTCAAAACTTACCCTCATTGAGATTCATATTTCAAGCACCTACTCATCCATCTGTAAAAGAAGACCTGGTCAGTGCATTCTTACTGGGCATATCAGTAGTTCATAATAACTCAATCTATTGGCCTATAATATGTCTCTATGTTTTATTAGGGAGGATCAAAAAACAGGAAAATTTAGGCATAACTCAAAGGTTTACAGGAAAATACTACACACTTCTACATATCAAGCAAAACTAATCTCTTATGTGTATAAGCAATTGTACCCAATGCATGTGTTATATAAAATGTAAAAATGTATTAGGGTACTCTTATTTTTTATTGCTCAAATAAATAATCTACATTTATTCATTAAAATATTTAAGAAGCATAATATTAGAAATCTCACATATAATTTCACTCATATGTGGGATTATAAAACTGAAAGCTGCAAATGAACAAACTCAAACTCATAGACTCAGACAACAGTAATTACCAGAGGAAGGGAAATATGGAGATAGTAAAGGGGGTCATATATATGGTGACAGAAGATGATTTGACTTTGGGTCAAATCACAATGCAATATGAAGATCATGTGTCATAAGAATGTGCACTTGAAACCTATATGATCTTATTAACCATTGTCACCTGATAAATTTAATAAAAAGAAAGAAAAAACCCATTTTAATTAACATTCATAGATAGGCCTTGATGATTTAACCTTTGCAAAACTACTTACTCTTGCTGCAGGTTAGGGAGCTGGGTGAGTGATTGAGATTCATTTCTTCCTTTCATTGGTTTCCTATTGAGTCAATTACAATATATTTAAGACATCTGACCTTACCTTTGTTTGGAACAAATCTCCTTCGGTCTTCATTTGGGACAGGCTGCCTGTGGACTGGATAGTAGAGATTTAAGAAGAGTGAATGCTGTGCCCCCAGTGCTTTACTCCCTGAAAAAAAAAAAGGCAAAAAGGTCTTAAATAGCAGATGGAAAATAAGATGAGGTTCCCTGTTAGATAATTTATAAGCTGATATCATTTTATTTCTAGGACAACAGTGGATATTATTAGGTGGTGATGTCTTTCCTATCACCTTTTATTATTCTGTCTCATCTTCCTCAATTCATAGCTATGACTGGCTCTTTCAAAGGCTAAAATGTCTATGGCAGCAAATTCTAATTTTGTGTTCCCTGAGATAACAACATATTAGAATGATTGTTTAATCCTTTTCTTTAGTGCCAGTTATAATGAACTGAATTCCAGATTTTAAAACTGACTGTATTCATCCTCTGCCTATGTGTAGAGAATTAGGAAAAATATGTCTCAACAATATACTTACTTTTCTTAAAAAATACATTTTTTATTGATTTCAGAGAGGAAGTGAGAGAATTAGAAACATCAACGATGAGAGAGAATAATTGATCAGCAATCTCCCCCCCCACAGCACACTAAGGATCTAGCCTGCAACCTAGGCATGTGCTCTACTGGGAATCGAGTCATAACCTCTTGGTTCATACGTGGACACTCAACCTCCGAGCCACACCAGCCGGGCTATATACTTACTTTCCTGACAGTTCGTACGAGGCCCTTGATGGAACCACAGTCTGAGGAACATTCAATGTGTGAGTTGTATGTGTACTTCGGCTCCCGATCTCACATTCCACCTTTTTGCACACCCAATCTCACCCTCCCCACAACCATATTTGTGTGTGTATGCGTGAGAGAGTGTGTATGTGTGAGTGCATGTGTGCACGAGACAGAACTCTCCTAGTTTGCGTATGTCTGATATAACTGAGCCCAGTCTCAGCCTCCTCTTCCCTCACTCAGTCTAACTGCCATCTGTTACCAGGTTTCTCAGTTACTCTGTTCAAAGGAAGAAAAAAGTGGTGCAGAGCTAAGGAAGGTTTCTCTCTAGTTTTGTCAGCGGGGCCTCTCCGAGTCTCCTGGGCAGAGGCAGGCTTCCCTGCAAATTGTATAACAGCAACATTTCTTTTATATGTTTAGTCTGCTACCAATGCACAGGGAACATGGGAGCGAACAACCAACTAGTCCTTGGTGACCCCATTTCAAAAGTTACTAATGAACTGATGGTAGTTTAATCAGCAGTGTAAAAATACACACAGCAATGGGAACAATGTCCTCAGAGACATGGAAGGTAGGCTGGAGTCATCTGAATTCCATTTTGATTTCTTTGTTGAATCTTTATAATTCTCCTAGAATTAGACACTCTATTTGGCACTTTATACATATAATATATTATTTATCTTTGATGTAAATTTTAGATAAAGTGAAAAAAAAGAAGACCCCAAACTACCTTCATTTTACAGATGAGGAAACTAAGGAGCAGAGGAATGACTGGGTAGAATGTTCTTTGGAGTGGTACATGTTTTGAACAAAAATTGACCTGAATACAAAAGTCCCAATTCTTTCCCCATACTTCTCTAACTACTGTCCCAATATTTAAGAGGCTTACCAGCACTCAAATACCAAATGATTTTATTTACATGTTGGTCTAAAGAACAAAGTAAACAAATAAATAAAATAGAAACAGACTCAGATAACTGCTTGATGGTTACCAGAAGGAAGGGGGCTAGGTGAAAGAGGTGAAGATTAAGAAGTATAAATTGGTAGTTACAAAGTAGTCACAGGGATGTAAAATAAGGCAGAGGGAATATAGCCAATAATCCTATATAATAAAAGGCTAATATGCAAGTTGTCCCCTTGGGAGTTTGACTAACTGGGAGTTTGACCCCTTGCTATGAGTTTGTTCTGAGTGGAACAAAGCCAAAACAGCAAAATTTTGGAATGAAGAAAGGCCTCAGCTGGCAGCCAGAAGGCCCTGATCAGCCCTGATCGCCGGCTAGTCCTAAGGACCCTACCCATGCACAAATTTCATGCACTGGGCCTCTAGTGTTATGATAACAATGTATGATGCCAGTCAGTTCTGGTTTGTGAGAGGGATGTCCCAGATTGGAGAGGGTACAGGCTGGGCTGAGGGAACACCTCCCCCCACCCCGGTTGTGCACAAATTTTGTACACTGGGCCTCTAGTCCTATATAATAAAACCCTAATATGCAAATCAACCAAATGATGACCAGTTGCTATGATACTCAGTGACCACCAGGGGGAAGATGCTCAATGTAGGAGCTGCCCCCTGGTGGTCAGTGGGCTCCCACAGGGGGAGCGCTGCCTAGCCAGAAACAACTTATGGCTGGTGAGTGCAGCAGCTGTGGCTGGAGCCTTTCCTGCCTTCGGTGCAGGTGGGCGGTAAGGAGTGAGGGGTCCCAGACTGCAACAAGGATGTCCAACTGCTGGCTTAGGACTGCTCTCTGGGGAGTGGGCCTAAGCCAGTAGTCGGACATCCTCCCAGGGGTCCTGGACTGTGAGAGCGTGCAGGCTGGGCTGAGGGGAGCCCTCCCCACCCAGTGCATAAAATTTTGTGCACTAGGCCTCTGGTATATATATAAAACCTTTGCTTCCTAGGCAAACACAGGAAAAATATTTCCCCCTTACTTTCAGAAATAGGCTTATTTTTCCAATGAAAAATATACTTAAGAAGCATAACAGAGATAACATGACCTTGACAACTCTCTGGAGGCTGGAGAAAGGGTGGGTGTGTTTGTGGAGAGATAGCAGGTCCTGGGGTTTGTTCCTAGGACTGCAGTGACTCCTGGGCCTCTAACAGCTTTCATATAAAAATATCTTTTTTCTCCCTTTACAAGAGAGTGTCTCTCCCCCCGCCCCCCCATGCTGCTGCTGCTTCTGCAGCCTGTTTAAGGGTACTTCTGTAGCTCTGGTCTGCTACCATAAATACTTGGGGAGTTTAAATAATTGTTTTCCATATTTTTCTCTTTATGAGTACACTAACAATATGAAATCTTGCATATAAGAAGAAATCTTAAAAACAGAAACAAAAACATTCCTACAGTAAATGAATGAGTACTTATAAAAAGCTGGACTCGGACATTAGCCTTAGAATCTTATCTCACACTGACCCAGCCCAGCAAATGGGTTCTGGGTGGCACAAAGCCCAAACAGCAGAGACAGAGGATTCTCTATAGTCACAAAACGGCGAAGTGCAAGCTAAGTCCCCCAAAGATAAGAAGGCACGCCAAAAACACCAATCAGTAACCAAGTGACATTACAGACAGACAAGAACTTCTACTAGCTAACAGTTTCCAGTGGCTGATGCCTTGAGAGGGAGAGCAAGAAGGGTCCCTAAGATTAAGAATTCTGAACAGCTGCTGAGAAGTTCCTGCAATCCCTGCCATGTGTGCAGCCACCAGTAGCTGGTGCCCCTAGAAAAGTGAAATATGCCTCATTTTAAAACAAATTAAACCAAACAACAAAGACACAAAACAACAATGAACAGAAACACTTCATATATGATGTTTACAGGTGTGCACAACACACAGACAGACTTAATAAATCAGAGTTCTTTCCATGGATCTTTCAGAAGATGTGTTATCGAGCCTGGGACTTACAGCCAGAATGCGGCCCAGAGGACAAAATAAACAAAACAACACCCTCGTGTTCACAGATCTCATCATAGTCTGCTCTCCATAGTAAATATTGACTGGTGTCCAGAGTTGTTTTGGCCAAATCTGCCAGTCCCAAGGCATCATATGGTAATTTTCAGACAAGGCATTAACAGTCATTTTGTAAATGAACTGTCAGCCCAATTTCTCTAATAGCTTTTCCTTATTTCTTTAAAGTATTAAAGGAGAGTGGTCATGTATCGATTACCTTGCTGATCTTGCATAACCGGGAAGGCCAAAGCTCTCCTTCTAACATAGGTTGCCTGACACATGATCCCATAACTGAGGATCTAGTTGATGAGGCTTTCCACACCAGAGGTGGAGGATCCGGAAAGGTTCCTCTGATGGTGAGGTCTTAGGTATTGCAAGCTTGATAGGCTCTACTTCAGGAGGAGGGGGCAGATAAATCCTTGTGGTATTCTGTAGGCTTTTGATTTTCAATATGAAGTAGGCATAGTGCAGTTTGAACAAGAGCCCACATAGTTAAAGATGACAAGGGCACTCATTTTCCCTGAGCCTGATTTCTCTTTAAAATTCCTACCTACTTGTTCCCAGAGATCCTGGTCTAATGTTCCAGCATCAGGGAACCAAGAATTATCTACACTAATAAAAGAGAAAGATGCTAATTGACCATACCTCCACTATTCCCACAGCCAATCAGGAGTGATATGCAAATAAACTCAACTAAGATGGCAGGTAAATTTGCATATGCAGGCAGGTCAGGCAGCGCCTGACGTAGCCCACAGGGTCCAGGCCTGGGGGAAGTGCCTGAAGCCCCTATAGAGTCAAGGAGGCGATTGGGACCAGGAAGGCCTGGCAGACAGCACCTGACGTTGCCTGAGGAGTCTAGGTGTCGATCGGGACTGGGTGGTTCCGGCAGGCAGCTCCTGATATCACCTGCTGGGTCCAGGCAGCTATTGGGGACCCAGCAGGTGGCATGGATAGCGCCTGACACCCCCTCCCCCCACCCCCATGGAGTCCAGGTGGCTATCGAGGACCCTGGGCAGTTCCAGCAGGAAGCCCCTGATGTTGCCCGTGGGTTCCAGAAGGCGATTGGGATCGGGCAGGCAGCATGGACAGTGCCTGAAGTCGCTAGGGGGTTTATAGGTGGGGGTGGCCAGGGTCTCTGCGATCACTGTTTGCCCCTGAGCCGCCTGAGGACACTGGTGGAGCAGGCCTAGGTTGAGCATTTTAATGAAAATGCGATGCCTGTGTTCTGCCCCACCATGTCCTGTCCCTGGAGAGGAGAGGGAAGTGGGCAATTAGGAGGCACCAGGGCTCCGAAGTGGCTGGGAACAACCTGCAGGCATGCTACCAGGAAGAGGTGCTGAACCATGAGGATGCAGATTGCTGGCTGATGGAGGCGAGGAAAGGTGCAGATGAGGCGGCTCTTGCAGGCTCTAAGGTGGAAAAGCGCGTCGTCAGCCTGATGGAGAAAATCGCCTTTCTGAAGGTGCATGACGAGGAGATCGCCAAGCTGCAGGCACAGATCCAGTATGCTCAGGTCTAAGTGGAGTTGGCTGTGTTCTCCAAGTCTGACCTCTCTGCTATGCTCAAGGACATTTGTGTCCAGTAAAAGAAGCTGGCTGCCAAGAACGTGCAGAATGCCGAAGAATGGCACAAGAGCCACTTCACCATACTGACCAAGGGTGCTCCCAAGAACACCTACGCAGTGCTGGCCAGTGACTGCCCAAGGCCAAGACCCTGCAGATGGAAACATGCTGGGGCATGAACAAAGCACTGGGAAAGCAGCTGTGAGAGCTGGAGGATAAGCAGAACTCCGATGTTAGTGCTGTGCAGGACACAATCAACAAATTAGAAAATGAGTTGAGAACTACAAAGAGTGAAATGGCATGATATATAAAAGAATACCAGGACCTCCTCAATATGAAGATGGCTTTGGATATTGACATTCCAGCTTACAGGAAAACTCTTGAAAGGTGAGGAGACCCCGCTCAGTTTCACCAGCAACTCCTCCCAGAGTTCCCAGGTCTTTGGTGATTTGCCTACGGTGGTTTACAGACCAGCTTCTTCTTGATGTCTGCTTGCTCCTTCCCTTCTTAATACCCCAGCCACGTCCAGGAGGAGCAGATCAAGGTGGAGGAGACCATTAAGGTTGTAAAAGCCGAGGAAGCTAAGGATGAACCCCCTTTTGAAGGAGAAGCTGAAGGGGAGGAGAAGGAGAAGGAAGAGGTGGAGGAAGAGGAAGGAGAGGAAGAGGAAGAAGGTGCCAAGGAAGAATTTGAGGACATAAAGGAGGAAAGAGGTGATGGTGAAGGAGAATATGCCCAAGAAGCTGAGGAGAAGATGAAGAAGAAGATGCCCAAGAAGCTGCCCCAAAAGATAAAGGTGCTGGGGAGGAGCAAACAACAAAGAAAAAAGATTGAGCCCCCCTTTCCTTAATTATTTCAGGAATAATCCTCCCAATAATCAACCCCATCACCAACCAAACAGTTGAGTTTCCGATACTATATGAATTAAGAAGTCAATATATATAATATTCTGAGGTGACTCAGGTTGGACATTAAATGTTATGCTATGATTTTTCTCCTTATACAGAGTGTCAGTTTGCTTGCAGAGTGGCTTTCTGGCTTGCTGCCAGCCTGTGCATGGTTCACGCTTATGAGTTCAGGATCTATGACAATGTGAATAATTCAGATGTTTACAATAAAAACACATGAATACATCAATTCACTAATGTTAATGTTAAAATTCATGGAAAAAATAGTCCTTTGAATCTTGGTGGTTAGAAATTAAAGACCTCAAATAATGTGCAATAAACAGTAAATAAAGTTACACTGAATGACAAAAAAAATACATTAGGGGCCAGGAAACATTAGGGGAGCCATTCCCAGATCAGGAAGGGAAGTCATAGGGTATATATTATTGTTATGAATACAGTATTTCCTACTACTTACATTTACCATCTAATGTATTACCATGGTAATTTAATGGTAAAGTACATTTACCATTAATGTACTTCCTATTGCATGAAGTACATATTCTCATAGAGTAATACTGGTAGATATGTTCTAATTATGGCAGTATGTTATATCCTATCTATATTAACAAAAAAGTAATATACTAATTAGATCATGAGACCTTCCAGATGTCCTTCTGGACAAAACCATGGTTGGGGGCCAAGGCAGAGGTGGTTATGGGTGATCAGGCCAGGAAGGGAGGGCAGTTGGGGGTGATAAGGCTAGTTGGGGGATGCAGTTGGGGGCAAGCAGGGCAGCAGGCAGAGTGGATAGGGGAGATCAAGCAGGCAGGCAGGTGAGTGGTTATCAGCCAGTAGTCCTGGATTGCGAGGGGGTTGTCTGACTGCCGGTTTAGGCCCGATTCCACAGGGGTCCCAGATTAGAGAGGATGCAGGCCAGGCTAAGGGACAACCCCCCCTCATGCATAAATTTCGTGCACCGGGCCATTAATAACTTATAACAGTCTGTAACAGGCTCATTAATTGCTCTATAACAGAGCCACAAATACCTGCTTTTAATATCTGTTTAAGCACTGTGATATATTTCTGTTATCCTGTGAACAGCTCTTGTCCCATTTTTTTTAGTTTTTCTTTTTCTTTTTTTTGCATTATACCTTATATTTAATAGTAATACATATGTTTTCCTTTTCCCCCTCAATATCCTCCCCCCAGCCTCCCCTACCCCCCAGCACATGTCCCCACCTGCTCCCCTCCCCGCCCCAGTGTCTTTCATTCGTTGGTTATGCTCATATGCATGCGTACAAGTCCTTAGGTTGAGCTCTTGTCCCATTGTGAAACCTTAGCTGAGAAACAATCCCCTAGAATTTAGAAATCTCAAACAGGCTCCAATGACTTTCTGCACAGTTACTTACTCTTCATTTTCGAGGTTTCTGCCATGTCTCATTGCGTTCCTCCTTACATGGGGCACCACTTGCTGGTGCTAATCAGCAGACCCTGAGCTATAGATGACGGATGATTACTCTGACACAGGTTTCTGTGAAAGAGAGGGCTAAGGGCCTGCTTAGCTATAGGAACCAAACAGCCCCATTTGCCTGCCTCCTCAGGCTTTTGTTGTAACAACAGGTTGACCTAAAGTTAACTATTTGATACTATCAGTAAGGTAAACATCCTTGAGAGAACACAGGTGTCTGTAGTGTCCTTTAGCAAGACCATCTAAAGACTAAACATAAAGATTCTAGTAAAACACCCGGGGGGCTCAGATTTGTGTGGACAAGTCAAGGCAGGGCAGCTACCTTTGGCAAGCTTCCCCTGGAGGCTCCTGACCTTTTGGGGATTTCTTCTTACAAACTTCCCAACCAAGTTCTGTGCTTCCCCATAGAGAGTAATTAAAAAAAAAAAGAAAAAAAATGAGAAAGCAATACAGACATACCCTCCCCGCAGTTGACCTCTTTCAATCTGCCTCCTCCCTCTACCTTGGGCCTTCACCACTCTATTGTCTGTGTCCATGGGTTATGCATATATGTATATAAATTCTTTGGTTAATCTCTTCCCTCTCACTAACCCCTACTTTCCCTCTGAGGTTGATCAATTTGTTCCATGTTTCTATGTTTCTGGATCTATTTTGTTCATCAGTTTATTTTGTTCTTTAGATGCTACATATGAGTGAGATCATGTGATACTTGTCTTTCTCTGACTGGCTTATTTTGCTTAGCATAATATTCTCCAGGTCCCTTCATGCTGTCTCAAAGGGTAAGCAATATTTTGATGGGAAGACTGAAAGAACAGTTTAAATCAATTATTTTCTTTCACGTTGAAGAAAATAAAAACAACAACAACTGTTTATTTCCTTGTTTGATTTGTATTTGTTTTAGTTTTCTTCATTTCAACTTTATAGATTATAAGTAACATCAGGCTTATACTCACTGGAAGATTGTTATCATCTCTTCTGATTGGGATCTTACCCTGAAAGAGATTTGCTTGCAGGATTAAAGGAGTGAACCCACATGGTGGAGGGCGTTCATTCTGGGTGCAATTAATGTTTGAGAAAGTTCATGTGAATAGGGATCAGATCAAAAAAGAAACAGATTTGTAACTTAATGGTTTATGCTTAGCTTGACATATATATTTTTTATTTGGACATTCTCTTACTTGTTTGAGGCCATTGCAATATTTTTGAATGAGTCACGGAAAGCTTGTCTCACTTGTTTGTTTCTCAGAGTGTAAATGAATGGGTTCAACATAGGAGCGATGGATGTCATTAGCACTGTCACACCCTTATTAATAGTCACTGATTCCTTGGTTGAAGGTTTGATATAGATGAAAATACAGCTTCCGTAAGTGAGTGAAACCACAATCATATGGGAAGAACAGGTGGAAAAGGCCCTTTTCCTCTGTTGGGCAGAGGGCAATCTTAGAATGGTCTTAATGATGTAAATGTAGGACAGAACAACACACACAAGGGTCAGAATGAAGGTCAGCACAGCACAGACAATGACCAGCTGCTCGATGAGCCACGTGTCTGAGCATGAAATCCTCAACAAAGGAGACACATCACAGACAAAATAATCAACGGCGTTTGAATCACAGAATTTCAAATTTAGGAACAAAGTAAATGGTGGGAGTATGATCAATAAGCCAGCCATCCAACAACAGAGGATAAGTCTCTTGCAGACTCTGCTGCTCATGATGGTCACATAACGCAAGGGATTGCAGATGGCCACATAGCGGTCATAGGACATCACAGCTAACAGAAAAAATTCAGTTACTCCAAAGACGTCAGTAAAAAACAGTTGAACAACACAAGTATTATATGTAATTGATCTGTCACCCGTAGCTATGTTGTACAAATATCTAGGGATGCAAGCAGATGTAAATGAGATTTCTAACAAGGCAAAATTCTGTAGGAAAAAGTACATGGGTGTTTTAAGGTGGGAGTCCATTAAAGTGAGGAATATGATGGTCAGATTCCCAGTTATACTCAACATGTAGGTGAGAAATAGAAAAGTAAAAATTGGAACCTGAAGCTGGGGGTCATCTGTCAGTCCCAAGAGGATGAAAGTTGTTATTGTGTGGTTTTTCATTACTAAATTTTATTTAATTTCTTGCAAAGTTTCGAGATATTCTATTTGAATAGAGTGGTATCAAAGCCAGATAACGATAAACAGTAGAGATAGCAAACTAATTCACATGCAGTTTCTTCTATAAATTAGTAGTTGATATTGCCAACACTCTGGTGGGCCTTGCTACTTAATTGCTTATTTTATTTTATTGCTTTGGCAATTTTGTGATAGGTTTTAAAATATTTTAAATAAAGAAATCACTTTAGCACCATCGTTTTATTATTTTTTTTAATTTCAGTTTTAACTTATACCAAAGACTGAACTTTCTCATGTGGGTAGTTTTGACTTATATAATGTTTTGTGATTCAACAAAATTATGATTTCTTCTTATGTCTAAGATTTCTTATCTCAAAGGTGAATATTTAAATGTAATACCCTTTTCATGTCTTTCCATGAAGATTTGGTATTGATAAAATGTAAACATGTAAGGACCAATCTGGGCTTCACGCACAGGTTGGTCCACCTGTAATTTGCATTTTACATTTTGCCACTATGACCAAATGTGTTTGTTGTTTTATTTTTATGTTTTAACATGTAGCTTAAACATTGTTGGATGACTCCTTTGACTCTCCTTATGTTTCTCTGCTAGTAATTTATGCTCAGGGTCTACGGGATGTACAATCCAGAGTATTTTACTGCAGGATGTATTTGCTGTCGGTGAAGAAATGTTAAGCCCAATGATGTTCAGCTGGGAAAAACTTACATTTTTTAAATGCGTTCATTCTGTTTAGTTAAGCATGGAAAACACTCCGACACCTTTTTGTCACTATTACGAAGTCCAAAGTAACTCTAAATTATTAAATATACTCTCCATGCACATGTCTTTATCATCTCCCTCAGTCTTAGCCTCAGTGGCAGAACATCGAGATTAAGAGCAGATCGAGAGCTCCATTGTTCAATCCCTGCCCTTCCGCCTTCGTCTGTATGACTGTTGGCAAGTTTTCCAACTTCTCAGGCATTCGGTACATTAATCTACAAAATGGAGATAAAAACAGTAATGTACCATATTCACCTAAAATGATAATCTTAAAATATAAATATTTTACATTTCTATAAGATAAATGCATTTATTTAAATTCTATTCAATTTCAATCCAGTATATTTGTGTGACTCCAGTTTTTAAATCCTTTTTTGTTTTTGTATTTTTGTTCTA
This sequence comes from Antrozous pallidus, assembly GCA_027563665.1. Classification (NCBI taxonomy): domain Eukaryota; kingdom Metazoa; phylum Chordata; class Mammalia; order Chiroptera; family Vespertilionidae; genus Antrozous; species Antrozous pallidus. The sequence continues at coordinate 63,922,944 of CM050513.1, forward strand.
TTATTTTAAAATGGCACCTACATTGAAATAGGTTTATGAATGTACCACAAATTTAAAATCAATGTTCAGCACACTTTTATGTATCTGTTTTATATAAAATCTGATGCCTGGTACATGCTTCATATATGGCAGTTGCTATTTTCTGGGCTCTTACAGATAATTTATGTGCTGTGAACTCAAAATCCCAAGTGGGACTTATACTTTGTATAACCCATATAGTCTTCTTTCTACTCCATGTTTCTTTAAGTAGAAAGAATAAATTCTATTTATTGAGAACTTACTATCTGGTAGTTCTTGTAAGTATTCATATTGATTATCTGTCTGAAAAAAAAAAACCTCTTATCTCTCTCTTTCCACATTCCATCCTTTCTTCCCAGTCTCTCAAACTATCCAGATGTAATTGTATATTTGTGATTTTTCACTTGAGCTTCATTTCTACTGGGAGGTCCTTTGGCACTCCATTGTCTGTGTGAAGTGGTCCTCATTGGTGCTTCCATGCAAATAATTGTTATCTCCACTTTAGCACTTCCTCTGAGAAAGTGAGTTTGTTGAAATCAGGGACTATTGCCTTCTTTCCTGGGATAGCTACCAAAACTAACAATCCGAGATTTAGAGTCCATGGTAAGACATATTGTTGTGTAAATTATATACACACATATGTATGTATATGTACTATTCATTTGCCTACACATTCAAACCTACATTCAAGTTTCATCTTGAAAATCCTTTGCCACACTTACTTTACTTGTAAATTTTACATATATTTGTATTTCACACTGAGAATTTATTTTTGCATTTGAAACAATAGTTTTGTTGGTGAATAAAGTCATGCATACCTTGAAATATCACCCTTTTTGCTTACGTCATTGTTTCCCTGTTTACCAAACTGTTAATTGGCATCTCTTTCTTGCTTTAGCTCTCAAGCAGATAGTTGTATCTTTCTCGGTGGCAATTTTTTGTTTCTTTGAGGAAATCTGTAAGATATTTAAACTGAAGGTCAAGGAATTTGCATATCAGAAGATGTAATTTGTTCACATGCTATTTATTTTAAATTATAAACATTTTACATTTCTATAAGGTAAATTTATTTAATTCTATTTAATTAAAACCTAGGGTATTTGTGTGACTCTAGTTTTTAAATCCCTCTTTATTTTTGTTCTTATTTCAAAATCTCACCTACATTTGAATAGGTTTATGAATGTACCACAAGTTTAGAATCAATGTCTCTCTTTGTTTTTTATAATTGTTACAATGTCTTCAAAAGTACCTTTTTAATAACCCACTCATTGTTTAATAGCATGCTATTCAGCTTCCAAGGGTTTGAATTTTTTGGAATGTTTTTATTGTAGTTTATTTCTAATATTATGCCATTTGGTCTGAGAAAATGCTTGATATGATTTCTATCTTTTTGAATTTGGGGAGACTTTGCTTGTGACCCAATATGTGGTCTATTTTTGAAAATGTCCCATGTGCACTTGAGAAGAATGTATATTCAGTGGCTTTGGGGTGAAATGCTCTGAAGACGTTAATTAGGTCCACCTGATCTAGTGAGTCATTTAGAATTGCTGTTTCTTTGCTGACTTTTTGTCTAGAGGATTTATCCAGTAATGTCAGTGGTGTTTTAAAGTCTCCTACTATGATTGTATTGTTGTCGATCTCTCCCTATTAATTTTCATTTGTAATGCTAACAGCAAGACACCCATGAAAAACACACATAGTGTCAACATAAGCCAAAGGAAAATTGTTTGGGCAAAAATAAAAAGGATCCCAAGTCAATTTTATAGAAAATATTCCTTCATTAACTTTTGGTCAAGAATATGTTTGTATATTTTCAGAAAACAACTCCAAGACCATGTGGATTCCTGCAATAGAGAGGAATTGACAGGTCTGTTCCAACCACGAAGAAAAGAGGAGAAACAGTCCAGAGATGGAATACGCTGATGGACCCTTGCCATGCTAGCAGTCAGCAGCTGTGCGTCACTACAGGTTGCCTAGGATCAAACCAAAGGGGGTTAGACCTGCATTCCCACCATGTGTCCACCATCCAGATATCATTGCTGACATATACACAAAAGGAACTGTTTTACATTGAAACTGGGACTCAGAACTGTTGGATATTGAAATTGGGACTCAAACATTTTTTTTGTTATTATTATATGTTCATTTCTAGTCTGCAGAGGCAAGATTTTTTTAAAGAAAAGAAATGGGAAAAAATAGATATAGAGGCAAAGAAGCATTGAACAGACTGTCTAACTACAGTGAGAAGGCAGAGGAGGTTGGAGGGGAGGGGGAACTGAAAGAGATCAACCGAAGGACTTGTATGCATGCATATACGCATAATCAATGGTACAAGACACGGAGGGGGGAGGGGTAGGTGAGGACATGTACTGGGGGATAGGGGAGGTTGGGGGGAGGTTAATGGGGAAAAAAAAGAGGAGACATATGTATTACTATTTGTAATACTTTAAACAATAAAAAAGACTAATTTTAAAAAAGAACAAAAGTACCTTTTTATAAACATTATTATATAACTTCATAATAATTTCTGAAAATAAAATTTTAAGAAAAAAGGAGATAATAATTTAGAACTTTTGTAATAATTTACCAAGTTATGATTAATAAACCCTGTATCAACATTTTTCTTCAACTCTAAGTGTGACTGTATTCTCACTGTAATGACTATGATGTTTCATGTGCCCTTTCCCAAGTTCGTTGACATTTTTATTTGAAACAGGTTTTTGTGCCACTGAATATTCACAATTTACACCACAGAATATTTATCTGTTCAGTCTACATTTAAAGTTTTCCTCCTTGTCTTGTTTCCCTTCTTAGTTTTACATTTATGTCTCATTAGTGCATATTTTCATAATACTCTAAAACCAGAGTCCAAGAATTTTCTAATTACTGCTTTGGCTTAGTGGTTGCTCTATAGTTTTTCCTCAGCTATGACACTTAGTTGTACTAACATACTCAAATACATGTTCAGTTTTGAAATAGTGTCTCCAGGATTTGAATGTCTCATATAAGTGGATAAAAAACAAGTTGCCTTTTCAATTTCCTAGCAAAACTCTAGTAAGTTGTCAGCAGTTTGGCTGTCATTTGTTCCTTTAAAATATTCCTTTTCTCCAGAGATTAGAGCAAGGTCATCTCTCACTGTATGTCTGGGTACTACAGTTAAACCCCAACGTTTACTGTCACATCCTTTGAAAGAAGAGATGACAATGATATTTTTGAAGAACTTTAACATCCCAAGGAATTGTGAGGACACAACATAATAACTAAATAGATAATTTTAATTAAAGGAAAGGATGCTCTTTTCAGCCTTCCTAACCTCCTTACTCCACTATGTACTTTGTAACCCAGTGGCTCCTAGAACTTTACATGGTAACGTGCTCTTTCCTTTACCCTGTGTGGCAGTCCTTATTGCAAAATATTTTTTATTTTATTCCATTTATCAATGCTAGTTTTTAAGAGACAAAGTTTACAAAAATAGTTTGCATCTTTTAAATATTTTTATATTTTAAAAAGTGCAAAGAAAGCTAATTTTTCAATATTGTTATGAGCTGACACATCAGGTGATTTTAATGTAGATATACATTTTCTCTTTAAAGTGGAAAGTGAGAGTGTGGCAGAGATAACTTCTCACTACATATAAATTCACAGTGTCTTTATGTAAACTATAAAAAGCAGTATTGAATGATACAATTCAGAAAAACCGGTGGGTCTTCATATAATAATTCAAATATTAATTACATCTGATTTTTGTAAGTCAATATAAAATCTTCTCAAAGAAAATCAACACACAGATTTACCAAAGATGAAAGTAAATGAAATAGCCAATGTACTTACTTGTCTGAAAGTTAATAGCTTCAGCTGATTCTTTAGCAACCAGAATCCTAAGGGCTAATTTGAAGAAGATAATCTATTAGAAAAGGTTTGTGTTAAATTTTCTTTAAGTTGATGCCTTTACTTACCCTGACCCATGCTCTGGAAGGACCAAGGACTCTTTGAATTTTTCATCTCCAACATGAGAAGATTTTCAAACTAAGAACGTGATGCCTAAGAAATGTTTCCTACTCTTTCCTGGTTGAAAGTAAAATATTGTTCAACTATTCCCCCTTCTGCTTTGAAATCATTGATAGTATGACTTTTCTGGATAGGAAAAGAGGCTTTCACACTATTAAGACTTACATTTGATTTATTTGCTGTGCCTCAGACTAAATATTAAACAATTGGGTCCTTGGTGACCCAGATACAAACATCACTAATGAGTTTCCTTTGTAATGAACCTGGGGAAAAATACTGAAAGATGCAGCAATGGGGGCACTGTCCCTACAAACACAAAGATGTGACAATAGCAACAGGCACAGGTCAAGATAAAATAATAAAAAAATCAGAGGTCAAGAAGTCCTGGGACTCAGAACTATTGGACATTGAAATTGGGACTCAAACATTAAAAAAAAAATTATACATTTATTTCTAGTCTGCAGAGGCAAGATTTTTTAAAGAAAAGAAATGGGAAACAATAGATACAGAGGCAAAGAAGCATTGAACAGACTGTCAAACTATAGCGGGAAGGCAGAGGAGGTTGCTGGGGGCGAAGGACTTGTACACATGCATATAAGCATAACCAATGGATACAAGACGGGGGGAGGGGCAGAAGGGGTGAGCAGGTGAGGGCATGTATTGGAGGGTAGGGGAGGTCAATGGGGGAAAAATGAGACATATGTACTACTATTTGTAATACTTTAAACAATAAAAAACAATTGAAAAAAAAAAAAGAAGTAGTCTGCTTTTCCTGTATTTCTTCCCTACCACCTATGGAAGCTGAAAGATCACACAGTTCTATTCCACCTGCTATTTTTCTCAATCATTATAAAAGATAACAACAGCTGAGACCGGTTTGGCTCAGTGGATAGAGCGTCGGACTGCGAACTGAAGGGTCCCGGGCTCGATTCCGGCAAGGGCATGTACCTTGGCTGCGGGCACATCTCCAGTCGGGGGTGTGCAAGAGGCAGCTGATTGATGTTTCTCTCTCATCGATGTTTCTAACTCTATCCCTCTCCCTTCTGCTCTGTAAAAAATCAATAAAATATACTAAAAAAATAAAAGATAACAACATAGAAAATTGGAAAACTCAAAGCAAGTGATAATTATTTTGTATATTTTAAAGAACTATATGAATATTTATGAGTATTTAAAAAATAAAATACTATTATTTCCATTTCCCCTTGTCAGCACTTCCTATTATATGGTTGTGAATGCCACATCCATTTGTGGCTAGGGTTCAAGGTCTGGAGAGGAGGTTGTGCACAAACAGATACCCTACACAGAAATATAAATGTAGAAGGCATGGAGAGCCAGGTGGATAACGTACTCTCTAGCGGAGAGGCTCTCTGAATTCCCGGATCCATTAGCTTTTATTTACTAGAATACACGTTTGCCCTTTAGCAAAACAAACAGACAAATCAAAGGTAAAGTTTGGTAAACAATAAAGGGTTATCAGGTTAGGGCAGTGGTCGGCAAACTCATTAGTCAACAGAGCCAAATATCAACAGTACAACGATTGAAATTTCTTTTGAGAACCAAATTTTTAAAACTTAAACTTCTAACGCCACTTCCTTAAAATAGACTCGCTCAGGCCGTGGTATTTTGTGGAAGAGCCACTACTCAAGGGGCCAAAGAGCCGCATGTGAGTGGCAAACCCGTGGTTTGTCGACCACTGGGTTAGGGGATTTGCCTTCAGCCAAAGCAGGGCAATATTATGCTGATTTTCAGCCTTTGCAGAATATCAAGCCAATTAGCCTTCCAGCGGACTTCTTGCATAATTATGCTAACTACTTGTTGGTCTTAGCTCCAGCAATGGTCTTGTATGAATTTATGTAAAGACAGTATTTTTTAAATCCTCACCTGAGGATATGTTTTTATTTAGAGAGAGAGGAAAGGAGAGAGAGAGAGAGAGAGAGAGAGAGAGAGAGAGAGAGAGAGAGAGAGAGAGAGAAAGAGAGAGAGAAACACGGATGTAAGAAAGAAACATTGCATCGTTGCCTCCTGTATGCACTCCTACAGGGTTGAACCCGTCACCTGGGTGTGCACCCTTACTGGGAATCGATCCAGTGACCCTGAGACAACACTTCAACCAACTGAGACATACCGACCAGGGCAAGATAGTATTTTAAAAAAATAAATTTACTGGAATAATATTGGTTAATAATATATAAGTCTCAGGTGTAGAACTGTATAATACTATATACTCTATTACGTGCTCACTGCAGTCTAGTCTCCTTCTGTCACCTTGTATTTAAAATTTTTTTAGAAAAAATTATTTTCCAATTACAGTTTACATTCAATATTATTTTGTGTTAGTTTCAAGTATATAGCATAGTGATTAGACAAGCATGTACTTTACAAAGTGTTTACCCTAATATTTTCAGTAACCACATGGCACCATACATAGTTGTTACAGTATTTTTGACTATACTCTCTATGCTGTATTGACACCCCTATGACTATTTTATAGCTAGCAATGTGCTTCATAATCCCTTCACCTTTTTCACCAGTTCTTGAACTCCTTCCCCTTTGGCAACCAAAGGACTTCAAATACTGTGTTGAATAAACGTCATGAAAAAGGACATCCCTGTCTTATTCCTGATATTAAGGGAAACACTTTAAAATTTCCCCTGTTGTGTGTGGGTTTGTTATATATGGTATGACATATGTTCAGGTGTGTTCCCATTTTGCTGAGTTTTTATCATAAATGGGTACTGGATTTAGTCAAATGCTTTTTCTGCATCTATTGATATGATCATATAATTTTTATCCTTCATTTTATTTATGTGACTTATCACATTAATTGATTTGCAAATACTGTACAAACCTTGCATCCCAAGAATGAACCTCACTTGATGATGGTGTATGTGTGATCTTTTCAATGAACTACTGATTTCTGTTTGCTAATATATATATTTTTAATAAATCATTATTGTTCAGATTATTACAATGTTCCTCTTTTTTCCTCCATAGCTCCCTTCCACCCAGTATCCACCCCACCCTCTGCCCTTACCCACCCTCCCACTGTCCTCATCCATAGGTGTATGCTTTTTGTCCAGTCTCTTTCTGTACCTCCCACAACCCTTTCCCCCTGAGAATTGTCAGACCACTCCCTTTCTATACCCCTGATTCTATTATATTCACCAGTTTATTCTGTTCATTAGATTTTTAATTCACTTGATTTTTAGATTCACTTGTTGATGTATTTGTTCTTCATAAATTTTATCTTTACCTTTTCCTTCTTTTTACTCTTCTTAACGAATATCTTTCAGCATTTCATATAATACCGGTTTGGTGGTGATGAACTCCTTTAGCTTATACTTATCTATAAAGCTCTTTATCTGACCTTCAATTCTGAATGATAACTTTGCTGGGTAGAGTAATCTTGATTGTAGGTTGTTGCTATTCATCACTTTGAATATTTTTTGCCACTCCCATCTGGCCTGCATAGTTTCTGTTGAGAAATCATCTGACAATCGTATGGGTGCTCTCTGGTAGGTAACTAACTGTTTTTCTCCTGCTGCTTTTAATTTTTTTAAAAAATATATTTTATTGATTTTTTACAGAGCAGAAAGGAGAGGGATAGAAAGTCAGAAACATCGATGAGAGAGAGACATCGATCAGCTGCCTCTTGCACGCCCCCTACTGGGGATGTGCCCGCAGCCAAGGTACATGCCCTTGCCGGAATCGAACCCGGGACCCTTCAGTCCACAGTCCGACGCTCTATCCACTGAGCCAAACTGGTCTCAGCTCTCCTGCTGCTTTTAATATTCTCTCTTTGTCTTTTGCTCTTGGCATTTTAATTAAGATGTGTCTTGGTATGGTCCTCCTTGGATTCCTTTTGTTTGGGGTTCTGTGCACTTCCTGGACTTTTAAGTCTATTTCTTTCACCAGGTGGGGGAAGTTTTTGGTCACTATTTCTTCAAATAGGTTTTTAGTATCTTGCTCTCTCTTTTTTCCTGGCACCCCCATAATTTGGATTTTAGTATGCTTGAGGTTGTCCTAGAGGCTCCTTAAACTATCTTCAGTTTTTTGGATTTTTTTTGTTTTTCTGGTTGAGTGGTTTTTGCCTCTTTGTATTTCAAATCTTTGACTTGATTCTTGTGATACTCTACTCTGCCTTTCGATCTCTGTATAATATTTTTTATTTTAGCTAGTGTATGCTTAATTTCTAGTTGGTCCTTTTTCATATCCTCGAGGGTCTTGTTAAATTTATCAGCCTTTACTAGGAACCTCTTGAAAAACCTTATAACTGTGGTTTTGAACTCTATGTTCAGTCTTTCCCCCGCCGCTCCATTTCGTTCAATTGTGATCTGTTTCCTTGTATTCGCATTTTGGCTGCTTCCCTGAGTTGGTTGATTAACTTTGTGTGGTAGGTGTCCTCTAGGGGACAGTGGCTCAGCCTCCCCAATTACCTTAGGTGGATAATCTTGATGCACCCCTTTATGGGCAGCACTGTCTTATTGTAGTTAAGCCTAGATTGTTGTTGGTATCACTGGGAGGGGTTGATTTCCAGGCCAATTGGCTGTGAGGATCAGCTGTGTCTACTCTGGGAGAGCCTCTGTGCTCAGCTTGGATGGGGCGGAGTCTCAGGGATGAGCTGTCAGCCTTGGTTTCCCGTCAGCCCCGCCCTAAGCGGCACCTGGGTCCTATCCCACGGCAATGACTGCACTCACCTTTGAGAGAAAGCTGCCCTTGAGTTTTGCCCGCTTCCAGTCACTCCAGTTTCTCCTCAGATGAGTCTGGATATCCAAAGACTCACCCGGAACTGGAATATAATGCAGTCCAGAGGTTTCAGATAAAGTGCTTCACAGATAAGAAAAAGCTAAAGAAGTTCATCACCACCAAACCAAAATTATATGAAATGCTGAAAGATATTCTTTAAGAAGAGGAAGAAGAAAAAGGTAAAAGTGTAAATTATGAACAACAAATACACATCTATCAACAAATGAACATAAAAATCAAGTGAATTGATAGGCTGATGAACAGGATAAACTGGTGAATATAACAGAATCATGGACATAGAGAGGGAATGGACTGACAATTCTTGGGGAGAAAAGGGGTGTGGGAAGTGCAGCAGGAGACTGGACAAAAATCATGCAACAATGGGAGAGGACAGTGGGGGGGGGAGGTGAGGGCAGAGGGTGGGATGGGTACAGGGTGGAGGGGAGCTATAGAGGGATAAAAAAGGGGGAACAATGTAATTAATAAACTGAACAATAAAGATAAAAAAATTATATCTTAAAGTTCCTCTGCAAATATTCTGATGTAGTTTAAGAAGCATCCAGCAATCTCATTCTGCTAGGCTCGGGGCCACAAACCTCTTGCTTCTCTGCTTATGAGTGAAACTAGGGGCCCAGTGCATGAAGTTTGTGCACTGAGGGTGGGTGATCCCACAGCCCAACCTTCCCCCTCACACATTTAATTTTAAAGGGGATGTCTTACTGACCCCTCACCCTTGGCCAAAGCTTTAGGCCTTGGGCACCCTGCAATGGGGCCAATGGCTGGCTCTGCCCCAATCGCCTTGGCTCCACTCCCCTTCCCCTGGCCCTGGCCTTAGCCCCATCAGCGACTGCCCAGCCTCAGGGGCACCTTGCACTCAGTGACCTCACACACGCTTTGGCAGCCTTCAGCTCTCTGCCTCATGTGCTCACCAGTCGCCTTGGCCCCGGCCACCAATGAACACCCAGCCCCAGGGCCCCCCCCCCCCCCCCCCCGCTCGCTGGCCACCTCAGCACACCTTGGGCATGCCCCCCATTCCTGGTTGGCTGGTGGGTGTGGCTGGTGGCCATGGCTTATGGGTATAGTGAAGGTATGGTCAATTTGCATATTACCTTTTTATTAGCTAGAATGACCCTTTTTTTCTGTTCTTTCCTTTCTCCCTCACCTCCTCCCTTTTTGTATTAACCATTTACTCTGTCCTTAGCAGAGGAGATAAGGGTCTGTTAGTTATAAGCAAGCTATAAATTAGCTAGTGGTATTTTGTTTAAACTTCCCTGAGATCTTTATGACCCTTTTACAACTCTTGCAAATAGTCTTAGAATCTTAAAAATTTTAACCCAGCACAGCAACATCGTAAACCAGGGGAGAGAAAAATGAAAGTCCCTGCTTTACAGGCATAAAGACAGAAATCTCACTAGCTAAGAGTTTCGGGTGGGCTAACACCCTGACAGAAAGAGCAAGATGAGTCCCCAAGAATAAGGATTCTTGGCAGCTGCTGGGACATTCTGCAATCCCTGCCACGTGCTCGGCCTCCCCTCACACAACTGGGCTTCCCCCTAGGTGGAAACTGCCCCACCTTTACACAAATTAAACAACAAAGAGACACAAAACATCAACACACACTCTCAGGTTTCTCATCCTTGGGCCCTGATTTCCCTGAGAGACATCTGCGTTTCAGGCAGGGGCCTGGGCCCTTCTTAAAATTCTGTAGAAACCGATGTTAAGGCAGCAGGTGTAGAGGAGCTGTTGCCCATGTTTGCAGTTAGACCCTGTAATCCCTCCCAGTGAACAGAGACACAGGACAACACGCGGCAGGAGTTTTGACTTCCTTCCACGGAAAGTCCTAAACTCGGGCAAATAAATCGCCTAAGTAGTGATCAGCTTCTTCTGCCCCCAAAGGCGGCCTGAACTCGCACTGGTCCCCGATGGCAAAACCCACGGGTCAGAAGTCTGGCTCCAGAAAGGGCTTTCCTGTCCATTGGAGCCCTAGCGGGAGCCCCAGTGTCCGGGCGAAGAGGACTGGAACCCAGCACATCCCTGGAGCGCGCCTTCCCGTCATCAGGGGCTCCATCAAGTGGACCCCCCCACCGGCTCTCAAGCAGCAGTGCCTCAAGGGGGCAGCTTCGGCAGCGTGTTCTCGGTCAGGGAAACCATCTTTATGTTACAGAATTTACCAGGCGACTGGAGAATTCACAGGAGTACTCGGAGATTCAGGATAAACCCATTTATTTTCAGATGTTTCGCATGTACTACCCTGTTTCCCCGAAAATAAGATAGTGTCTTATATTAATTTTTGTTCCCAAAGATGCGCTAGATCTTATTTTCAGGGGGATGCCTTACATTACAGCGAGTAGGTCTTATTTACGGGGGATGTCTTACTTTTGGGGAAACAGGGTAGTAGAGTGACTCAGGGGAGACTTTTTCTCTCCAAATCATGAGCCCTTCAATATGGAAGAAGCTTTCTCTTTATACCCTTTGGTTTCTTTGTCCCCTAAATATGGATGGGACTGCCAGACCTTTTGCAGGCTTTGCAAAAAGTCCTGTGTGTTGGGATGGGGGCTGTGAGACCCACCAAAAGTCCTAGCTTGGTGCTAGAGCTGATAACCCACTCTGGGGGTTGTGCGTTGCCCATGGTTGGTGGCCTCTGTACAATGGGAGTATTTAGGTAAACAGGTCTTGCAAGACCAGATTGTGCAGAAAGGGGCAGTGACTTAATTATAGGCTGACATGAATGTGAATCAGGTGACTGGCACAGATTCAGACTGCTAGCCTCCCCACCTCCCAAATATCTTATTTTCCTCATCAATGGGATGGGGAAATAGTTACAGATGATAACCTATGAACTAAAATTACTTTGGAGAAAATGTGGTAAAGAGTTTGTGTTCTTCCCATGTATAACTTTTCATATATAGAAAAAGATGTAATACGTTAACTGTGCCTTCCATATTCCTTTTGAAAACTGTTCTGTTTTAGTGAAATTCTGTGTTGGCATTTCAGTATATGTGTCTACATCTGGCAGAGTTTTTGTAATACCAAAATGCTTAAATTCCTCAAATAGTAGTTATCTATTGTCACTATCTTTCCTTTAACTTTATTGATTTTTTTTGAGGAAAGGGTTTAACAGTTAAAAGTTTTGGTTATTAGTAATTTGATATTGACACAAATCTTATAATTTTTAAGTTTTAGTACTTCAGATGTTTTCCAATCATTATGGGATTTATAACCCCTTCTATGAAAAAACACTTATTTGAGCGCAAGTTAACCATTTTGCTTTATTTAACATAGAATTGGTTTTGTTTACCTCTGAGGGTATAGGGGAATAAGTTTTTGCTGGTTGGTTGACCTTTCTCTGTTTTTAGTGCTTAAAATAGTACCCAATACATATTTGTTAAATTAATCAATGAATAAATCATTTTAAAGTTTTGGATTGGTTGAAACAATGACCACTGTTACATACTCTCTTGCTGGAAAATGGAAATCTTTACTAACCTATGTATTTCTCTTTTTATATTTCTAATTTGGAGATACAATTCTTATTTTATTTTATTTTGGTATTCCTAATTTGGAGGTGAAATCAAGATTTAATTTTAAAGAAAATAAAATGATGAACAAAACAGATCCAGAGACACTGAAACATGCAACAGACTGCCCTGTTGGTGGGGGAGGGGAGGAGAGAGAAGGGTAGAAAAAGATTAAACAAATAATTTATATGCAAATATGCATAGACCATGGACAAACAATAGTATGTAGTGGCCTGGGAGCCTGGGGAGGGGGTGGAAGTCAGGTGGAGGGGGTCAACAGTGGTGGGGGAAGAGGAAATCTGTAATAGTTTCAACAATAAAAACAAAGAAACTATTAATATACCTGTGTATAGAAGGATCTTAAAAGAAGGCTGTGAGGAAGTTGTCACTAGATGAGGATGAATAAGTGTTTTGAATTAAGTGAACCTGAGTAGGGAATTTGGTAAATTCACTATATAAATGTTTATTTGACTTCACAGTCTCTTATTTCTTAGAAAACATCACAATTCTTTTGACTGAGTTATTGAAGGCTTGTTTTACTTGCTTGTTTCTCAAGGTGTAAATGAAAGGGTTGAGCAGTGGAGCGATGGATGTAGTGAGTACTGTCACACCCTTGTTAATAGCCACTGACTCCTTCACTGATGGTTTGATGTAGATGAAGATGCAGCTGCCATAGCTGATGGAGACCACAATCATGTGGGAAAGACAGGTGGAAAAGGCCTTTTTCCTTTGCTGAACAGAAGGAAATCTCAAAATTGTCTTGATGATGTAAATATAGGACAGCACTACACACATGAGTGTTATAAGAAGGGTCAGCACAGCACAAATCATAACAGTCTGTTCCATGAACCATGTATTTGAACAAGAAATTTTCAGAAGGGGAGCTGCATCACAGATAAAATGATCAACGAGAGTAGAATCACAGAATTCCAGGTTGAGACCTAGACTAAGTGGGGGGATTATAATGAATAGACCAGCTACCCAACAGCAGAAGACAAGTCTTCTGCAGACTGTGCTGCTCATGATGGTCACATAATGCAGGGGTTTGCAGATGGCCACGTAGCGGTCATAGGACATGGCCGCCAGGAGGAAAAATTCAGTTACACCAAAGAGGTCAGTAAAAAATACTTGGCTGACACAGGCATTGTAGGTAATGAGCCTGTCACCTGTTGCTATGTTATACAAGTATCTGGGAATGCAAGCAGATGTGAATGAGATCTCCAAGAAGGAGAAATTTTGTAGGAAATAGTACATGGCTGTTTTAAGATGAGAATCCAGTAAGATGAGGGAGATGATAATCAGGTTCCCAGTTATGCTCAGCATGTAGGTGAGAAAGAAAAAGACAAAAATCAGAACCTGCAGCTGAAGGTCATTTGTCAGGCCCAGCAGAATGAATGTTGTTATAGTACGGTTTCCCATTGCTGATTCTTGGCTTCAGTTATATCTGCATGTAACATTGAGACAGCTTATAGGTTATTTAAAAAGGATGAAACCTATCATATTCAGGTTTTAAAAAACCCATTATTTAAACATATTTACAATTTAAATGCTATTTCATAAAAGACTACTTTTCATGCCTATGGGTCTGTCCTTAAATATGAGCAAGATATCTTGACTTTCAAGAATTCTGTTTGATGTATTTGCTTGATGCTTTGTTCTCTAACATATCAATATTAGTCAGATAACTTGGGTTCTCTATGCACTCTCTGTAGTCACTTGAAGTCTCGGTTCCAGCTCTATGATGAAAGAATTTTTGTTTATTGCATACTTGTGTAATTCTCTCCTTAACAGCTCTAAACTATCATGCCTGCACACCACACACACACACACACACACACACACACACACACACACACACACACACACTTTTTGTTTTAGCTCTTCTGACATTGTCTCCTTCTATAGTTTATCTGCTTCTTTGTATAAGCTACAATGGTGCAGAATATAAACTATCTTTATACACAATATACTTATATTTATGCATAGTATACATTTATACTTTTATGAATTGCTCTGATAAACTTCAAAGATGATATATTTTTCTGACCTTTTTATCTATTTGTTTTCTTCATCTCTTTTCACTTTTTACTATATTTATATTTTTTTATCTATTTTCATCAATTCCTATGTTTTGAAATATCATTTTTTGAGTGATTATTACTAGAGGTTGGTGCACAGATGGGGTCCCTCCGGCTGGCCTGCAGGGATCAGGCCAAAACCAGACATCCCCCAAGGGGTCCTGAATTGTGAGAGAATGCAGGACAGGCTTAGGGACACCACTGGTGTACTCAGGGCTGAGGAGGGGCTGCAGGAGTGCTCCAGGGTATGTCAGGCCCGTCTCTCTCAGTCCGATTGACTGGACCCCAGCAGCAAGCTAACCTATCAGTTGGAGCATCTGCTCTCTGGTGGCCAGTGCACATCATAGTGACTGATCAAAAGGTCAAAGGAACCGTTGGACACTTAGCACATTAGGTTTTTATAATATAGGATCAGTATCTTTATTTTGTAATAGTCCTTCCTGATTTTCAGATGCAATCTGACATATCTATTTGAACATTAAACAAGGACTTCAAATCCATTGTCACAAATAAAAATGGTGATCTTTTTTCCCTCTTCCTCCTCCTCTTCCTCTTAATATGTTTCTTTCAATAAAAGTAATAGCTATATTTATCAAGCCCATTTTATGTGTCAGGTATTTTAGTAAACATTTCTCACAGAACGTATGTTCTGTCTTCAACTCACCTGAATAACTTCCCTTCTTCCATTGGTTTTCAACTTCCTCTTTTAATTCTCTGGAAAGTTTCCTGCACGTGTGATATCTGTTAGCTGTAATCCTTGTCACTGGGTTCCCATGGAAAACAATGCTTATTACTATTTTAACACATAAGAAGGAATACTAATTTGTGGGGGTCATTAAATGTGTCTTTTTCAGATACAACTAACATAGTCCCAGATATGTTGTCAATTGTCCAATAAATGTTTCCAAATGAATTTATCTATGCATGTTTTCCAGACACATACAAAGATATTTTTCTTTCATTTAAACTTATAATTCAAAGCACTTTGATACTGATTTTGAGGCACATATGCATGCTTCACCGATAGAGAAATTGTCATTTACATTTCCAATTTTAAAACAAAAGATACATTACATATACAGATGATGTATCATAGAATTGTACACTCAAAAGCTATATAATTTTATTAACCAATGTCACTCCAATAAAGGTTATTTAAAAATTAACTCATTTTGTCCTGAACTGGCTAAGAAACCTGAGGCTATGTAAGCAGAATGTTCACTTTTTAAATCTTAAAAATGTGAAATTTTGATTAAATAAATTATTGGATTTCATAATAATTTTTTTCTGTGTTAGAATCTGTTGCTGAATGTTTTCTTTTGCTTTCAAAGAGGATCAATTTTTTCTGCTTTTGTTTATCACCTTCAGTGGATGAAGAGAAACTGTATTCTCTGCACTATCTTCCAGCAAAATTCTGTTGATGCAATTTTTGCATTGAGAGCATCTATTGGAAGACAATAAATCCAGAACACATGGTCTTTTTTAATTTTAAGTTTGTGTTAAATAATTTTTTTCACAGATTGTTTTAAGGCATTGACAATTACATTAGTAGGGACTGAAATATTTTTATTCTAAAATAAGTGTCCAGGTTAGAATATCACTACAACAGTGACTTATGAAAAGTTTCCCTTGGAGATCCCAGTTTATTTGTATGTAGCCGCACTTTATTGTGAATACCCTAATGTGTTGCTCTATCGATGTGAGACAGGGTCAGCTCTGAATCTAGTCGAGAATATAGTTAAGTCTTCAGGGATGCAGTACCAACAACATAAAGAAGAAGAACTAAATTAGGCTAATGGTTTCCTGACAGAACACACCAAGGGAATTGGAGATACATTCAATGACTGTATTTGATCAACTTGAGATAGGAGAAAGATTTCTGCTGGCCATCTACTAGCTTTCTTCTCTTTCTAATCTCTCAGGCATCATCTTCCTGAGTAATCTTTCAGTCCTGTCATTCTTTTGGGAGTCAAAGAAATATGCCTATACAAATAGATGAATATAGTTCTTATTTTAAGTGATGATATATATGGTGATATATATTTCTAGATAGATATCCAGTTTTAATCCTTTTAAATGCCAATATATTTTTGTGCATAAAAATCTCCAAGTAAATGGCAAAGAAACTGAATTCTAAAAAAGTAAAAATATGTATGCTTCACCCATAGAGAAATTGCCATTTACATTTCCAGTTTTAAAACAAAAGATACATTTTCTCAAGCATAATGAAACTTACAGTAAAAACTACACAAAGCTAAATGTAATTAACATGATAAATTTTATTGAACTTACTGTTATGACTGTCAGTCATCGCTTCTGCTGGTTGTTGAAATACATGAAATGTTAAAAGTCCTAAATTGAAAATGATAGTTGGGATGAAAATTTTCATATGAACTTCTGGTCACTTTTGCTTACAAATCCACTGTTATAGCCACAGCAGCTTTAAGATGCCTACAATTCTAAAAAGTATCCATCTTTAACTAGTTACACGTAAATACTGTTGTATTATTTTAACCCTCCTAAAATAATAATAATAATAATAATAATAATAATAATAATGATAATAATAATAAATGAGGTTTGTGGAATGTAAGGAACCTTCTCCAGTTTTTGGAAAGTTGCTATTATGGGCTCAAGGTTGTGAGCACATTTACTATATCTAGTTTGGCATTGTCTTTATTTGATAAAAATTCAACTGAATGAATAAACAAAGAGTCCCTGGTGACCCTAGAACAAAGCCACTGATGAATCCTCTGAGTAATAAAATAAGGGAAAAAAGTATGTTAACTATGGCTTCTTCAGAGACAGTGTCCTTGGAGATTGGAGGATGCAGAAGCAAATAAAGGCCAGTAGGGCAACCAAAGAATCTGGTTTAAAATGCAACTTTAGCTCCTTTTTGCTATTACATAACATAAGCTGAGACATACCATATGGAAGTATCATAAAGACATCACACTTATCATTTACTGGTTTGTTATATGAATAACATTGCACTTGGGAAGTCTTACTAAAACAAGAAAAAGGAAATATATGTAATATGTAACCCACAGTGCTTAATTATAGTATCAAAAACTCAGACTTTTTTCTTCAGATATAGCAATATAACTATAAATATTGTTAAAGATAACATAATTTGTATAACTGCCTATGTACTTCAATATTCTTTTAAAAAATATATTTTATTGATTTTTTTCAGAGAGGAAGAGAGAGGGATAAAAAGTCAGAAACATCGATGAGAGAGAAACATCAATCAGCCGCCTCCTGCACACTCCCCACTGGCCATGTGCCCGCAGCCAAGGTTCATGCCCTTGACCGGAATTGAACCTGGAACCCTTTAGTCCAAAGGCTGATGCTCTACCCACTGAGCAAACCAGTTTTGGCTATACTTTAATATTCTTAAACTTCTAGACATGTTACCATATTTATATTCAATATCTTGATGTTCTATCAAGCTAAAATTTGATAGACTATACACTGGGTGGCCAGATTATTATGATCTCTGAACGCATAATAATCTGGCTAGTCAGTGTATATTCTATATAATAAAGGGATAAATGTAAACTGTCCCCTCCACCAGGAGTTCAAACAACAGGCAGGCCAGCCAACTGCCTATGTCCCCACCCCCTGGCCAGGCAGGCTGGACCCCACCCATGCACGAATTCATGCACCAGGCCTCTAATATATATTGAGTGGCCAGATTATTATGCGTTCAGAGGTCATAATAATCTGGCCACTCAGTGTATATCCATGTCATTAAAACATTTCCATGCTCTTATGTTGAATTAATTTTTGACAAAGGAGCCAAAATATACAATAACGAAGGATAATCTCTTCAATAAACGGTCTTGGGTAAACTGGATTGCCACAAGCAAAAAAATGTAACACGAATAAGTACAAAATGTCATATATATAGTGAAATATTATTTAGCCTCCAGAAAGAAAGAAATCTTGACATTTGTGACAACAAAGATGGAATTATGCTATAAGTCAGGAAAAGATAAATACAGCATATCTATTTTTTGAATATCAATCTTTTAATTTTATTTTTTCTTCACCATTTATTTCCTCTATTAGATGCCCAGTGCATGAAATTCATTTACGGGGGGTGGGGATGGACCCTCAGCCTGGCCTGCATCCTTCATCCTGCCTCTGGCCAGAGGCCGCTCACTTCCCTCCACACAGCCTCTGGGAAGATGCTTGTCCTGGGGCCTCCTCAGGGCTCAGCCCACGATGGCCAGCAGCTCAGGTACTTGGGGGCTCAGGCTCCCATGTCCTGCTTCCCTGCTGACGCAGTGCACATCAGCTGCCTCCAGAGCCAGGCCTCAGGAGCTGCCCCCTCAAGCTGCACTACTTGCACACGCGGGGGAGGGAGGGCACGGCTGCAGTGCTTTGGTTTCTGTAGCTCACCTACCGGACCCCCACACCATGACACCACACTGGTTGCGTCCACACTGCAGGCAGAGGGCTTTCAGTCCGTGACTGGGGCTGCCGGGCTATGACTGGGGGCTGCGGGCAAAGGACCCTGGCACCCACAGGGTTTTGTCAGCATCAGGAGCTGGGTAGATCCATATTACTGGGCCCTCCTCTCTCTCCGTGCCTCTGGGATGGGGACATGTCCCTTGCCCTGGCCTCTGGCCAGAGGCGCCCCCCACCCCCGTGGCCAAAGAACAGACGCTGGATTCGCATTGCTGGGTGCTGCCGCCAGCACCCACTCCAGCTGCTGTGGGCACCGTCCTATTTGCTGTGGAGGGATGGTTAATTTGCATATCACTCTTTCATTAGGTAGGATGCCCTCTTCCACCTTTTCTCCTCCCCCCAATCACCACACTGTTATCCATGCCCAAGAGTTCTTTTCTTTTCCTTTCCCTCCCACCCCGCCAAATTCACTCTTTACTACTGCCCAGAGCTATCTGACTGCTCTCTATTTATATATGAAATATAAAGAAAACCTAAAAGTCAAAAACAGATAGAAGAAAACTGGTTTCTAGGAATGAGAGAGTGAGAGAAACAGGGAGGGGTTGGTAAGATAGTACAAACCTTCAGTTATAAGATAAGTAAGTTCTGAGAATCTAATGTATAATAGGGTGACTATAGTGGATAGCACTGTATTATAAAATTAAAATTTGTTAAGATAGTAGAACTTTAATGTTTATATAAATAGTGATGGATGCATTAATTAAAAAGATTAAAAGAATCCTTTCATACACATATAGCAAATCATTATGATGTGCACTTGAAATATTTTATAATTTTGTTTTTCAATTATACCTCAAAAAAGCTGAAAAGAATAATTTAAAGTAAGAAATAAATGCTCTTGAAATGTGTTATCAAAGATGAACTAATGACTAAAACAAAATCCTACTTATGTCCAGTTTTTTGGAGAAGGTCATTGAGAGGATGTGACTGTCAATTGATGGTGAGCTGGTCCCTGGGCAATAGGAGGCTCCTCACCTGCTCCCCTGTTCTTGGAATGAGCCTCCTGAACACATTTCAAGGACGCAGACTTGAGAGAGCAATGTGTTACTGAGAGCATCTGGATGATACATGTGACTGAACCCAGTTAAGGGCTCTATGTAAACTTTTGAGATTCTAGTGGGCAGGTCTGAATATCTCTCCTCTTGTGGCCTCCCAAGCAAAGTTTTGTATGTAAATTCTTTTGCTCATAAACCTGCTACCTACTAATCTGGAGTGGTCCACCTCTCTCTTAGGGTTCTCTTTTCCCTCTATTTATGGGATTTCACCCTGGAAGTTTCAGAGGTTGCAAACAAACAATATTTTACTACTAAAAACTTCATATATTTTGGATATTAATCTCTTGTCAAAGCTGTAGTTTGCAAATACCTTCTCCCATTTGGTTGGTTGCCAGTTTTGTTGGTGGTGTCTTTTGTTGTGCGTAAGCTTTTTAATTGGATGTAGTCTCATTCATTTATTTTTGCCCTTACTTTCCTTGCCTTTGGGGTCAAATTTATAAAATCCTAAGGTTAAGGTCCATAAGTTTAGTACTTATGTTTTCTCCTATATAATTTATTGATTGTTTCAGGTCTTATATTTAGGCCTTTGATCAATTTGGAGTTAATTTTTTATAAGGGAGAAACAGTAGTCTGGTTTCATTCTTTTGCATGTGGTTTTCTAATTTTCCCATCACCAATTAATGGAAGAGGCTTTCTTTTTTTCATTGTATGTTTTTTTGCTCCTTTGCTGAAAATTATATGCCTATATACATATGGGTTTATTTCTGGGTTCTCAATTCTGTTCCTTTAGTCTGTGTGACTGTTTTTCTGCCAAAACATGCTGTTTTGATTATTGTTGCTTTGCAGTATAATTTGAAGAGAGGCAATGTGATACTTCCAGCTTTGTTCTTTTTTGTTAGGGCTTCTTGGACTATTCAAAATCTTTTGTGGTTCCTTACATCTCTTATGATTTTTTTTGTAACACAATCCAATTAAAAAATGGGTAGAGGACCTGAATAAACACTTGGTCCAAGAACATATACAAATGATGAAAAGATATATTAAAAGATGTTCAACTTTGTTAGCTACTAGAGAAATGCAAATCAAAACTACAATGAAATACCACCACATACCTGTTAGAATAGTTTACTGCTATCAACAAGACAAGCAATAACTAGTTTTGGAGAAGTTGTGGAGAAAAAGGAACCAGCTCATGGAAAACAGTTTGATGGTTCCTCCAAAATCATAAACATTGAAAATAGTATGGTGGTTACCAAAGGGAAAGGTGATGGGGAAAGGATAAAGAGGGTAAAAGGAGTCAAGTACACGTTGACAGCAGAAAATTAGACTTTGGGTGAGCACACAATACAATATACAGACAATGTATTATAGAATTGTACACTTGAAACTTATGCAATATTATTAACCAATGTCTCCCGAATAAATTTAATTAAACAGAAAATAGTTTGGTGATTCTGCAAAACTTTAAGAATAGCCTGGATGGTGTGGCTCAGTGGTTTGATTCCCAGTCAGGGCACTTGCGCGAGTTGCAGGCTTCATCCCCAGTCAGGACCACAGAGGAAGCACCTGATAATGACTCTCATCAGCGATGTTTCTGTCTCTTTCTCCCTCTCTGAAGTAAATAAAAATATATTTAAAAATTTAAAAACATAGTTATCATATGACTTAGCAACCTCTCTTCTGGGTATCTGCCTGACATACTTGAAAACAATTACTTGCAAATATGTATGCATCCCTATGTTCATTGCAGCATTATTTCAGTGGCGAAGAAATGGAAACTACCCAAATTTCCTTGAATAGTGATTGGATAAAGGAGATGCGGTTCACACATACAATAGAACACTACTGAGCCATAAGAAAAGACAAAACACTACCGACATTTGCAACAACATAGATGGATTTTGAGAATGTCATGCTAAACAAAATTAAGTCAGACAAAAAGTCAAGCACCATATGATCTCACTCATATCTATTTATATAAAAGACTAAGTGACCATCTGACTGTCCAATTGGCTGGTAGGTATGATACACACTGACCACCAGGGGACAGATGCCTAACACAGGAGCTGCCGAGCTGTGGTGACTTGGCAATGGTGGTTCCCAGGTGATGCACCCTGGAACCATAGAAGAGGGAGCCTGATTCCAGCCCCTCAGGTGATGTTGGAGAGCTAGTTTCAGCCTGATCCCTGCAGGCCAGCCTGAGGGACCCCACCTGCCAGAGGGACCCTGCTCACTCCACAGACACCCTTTGAGCCACAGTATTGTCCCAGATGCAGCTGGCTGGGGAGAGACTCCAGGGTGTGTCCAGCCTGTCTCAATTCTGCCCTGCCGGCCACCTTTTAATGAATTTCCTTTCAATGTGCATCAATCTGTGCACCAGGGCATAGTGTGGGATATAAAACTGAAAGCAGGTCTCCTGGGTTGACAAGGCTGTTGCAATGAGGAAAGGTTTGTGCAGGTTCGCCCTCCTGCAGACATGGGGTGCAGAAAGTCAAAATGAAAGCCAACTCCCAAGAAGATGACAGGCACCCTAAAGAACCAGTTCACCTGCCCCTTCTGCAAACATGAGGAATATTGTGACATGAAAATGGATCGTGCCCGTAACACTGGAGTCATCTCTTG
The DNA here is from genome assembly GCA_027563665.1 of Antrozous pallidus. NCBI lineage: Eukaryota > Metazoa > Chordata > Mammalia > Chiroptera > Vespertilionidae > Antrozous > Antrozous pallidus. The sequence goes on from CM050513.1 coordinate 63,945,408, forward strand.
TATTGTGTGCCTGAAGGAATTCCAGATGCCCATCATGTATCTATCAGAACCACTGGACGTATATAGTGATTGGATAGCTGTATGTGAGGCCACCAATCAGTAGTAAAACAGAAGACCCACCCTCTTACCAGCCCCGCTGCCAGGAACCAGTCCACTGGGTACCAATCCAGAGGTATTCCTGAGGTCCAGGGTGAGGCTCCAGAGCCTTTGCAGCCCCCCTGCCTGTGTATGGAGTGGATTGTGGATGTGAATGTTTGGCTGCAAGTATGGCCATGGGGATGTGCTCATGGGAAGGGACTCGGGGGGCCTGAACTGCCTACTTGGCTCCAAAAGCCTTTGACTTGCTCCCTCTTTCGGCCCCTGAACCCCCGGCTCTGGAGCCTTGGCTTCTCCAGGGGCCAGTGTCCTGACATCCTGGCAAGCCCACAGAGACAGTCTCAGGACTCTCCACCTCCTCGCCCCGTCTCCAGCACCTTGCCTGTGTGAACTGGACCCATGCCCTCCTCTGCCTTCAAAGGACTGTGGCTTGGGATTCAACACCATTGGATGGGGCCCCCAGTTCATGTGTAGTTGCTTTTATAGAATAGGAAGGGGCTTGGATGGGGACTGTTAGTCATCAGCCCTTAAATAAAGCAGCTGATGAAGAAAAAAAAACTGAAAGCAACAAATGGATAAACAAGACAAACGAACAAAAACTCATAGACAAAGACCATGGTATTGTGGTTATCAACAGGAAGGGGGGCAGTGTGGGTAAAGGGGTCAAATATATGCTGATGGAAGAAGATTTGAATTTGAGTGGTGGAAACACAATGCAATATACAGATGGCATATCATACAATTGTGTACTTGGAACCTATATAGTTTTATTAACTATTGTCACTCTAGTACATCTAATTAAATAAATCTAGCAAAAGTCAGTCTGGATGTGTTTACATAATTGCTTGGAAGAAATGTTTCTTTTTATTTATTTCTTAATGTATTAGAAGTTTTCTAGCCAAGACCGGTTTGGCTCAGTGGATAGAGCATCAGACTGTGGACTGAAGGTCCCAGGTTCGATTCCGGTCAAGGGCATGTACCTTGGCTGCGGGGACATCCCCAGTAGGGGGTGTGCAAGAGGCAGCTGATCGATGTTTCACTCTCATCGATGTTTCTGACTTTCTATCCCTCTCCCTTCTGCTCTGTAAAAAATCAATAAAATATATTAAAAAAAAGAAGTTTTCTATTGCCGAAACAAATTACCACAAATTTAGTAGCTTAAAACAACACAAATGAGTTCTCTTATAGGCCTGCAGGTCAGAAATCTAAAACCAAGTTATGGGCAGGGGCACATTTCTCCTGGAGGCTTTAGGAGAGAAACTGTTTCTTTGCTTTATGCTTTTAATTTTTATTTATTTATTTATTTTAGCTTCTAAAGGCTGCATGCATTCCTTGGCTCCTAGTCCCTTCCTTGTATTATTCCAACCTCTTGTTTTCATTGTCACATCTCCTACTAATGGTTTGATTTTTCTGCTCCCTTGAGATTACATTGGGGACTCTTGAATAATCCAGGATAATCTAATTTCTTTCTTGTTTTAAGATCCATTACTTTATGACATCTATAAAGTTCCTTTTGCCATGTAAGATAATATTCACAGGTTCAGGGAATTAGGACATCTTTGGGGTTGTGGTTATTCAGCATACTGCCCATGAGTAAGATTATTTAAGAGAGACAGAGCTACTGGTAGGTAGAGCTTGTTCTAGTCCTGGTTCTGGTTGAGTAGATGGGAACAATTTACAGAGTATGGAATAGTAAATATCCTTCTCTAAATATGTTGTCTGATCAAAATTTTGTTTTCAATAGAAACTGGATGAGAGTGTACTACATGGCAGCCAGCAGGGAGAGAGTGTGAGTAAAAGAGCGAGAGGGGTGTGGGTAGATGTGTGTGTGTGTGTGTGTGTGTGTGTGTGTGTGTGTGTGTGTGTGTGAGAGAGAGTGTGTGTGAGGTACAGTTAGATTTCATAGGAGCTTCAGGGACTGGCAGATGGGGCTCTCCTAGACAGAGAGCTCCTGCTACCACTAGGGGCACTCCCAGGAAGGCAAGACTTTTGGTATCGAGCCCACGCCATCTTATAGACGGGCACAGTGGAGGCCACACTGAACCCCTGCAGGGAGCCACTTGCCAGCTATAACCCCCATAGGACCACCACTGTACCCCGGCAGTGAAGGGCCCAATACCTCCTTCCCTGTGAGCTTCCAGATATCTGTAGTGAGTACTTGTCAGAGAAACCTCCTGCTGGTGCCTCCTTGCCAACATGCCTGGACCCAGAATCCCAGGATGCACCTCTGACTGCGACTGCCCCATCCCTGGCCCCAGGACGGTGCTTCCACAGCAACCAGGAGCCACCCACTGACTGCCTCAACTCTGCCCCAGGTCAGTGTGGCCACAGTGACTGGGAGCTGCCTAGAAACGGCCCCAACCCTGACTCCAGGACAGTGCTGCTAGTGTAATTTGGAGCTACCCAGTGCATCCCTGCCTTGGGCCCAGGACCTTAGTGGTAACCTGGCTGCACAGTGAATTGCAGGCCAAAGAGCTCTGGGTCCTTACAAGAAGTTGCACACCAGAGAATCTGTGCACACACCCTGCTGACCCAGAACATATGAAGTAGACAATGGAGGGACCACATCCATGGGAGAAGGGAGTACAACTCAGAGTAGAGTTAATAAAGGCATGAGACTCAAGGCAGACCCAGCCTCCAAGCTAATGAGTCCTGGACCATTTGATCACTAGGGGCTTCTACCTCTTGGACCCCAAGCAGGCTGCTCAGGGTCAGAAAGAGACAGCAAAATGGAGAGTCAAAGAAACAATCCCCAAAGGGAAGAAAAGGAGGAATCACTAGAAAAGGAACAATACAAAAGGGAGGCAAGCAATATGACAGGAAAAAAAATTCAGAATAATGGTTACAAAGATGCTCAACTGTCTGGATGGGAAATTTACTAACATATGTAAGAATCAAGAGGGAATGAAGAAACATGTGGCTGTAATAAGAACACAATGGAATGTTTCAACATCAGACCAGAAGAAGCGGAAGACCAAATCAGTGAGTTAGAAGACACGGTAGAAAAAACCCCAAACCACCCAAGGTGAACAGCAATTGGCAAAAAATTAGGGGAGCTTTGAGACAACATAAAACAAAGCAACATAAGCATAATAGAGGTGCTAGAAAGACCAGAAGTGGAGCAAGGAATAGAAAACCTATTTGAAGAAATAATGACAGAAAACGTCCCTGACTTGGGGAAGAAAAAGTGACATAAGCAGAGAGTGTCAAACAAGATCAACCCAAAAAGAACCACACCAAGACATGTCATAATTATAATGACAAATGTTAATGATAAAGAAATAATCTTGAGGGCTGCAAGAGAGAAACAAAAGTTACCTACAAGAGATCTCCCATTAGACTCCCAAATGACTTCTGAACAGAAACTCATCAGCACCAAGAGAATGGAATGAAGTATACAAAGTGATGCAAAGCAATGGACTAAATTCAATAATACTCTCCCAGCAAGGCTATCATCCAAAGTTGATGGTGAAATCAGAAGCTTTTCAGAGAAAAAAGGCTAAGAGAATTTAATACCACCAAGTCAGCAATGAAAGAAATGCTAAAAGAACTGTTGTAAAAAGAAGAAATAGAAAAGGAATAAGAAACACAGACATGAAGAATAAAAATGGCAAAACAAGTACCTATCCTATATAATCCTATATAATAAAGAGGTAATATGCAAATTGGCCATCACTCCAACACACAAGATGGCCACTACCCTGTGGATACAAGATGGCCACCACAAGATGGTTGGCAGGGGCTGGCAGTTGTGGGCAAACAAGCCAGCAGGGAAGGGTAGTTGGGAGGGACCAGGCCTGCAAGGGAGGGCAGTTGGGGGTGATCAGGCCACAGGGGAGGACAATTAGAGGTGACCTGGCTGGCAGAGGAGGGCAGCTGGGGGTGACCAGGCCTGCAGGGGAGGAAAGTCAGGTGTGATCAAGCAGGCAAGGGAGGACAGTTAGGGGCAATCGCTCTGGCATGGGAGCAGTTAAGTATTGAACAGGCTGGCAGGGGAGTGGTTAGGGGGTGATCAGGCTGGCAGGCAGAAGCAGTTAATCACAATCAGGCAGGCAAGCAGGTGAGCAGTTGGGAGCCAGAAGTCTGGGATTGTGAAAAGATTGTCCAATTGCAGTCAGACATTGCTCAAGGGGTCTCAGATTGGAGAGGATGCAGGCTGAGCTGAGGGACACTTCCCCTGTGCATGAATTTTGTGCACTGGGCATCTACTCAATAATAATCTTAAACATAAATGGACTAAATACCCCAATCAAAAAACCATAGGGTGGCTGAATGGATTAGAAAACATAACCCATAGCTCAGAACAAGAGACTCACAGACTGAAAGTGAAGTAATGGAAAAATTTATTTCAGGCACATGGGGTAGCAATACTTGTACCTGACAAATTAGATCTCAAAGTAAAGGCTGTAATAAGAGATAAGAAAGGCCACTTTATAATTCTAAAGAGGATATAATAAGAGGATATAACTCTGATAAACATATATGCACCCAATATAGGAGCACACAAATACATAAAAAACTTCTGGAAGATTTCAAGGGAGAGATTGACAACAATACAATCATAGTAGGAGACTTTAATATCCCATTGATATCACTGTATAAATCTTCTAGACAAAACAGCAACAAAGAAACATCAAGCCTAAACAACTCACTAGATCAGATGGAACTAATTGACATTTTCAGAACATTTCACCTGAAAGCAACAGAATATACATTCTTCTCAAGTGCACACTGGACATTTTCAATGCTAGACCTCACATTAGGACATAGGCTGTCTCTTTAAATTCAAGAAGATTGAAATCATATCAGGCATCTTCTTAGATCAAATGGCATAAAGTTAAAAATCAACTAAATAAAAACAATAAGAAAAATAAAATACTTGGAAGCTAAATAGCATGCTATTAAACAATAATTGGGTTACCAAAGAGATCAAAGAAGAAATAAAAAACATTGTGGAAACAAATGACAATGAAAACATAACAATCCAAAATCTATACAGTGTAAGCAGTCTTAAGAGGGAAGTTCATTGCACTACAGGCTTACCTCAAAAAAAAAAAAAAAAAACCAAGGAAAAACTGGTAATAAATTATATAACCTACAACTTAAAGAATTAGAAAGAGAACAACAAGAAATGACCAGAGTATGTAAAAGGAAAATAATAAAGATCAGAGCAGAAATAAATGACATAGAGAAAAAAAAGAATACAAAAATCAATAGAACTGAGAGCTGGTTCTTTGATAGGACAAACAAGATTGTTAATCCTCTAGCCAGGCTTACTAAGAAGCAAAGAGATAGGACCAAAATAAAATCGGAACTGAAAGAGCTAAAATAACAAGGGATACCACAGAAATATAAAATATTGTAAAACACACACACACTATGAACAATATTCCAACAAATGGAACAACCTAGAGAAAATGGACATATTCCTAGAAAAATACAATATTCCAAAACTCAATCAGATAGAATCAGAAAATCTGAATAGGCTGATAACTACTGAGAAAATTAAACTACTCCCAGCAAACAAAAGCCCTAGTCCTGATGGCTTCACAGGGGAGTTTTACCAGACATTCAAAGAACCAAAACCTACTCTCCTCAGACTATTCCAAAAAATTCAAGGGGAAAGCAAATTCCATGCTCATATGAAGCCAGCATTACCCTAATCCCAAAACCATATAAAAATGCTACAAAGAAAGAGAACTACAGGCCAATATCCCTGATGAACATAGACACTAAAATCCTCATCAACATTTTATCAAACCATATCCAGCCATACATTAAAAAAAATCATATATCATGACCAAGGAGGATTTATTCCAGGGACATAAGGCTGGTACAAATATCTGCAAATCAATAAGTGTGATAAAGTACATAGATTGCAAGACAAAAAGCATATGATCATATCAATTGATGTAGAAAAAGCATTTGACAAAATCCAATACCATTTTTTGATAAAAACTCTTAGCAAAGTGGGAATAGAAGGCTCATACTTCAACATAATAAAAGTCTTAAATGACAAACCTGCTGTGAACATCATACAAAATGGGCAAAAACTAAAACCATTTCCCTAGGAATAGGAACAAGAGAGGGATGATCACTTTCACCATTCTTAGTCAATATAGTAGTGGAAGTCCTAGCCCAGTGGTTCTCAACATTTATAATTCCACGACCCTTATGTTGTGGTGACCCCCAACCATAAAATTATTTTTGTTGCTACTTCATAACTGTAATTTTACTATTGTTATGAATTATGATGTAAATATCTGTGTTTTCTGATAGTTTTTGGCTCTACAGTAGGGGTTCTCAGCCTGTGGGTCACGATCCACAGGCTGAGAACTGCTAGCAGGGTCTCCTAAGACCATCAGAAAACACAGATATTTACATTATGATTCGTAACAATAGCAAAATTACAGTTATGAAGTAGCAACAAAAATAATTTTTTTATGGTTGGGGATCACCACAACATGAGGAACTGTATTAAAGGGTCATGGCATTAGAAAGGTTGAAAAACACTGTCCTAGCCATAGGAATCAGACAACAAGAAGAAATAAAAGGCATCCAAATTGGAAAGAAGAAAGTAAAACTGTCATTATTTGCTGATGACATGATATTATACATAGAAAACCCTAAAGACTTCATCAAAAAACTACTTGAATTAATGAATAAACTTGGCAATGTAACAGGATACAAAATTAACACCAAAAATTTTATGGCATTTTCATATACCAACTAGAGGCCAGCACACAAAATTGTGCACATGTAGAATCCCTAGCCCTTGCCTGTGATCAGGGCCATCTTCTGCCTGCTCACCAGTTCCCAGTCCCATCCTACCACCACCCGCCCCAGTTCCTTATGATTCCCAATTCGCCATCCAGCGACCAGAACCTGCGGGCCAGGGGTGGAGAGAAGGGACTGAGAGATTGTCAATGCACCTCATAGAAACTGGTCAAGTGGTCCTCTGGTTGTTACGCCATTATGGTTGCCAGCTTTTATTATATAGCATAATGAACTCACAGAAAGAGATACTAAAATCAATCCCATTTACCACTGCAACAACAACAAAAAATTAAGATACCTAGGAAAAAACTTAACTAAGAAGGTAAAAGACCTGTACTCGGAAAACTACAAGATATTGAAAAAAGAAACAGAGGAAGATATAAACAAGTGGAAGAATAGATCACGCTCATGGATTGGAAGAATCAATATCATTAAAATGTCCCTACTACTAAAAGCAATCTATAAATTCAATGCAATCACCATTAAAATACCAATGGCATATTTTACAGACCTAGAACAAATTCTCCAAAAATTTATATGGAATAAAAAAAGACCTCAAATAGCTGCAGCAACACCGAGAGAAAAGAACAAAGTTGGAGGAATCAAAATATCAGATATCAAGCTATATTACAAAACTACTATTCTCAAAATATCCTGGTACTGGCACAAGAACAGAGATATAGATCAATGGAACATAACAGAGAACCCAGAAATTGACCCAAACCATTATGCCCAATTAATATTTGACAAAGGAGGCAAGAGTCAAGACAGATACATGAAAAAAATGAAACTAGACCACCATCTTACACTATACATAAAAATAAACTCAAAATGGATAAAAGACTTTAATGTAAGATGGGAAAACAAAAAAATCTTAGAAGAATCTGTAGGCAGCAAATATTTTAGAAATATTTGATACAGCTCCTAGGACAATAGAAACTATGGAGAAAATAAACAAATGGGACTATAGCAAAATAAAAAGCCTCTGCACAGCAAAAGAAACCATCAACAAAACAACAAGAAATCCCACTGCATGGGAGAACATATTTGCTAATGTGATATCTGGTATGCGTCTAACCTCCCAAATTAATAGGGAACTCATACAACGTAACAAAAGGAAATTTAATAATCCAATGAAAAATGGACCTGAATAGATACTTCTTGAAAGCAGACATACAGAAGGCCAAGAGGCATATGAAAAAATGCTCAAAGTCACCAATCATTCGAGAGATGCAAATCAAAACAATAATGAGGTACTTTCACACACCTGTCAGAATGGCTATTACCAACAAATCAACAAATTACAAGTGCTGGTAAGGATGTGGAGAAAAGGGAACCCTCATACAGTGCTGGTGGGAATGCAGACTGGTGCAGCCACTGTGGAAAATAGTATGGAGTTTCCTAAAAACAAAATTACATGGAACTCTGATTTGATCCAGTAATCCCATTTCTAGGAATATATCCCAAGAAATCAACAGAAACCCAATCATAAAGAATATATCCACCCCTATGTTTATAGCAGCACAATTTACAATAGCTAAGATTTGGAAACAGCCTAAGTGCCTATCAGCAGATGAATGTGTTAAAAAAACAACAGTGATACTTCTGCACAATGGAATACTATCCTAATATATAAAAAGCCAAGGGCCATAATGACCCAAACGACCAGACCTTTGACCAAACAGCAGGCTAGGGAGTTGAGGGAGCGGGATGAACAGTCACCACGAGGGGAGTCCAACCTGAATTGGGGGTGTGTGTGGCCTTCAAACCATTGGCGGTCCCTAGCCTGGGGGGGTGGGGCGCTTCCTAACAGAGGATGCCAGTCTGTACTGGACCTGGGGACACAGTCTTCCTGTGAGCAACTTGGAAGCCTCCAGGGTCTAACTGCCAGTCTCTGGGAGGTGGGAGTGCATCCACCATCCACCAAAAAGTAGGACCATCAAACCATTCAGTCTCAGTGCAGGCACGGATCCGTGGCTGATGGGGTGGAGACCAAAACGAAACAGCAGAAACACCCTGCCCACCTTGGCAGGTGCAGCTGCAGTCCACATGGGCCTGGGCGGTGTAGAAAGTGCTGCCTTCACCCTCAAGCCCCCCCCCTCCCCGAGTCCTGACAGCGAAGTGTGTAGGGCATCCTGCAGGAGTCCTGCCCTTCTGGGTTCTTTTGCCCAAAGACACCCTTTGGGATGAATTCAGAGCCGCATCTCACTTCCCACAAGACAGGAAGAACCCTGTAAAAGGAATTTGACAAAAGCTTTCCACATCTCTGTTTATTCTTTTGAACCCATAAAATAACCTTTAAAAAAGGCATTCAGGCCACTTTAGAGAGAATGCACTTTCTTGCCAGAGCACGCAGGATTCTTTTGCCCAACAAAAAGTTAAAGGAAGCAGAGAGCTGGCACAGTAGAAATGGCCCTGGTGCCCTATGAGGAGACTGAGGGAATGGGGTTGCTGAAATTCCACAAGCCTCTTGCCACCTTCTCCTTGGCAAATCTTTGAAATTAAAAAAAGAAGACAGTAGCCAATACATATTTGTTAAGTGAATCAATGAATAAATCATTTGAAAGTTTTGGATTGGGTGAAACAATGGCCACTGTTACATACTCTCTTGCTGGAAAATGGAAATCTTTACTAACCTATGTATTTCTCTTTGTATATTTCTAATTTGGAGATACACTTCTGTTTTATTTTATTTTATTTTATTTTGGTATTCCTAATTTGGAGGCACAATCAAGATTTAATTTTAAAGAAAATAAACTCATAAACAAAACAGACCCAGAGACATTGAAACATGAAACAGACTCCTCTGTTTGGGGGTGGTGATGGTGCAAGCCGAGATTAAACAAATAATTTATATGCATATGTGCACATGGACCATTAATGGACAATAGTGTGGAGGAGGCTTGGGGAGCCTGGGGAGCAAGCGGAAGTGGGGCCGAGGGGGTCAACAGTGGTGGGGGAAGGGGACTTCTGTAATAGTTTCAACAATAAAAATAAAGAAGCAATAATATGCCTGTGTATAGAAGGGTCTTAAAAGAAAGTTGTGAGGAAGATGTTACCAGATCAGGATGAATAAGTGCTTTGAATAAGTGAACCTGAGTATGGAATTTGGTAAATTCATTATATAGGTGTTTACTGTATTTAGCTTCACATTCTCTTATTTCTTGAAAACATCACAATTCTTTTGACTGAGTTATTGAAGGCTTGTTTTACTTGCTTGTTTCTCAAGGTGTAAATGAAAGGGTTGAGCAGTGGAGCGATGGATGTAGTGAGTACTGTCACACCCTTGTTAATAGCCACTGACTCCTTCGCTGATGGTTTGATGTAGATGAAGATACAGCTGCCATAGCTGATGGAGACCACAATCATGTGGGAAGAACAGGTGGAAAAGGCCTTTTTCCTTTGCTGAACAGAAGGGAATCTCAAAATTGTCTTGATGATGTAAATATAGGACAGCACTACACACATGAGTGTTATAAGAAGGGTCAGCACAGCACAAATCATAACAGTCTGTTCCATGAACCATGTATTTGAACAAGAAATTTTCAGAAGGGGAGCTGCATCACAGATAAAATGATCAATGACGTTAGAATCGCAGAATTCCAGGTTTAGACCTAGACTAAGTGGGGGGATTACAATGAATAGACCAGCTACCCAACAGCAGAAGACAAGTCTTCTGCAGACTGTGCTGCTCATGATGGTCACATAATGCAGGGGTTTGCAGATGGCCACGTAGCGGTCATAGGACATGGCCGCCAGGAGGAAAAATTCAGTTACACCAAAGAGGTCAGTAAAAAATACTTGGCTGGCACAGGCATTGTAGGTAATGAGCCTGTCACCTGTTGCTATGTTATATAAGTATCTGGGAATGCAAGCAGATGTGAATGAGATCTCCAAGAAGGAGAAATTTTGTAGGAAATAGTACATGGCTGTTTTAAGATGAGAATCCAGTAAGATGAGGGAGATGATAATCAGGTTCCCAGTTATGCTCAGCATGTAGGTGAGAAAGAAAAAGATAAAAATCAGAACCTGCAGCTGAAGGTCATTTGTCAGGCCCAGCAGAATGAATGTTGTTATAGTACGGTTTCCCATTGCTGATTCTTGGCTTCAGTTATATCTGCATGTAACATTGAGACAGCTTATAGGTTATTTAAAAAGGATGAAACCTATCATATTCAGGTTATTAAAAATCCATTATTTAAACATATTTACAATTTAAATGCTGTTTCATAAAGGACTACTTTTCATGCCTATAAGTCTGTCCTTAAATAAGAGCAAAATATCTTGACACTTTGTTTTTTAAAATATTAATATATGTGAGATGCCCTTGGTTCTCTATGCAATCTCTGTAGTTGCTTGAGGTTTCTGTTCCAGCTCTATGATTTAAGAAATTTGTTTTTCATTTTTGTTTATTGCATATGTGTGTTTTTTTCCTGAACACCTCTAAACTCTATCGTGCCTGCACACACACACACACATACTCACACACGCACACACACACACACACACACACACACACACACACGTACACACACTCACACATTTTTTTCAGCTCTTCTCCTGACTGCTTCCTTCTTTCGTTTCTCTGTCCCCAAGTACTCCCTTATAATTCACAGTGGTGCAGGATACAAACTATCTTAATGCACAATATATTTATACTTATGCACTGTATGAATTTATACTTTTATGAAGTGCTCTGATAAACTTCAAAGATATTACTACAAATAGTATATTTCTCTGACCCTTTTATCTGTCTGTTAGTGTTTTCTTCATCTCTTTTCACTTCTTACCATACTGATTTTTTTCTGTATTTTCATCAATTCCTATGTTTTGAAATATCATCTTTCAGGTGATTATTACTAAATCAGTATCTTTATTTTATAATAGTCCTTCCTGATTTTTAGATGCTACTTGACTTACCTATTTGAACATTACACATGGACGTCAAATTCATTGTCACAAATAAAACCAGTGATCTTTTCTTTCCCTCTTCCTCCTCTTCCTCTTAATATGTTTCTTTCAGTAAAAGTAATAGCTATATTTATCAAGCCTATTTTATATGACAGGTATTTTAATAAACATTTCTCACAGAATATATGTTCTGTCTTCAACTCACCTGAATAACTTCCCTTCTTCCATTGGTTTTCAATTTCCTCTTTATATCTTCTGGAAAGTTTCCTACAGGTCTGGTAACTGTAAGCTGTAATCCTTGTCACTGGGTTCCCATGGAAAACAATGCTTGCTACTATTTTAACACATAAGAAGAAATACTAATTTGTGAGGGTCATTAAATGTTTGTCTTTTTCACATAGAACTAACATAGCCCCAGATATGTTGTCAGCTGTCCAATAAATGTTTTCAAATGAATTTATCTGTGCATGTTTTCCAGACACCTACAAAGCTATTTTCCTTTCTGTTTGGATTTATAATTCAAAGCATTTTACTATTAACCTTGGGGTACATAATGTAATATACAGATGATGTATCATAGAATTATACACTCAAAACCTATATAATTTTATTAACCAATGTTACTTAAATGAAGTTTATTTTATAAGGAGCTCATTTTGTCCTGAACTGGCTAAGAAATCTGAGGCTATGTAACCAGGAATGGAATGTTCACTTTTTAAATCTTGAAAATGTGGAATTTTAATTAAATAATTATTGGATTTCAAAAAGTTTTTTCTATGTTAGAATCTGTTGCTGAATGTTTTCTTTTGCTTTCAAAGAGGATCAACTTTTTTGCTTTAGTTTATCACCTTCAATGGATGAAGAGAAACTGTGTTCTCTGCACTATCTTCCAGCAAAATTCTGTTGATGCAATTTTTGCATTGAGAGCACCTATGTGGAAGACAACAAATCCAGAGCACATGGTCTTTTTTTATTCTGAGTTTGTGTTAATAACTTTTTCACAGATTATTTTAAGGCATTGACAATTACATTCTTAGGGATTCAAATATTTTTATTCTAAAATAAGTGTCCAGGTTAGAATATCATTACAACAGTGAATTATGAAAAGTTTTCCTTGGAGATCCCAATTTATTTGTATGTAGACGCACTTTATTGTGAATACCCTAATGTGTTGCTCTATTGATGTGAGACAGGGTCAACTCTGATTATCTAGAAGAGAATATAGTTAAGGCCTCGGGGATGCAGTACCAACAACGTAAGGAAGAAGAACTAAATTAGGCTAATGGTTTCCTGACAGAACACACCAAGGGAACTGGAGATACATTCAATGACTGTATTAGATCAACTTGAGATAGGAGAAAGATTTCTGCTGGCCATCTACTAGCTTTCTTCTCTTCTAATCTCTCAGGCATCATCTTCCTGAGTAATCTTTCAGCCCTGTCATTCTTTTGGGAGTCAAAGAAGTATGCCTACATAATTAGATTAATAGATATCTTATTTTTAAATGTGAGGTTGATGATATAAATAATATATTTCTGGATAGATATCCAATTTTAATCCTTTTATATTTTTTTGTGTGTGCATAAAAATCTCTAAGTAAATGGCACAGAAACTGCATTCTGAAAAATAGGTATGTTCCACCAATATAGAAATTATAATTTACATTGCTAATTTTAAAACAAAGGTAAATGTTTTTTCCAAGCATGATGAAATTAATAATAAAAACCACACAAAGGTAAGTATAATTATAATGATAAATTTTATCTCACTTACTATTATAATGGTCAATCATAGTTCTGTTGGTTGTTGAAGCACATGAAATCTTAAAACTCCCAAACTGAAAATGGCAGTCTGGTCACTTTTGCTTACAAATCCACTGTTACAGTCACAGAAGTTCTAAGATGTGTAGACCTCTCGGAAGAATCCATCTTTACCAGTTACATGGATATCCTTCTTGTATTATTTTAAACCTAAAAACATAAAAATATCAAATAATAATAACAATCTGAAGTGAGGATTATATAATGTCAGAAATCTCCAGTTTTAGGAAAGTTGCTATTATGGGCTCTGGGCTTTGAGCACTTTTACTATATCTGGTTTGGCATTGTCTTTATTTGATAAATTCAACTGAATGAATAAACAAAGAGTCCCTGGTGACTCTAGAACAAAGCCACTGATGAATCCTTTGAGAAACTAAATAAGGGTAAAAAAAGTATGTTAACTATGGCTTCTTCTGAGACAGTGTCCTTGGAGATCAGAGATGCAGCAGCAAATAAAGGCCAGTAGGACAATCAAAGAATCTGGCTATAAAATGCAACTTCAGCTCCTTTTTTCTAGTACATAGCATAAGCTAAGACATACCATATGGAAGTGTCATAAAGACATCACACTTATCATTTACTGGTTTGTTATATGAATAACATTGCACTTGCAAAATTTTACTAAGACAAGAAATAAAAATTATATGTAAAATATAATCCATAGTGCTTAGTTATAGTATCAAACATTCAGATTTTTCTCTTCAGATATATCAGTGTATCTATAGATACTGTTAAAAATAACAACGTAATTTATATAACTGGATATATACATCAATATTCTTAAACTTCTAGACATGTCACTGTCTTTATTATATTCAATATCTTGAAGTTCCATCTGATCTAAAATTTAATATACTATACACACATGTTATTTAAAATTTTCTATCCTACTATGGTGAATTAATTTATGACAGAGGAGCTAAAATATACAATAAGGATAGACTGTCTCTTCAATAAATGGTGTTGGGAAAACTGGGTTGCCACAGGCACAAAATGCAATAATGTGAATGTTCAGCTTTCAGAAAGAATGAAATCCTGCCATTGTGACCACAGAGATGGAACTCATGGACATCAGGCCAAGTAAGATAAGTAAGACACAGAGAAAGATAAATACCCAACATTATTTTTATTTTTATATCAAGTTTTTAATTTAATAAATTTAATATTTCCATCACCAATAATTCCACTAGACCCTCTTTTAGCTCCACATCCCCTGACAATCACCACACTTTTTTCTAATCTTCTCTGCCTCCCCCACTACAGCTGTCTGCTTGCTCTCTATTTATGTTACGTAGAGTATAAAGAAAAAATAAAAGTAAAAAGAAAAAAAAGATAGTAGAAAATTGGTTTCCAGGAACCAGGGAGAAATAGGAAGGAGTTGGTAAAATAGTACAATCCTTCAACTGCAAGATAAAAGAATCTAATGTATAATGCGATGACTATAGTTGATAACAATGTATTGTAAAATTAAAATTTGCTAAGAGTATGATTTTAATGTTATCTATATAGTGATGGATGTATTAATTAAGAAGATGGAAATGCTCTTTCACAGTGTATGCATATAGCAAATCATGAAGATGTACACTTTAAATATTTTATAATTCTGTTTTTCAATTATCCTCAGTAAAACTGAAAAGAATAATTTAAAATAAAAACAAATGCTCTTGAAATGTGTTATCATGGATTTACTTTAATGACTAAAACAAAATCCTTTTTATGTCCAGTTTTTTGGAGAAGGTCATTGGGAGGATGTGACTGCCAATTGATGGTGAGCTGGTCCCTGGGCAATTGGAGGCTCCTCACCTGCTCCCCTGCCTTGGAATCAGCCTCCTGACCATCGTCTCAAGGACACAGACGTGAGAGAGCAATGTGTTACTGAGACCATCTGGATGGTACATGTGACTGAACCCCATTAAGGCTCTATGTAAACTTTTAAGGTTCTAGTGGGCAGGTGTGAATATCTCCTCTTGTGGCCTCCTAAGACAAGCCTTGTATGTAAAGTCCCTTGCTTATAAACTTGCTACCAACTCATCTGGAGTGGTCCACCTCTCTCTTAGGGTTCTCTTTTCCCTCCATGTGTGGAGGTCTGTTTCAGATTTCATACTGAAAGCTCTTGAGGGTACAAACAAACAATATTTTACCATTTGAAAATGCATGTATTTTGGATATTAATCTCTTGTCAGAGCTGTAGTTTGCAAATACCTTCTCCCATTTGGTTGGTTGCCAGTTTTTTTGGTGGTGTCTTTTGCTGTGCATAAACTTTTTAATTGGATGTAGTCCCATTCATTTATTTTTGCCCTTACTTTTCTTGCCTTTGGGGTCAAATTCATAAAATCCTAAGACTAAGATCCATAATCTTAGTACCTATGTTTTCTCCTATGTAAGTCATTGTTTCAGGTCTTATATTTAGGTCTTTGATCCATTTTGAATTAATTTTTGTACCTGAGGACAAGCAGCAATCTAGAGCCATTCTTTTGCACGTGGTTTTCTAATTTTCCCAACACCAATTATGAAAGAAGCTTTCTTTTCTCCATTGTATGTTTTTTGCTCCTTTGCTGAAAATTATATGTCTATATACATATGGGTTTATTTCTGGGATCTCAATTCTGTCTCATTGGTCTCTGTGTCTGTTTTTTTGCCAAACTATGTGGTTTTGATATTGTTGCTTTGCAGTATAATTTGAAGTGAGGTAATGTGGTACTTCCAGCTTTGTTCTTTTTTTCCTTAGGGTTGCTTTGACTATTTGAATATAACACAATCCAATTTAAAAATGGGTAGAGGTCCTGAACAGACACATACAAATGTCCAACAGATGCTTAACTTCACTATTAAGGAAATGCAAATCAAACTACAATGAAATAGCACCTTAAATCTCTTGGAATAGCTATTATCAACACAAGCAATAACAACTTTTGGAGAAGTTGTAAAGATAAAGGAACCTTCACTCACTGCTGGTGGGAATGTAAACTGGTACAACTACTATGGAAAACAGTTTGGTAGTTCCTCCAAACTCATAAACTTAGACAACAGTATGGTGGATACCAGAGGGGAAAGGTAGTGGGAGGAGGATAAAGAAGGTAAAGGTTGTCAATTATATGGTGACAGAAGAAAACCAGACTTCAGGGATAGGCATACAATGCAATATACAGATCATACATTATAGAATAGTACACTTGAAACTTATGTAATGTTGTTAACCCATTGTTTCCTGAATCAATTTAATTGAAAAGAAAACAGTTTGGTAATTCCTTAAAAAATTTAGAATAGCCAGGTTAGTGTAGCTCAGTGGTTGAGTGTCAATTTATGAAACAGGAAGCCATGGTTTGATTCCCAGTTAGGGCACATGCTTGGGTAGGGGGCATGCAGGAGGCAGCCAATCAATGATTCTCTCATTATTGATGTTTCTTTCTATCCCTCTCTCTTCCACTCTGAAATCAGTAAAAATATATTAAAAATAAGTAACAATAGAGTTATTATATGATTTAGCAACCTCTCTTCTGGCATCTACTGGAAAGATTTGAAAACATTTACTTGCAAAGATATATGCATCTCTATGTTCATTGAAACAGTATTCACAATGGCAAAGACATGGGAACTACCAAAGCTTTCTTGGATAGATGACTAGATAAAGAAGATGTGGTACATATATACAATAAAATACTGCTCAGCCATAAGAAAATGTGAAGCACTATTGCCATTTGCAACCACATGGATGGACTTTGCAAATATCATGCTAAACAAAATCAAGTCAGATAAACAGTCAAGTACCATATGATCTCACTCATGTGTGGGATATAAAACTGAAAGCAACAAATGAACAAACAAGACAAGCAAAAACTCCTAGACAAAGACAACAGTATTGTGGTTCCTATTGGTGAAACAAATTACAAATTTAGTGGCTTAAAACAACACAAATGTGTTCTCTTATATAGGTTCCAAGTATACAATTCTAATAGGAGCTAAGTGGTCAATTACATTGTGATGGAAGAAGATTTGAATTTGGGTAGTGGGCACACAATGCAATATACAGATGCTGTATCGGAATTGTATACTAAAACCTATATAATTTTCTTATATTATTATTTTTTATTGATGTTTTTATTTACAGAGAGGAAGGGAGAGAGATAGAGAGTTAGAAACATCGATGAGAGAGAAACATCAATCAGCTGCCTCCTGCACATCCCTGCAACCAAGGTACATGCCCTTGACCGGAATTGAACTTGGGACCTTTCAGTCTGCAGGCCAATGCTCTATCCACTGAGCCAAACTGGTCAGGGAAAAACCTATATAATTTTATTAAACAATGTCAACCTCGTACATTTAATTAAATCTGGCTAAAGTCAATTTGGATGTGTTTACATAACTATTTGGAATAAATACTTCTCTTTATTTATTTCTTGATATATTATAGATTTTTTTAAATTGCCGAAACAAATTACCACAAACTTAGTGGCTTAAAACAACACAAATGTGTTTCTTTATAGTTCTGGAGGTCAGAAGTCTAAAACCAAGTTATGCACAGGGGTGTATTTTTCCTGGCGGCTTTAGGAGAAAAACTTTTTGTTTTGTTTTTGCTCCCCCCCCCCCCTCCGGTTTCTAGAGGCTGCATGCATTCCTTGGCTCCTAGTCCCTTCCTTGTATTACTCCAGTCTTGTTTTCATTGTCAGATCTCCTACTACTGATCTGATATTTCTGCTTCCTTGAGATTACATTAGACACTTGGATTATCCAGGATAATCTAATTTTCTTCCTCACTTTTTAAAAAAATATATTTTATTGATTTTTTACAGAGCAGAAGGGAGAGGGATAGAAAGTCAGAAACATCGATGAGAGAAAGACATCGATCAGCTGCCTCTTGCACGCCCCCTACCGGGGATGTGCCCGCAGCCAAGGTACATGCCCTTGCCAGAATCGAACCCGGGACCCTTCAGTCCGCAGGCCGACGCTCTATCCACTGAGCCAAACCGGTCTTGGCTTCTTCCTCACTTTAAGATCTATAACTTTATGACATCTATAAAGTCCCTTTTGCCATGTAAGATAATATTCATAGGTTCAGGGAATTAGGACATATTTGGGGTTGTGGTTATTCAGCATACTGCCCGTGAATAGAAATTTTTTTGAGAGATAGAGTCAAGTTGTGCAGCTACTGGTAGGTAGAGTTTGTTCTAGTCCTGGTTCTGGTTGAGCAGGTGGAAACAATTCAGAGTATAGAATAGTTTGTCTCCTATCTCTAAATATTTTGTCTGATCAAATTTTTATTTTCAATAGAGACTAAATAGAACTCCTCAATTGGCCAATATATTTTCTAGAGTCACCAAAAAAAAAAGTAATTTATTCAATATAATGATATACATATTATAGTAGTTGTTTCAAATAAACATGAGTTTTGAGAAATTATGTCAGGACTTACTCAGTATCTCATCAGGTAGATTTAATGGGCTGTTTTTGGGAGGGAGAAGAACATGATATGGCATTGACCTGACACCAAGCTTATCCTTATAAAAAGGCCTTTATCCACACCCTACTCTCCCTTTGCGTGGCTGAGTTCCCTATGCCATGGTGTTGCTTCCTTCTTTGTTCATAGGGTGTTAGTATTGTTTCTTCTATTCATTGTAAACTTGGGAAGCTTTCAGATATTTCATTGCTCAAGTGAGAGTGACCAATGGAAATTCAATCATCTGATAATTTAATTTATAAATAATTAATCCTACTGAAATAGAACAGATAGTGCAATTGTTTGATGAATTGCAATCACAAAGGTTATAAGGTAGGAATTTCTGCAAAGAGTTATGTGAAAAGCTGGAGAAATCATTTACAATAAAACCCAGATATATGAAAATCAAAATTAATGATCTTGATCGAATGAAAACTATATAATTTGGTAGAAAGAATTAGAATGTGCCAAAGACCTCAGGATCTACATCATATTGATCAAAGGAAACTAATTCATTGAGTGACCTTGATGTGCTATTAGAATAGAGCATATAAGTAAGAATTGATTGAAGGAACGTCTGTGGCTAAAGATAGTTAGATATTTAACATGAATTTCTGCATCTGTTACTAGCACCATTTTTAAGCTCATTGCCCTGATTTCACTGGCCTTCCTGGGGACATTCACAATCATTACATTCATGAATTCAGTTATATGTATCAATTTAGAGACAATTTCACTTCTAACTACCTTCTTAGAGAGAGTGCACATACGCTTTTGACTTACCTCTTTGTTGAAATCTTTTTGCTCTGCATCCTATCTAATAAAAGAGTAATTTGCAGTTTGACTATCACTCCAACACACAAGAGGGCTGCCTCCATGTGGTCAAAGATCCTGCCCCCATGTGTACACAAGATGTCTACCACAAGATGGCCAGCAGGGGAGGACAGTGGGAGGTTCCAGGTCTGCAAGGGAAGGCAGTTGTGGGCCATCAGGCCAGCAGGGGAGGGCAGTTGGGAGGGACCAGGCCTGCAAGG
Source organism: Antrozous pallidus (assembly GCA_027563665.1). Taxonomy (NCBI): domain Eukaryota; kingdom Metazoa; phylum Chordata; class Mammalia; order Chiroptera; family Vespertilionidae; genus Antrozous; species Antrozous pallidus. Next base: position 63,965,480 of record CM050513.1, read on the forward strand.
AAGGGCAGTTGTGGGCCATCAAGCCTGCAAGGGAGGGCAGTTAGGGATGACCAAGCAGGCAGAGGAGGGAAGTTGGGGGCAAACAGGCTGGCAAAGGAGCAGTAAGACATCAATTAGGCTGGTAGGGTAGTGGTTGGGAGTGATCAGGCTAGCAGCAAGAAGTGGTTAGGGGCAATTAGGGAGGCAGGCAGATGGGCAGTTTGGAGCCAGCAGTCCTGGATTGTGAGAAGGATGTCCGACTGCCCTTTTAGGCCCGATCCTAGGATCGGGCCTAAAAGGGCAGTGGGACATCCCTCGAGGAGTCCCAGATTGGAGAGAGTGCAGGCTGGGCTAAGGGACATCCCCCGCCCCCGTGCACAAATTTCTTGCACTGGGCCTCTAGTAGTTCTATATTAAAGTATTTTTTTTGGCACTTCCTTAGGTGGCGGCCATGGCAGGACAAGAGGATCCTGTGCATCAGGAAATTCACCAGGACTGGGCGAACCGGGAGGACATTGAAATTGTCACCAGCAGCATCAAGAAAATCATGGACTTTCTCAGCTCCGCATAGTACTCTTGCATATGTCTTGTCGTTCAAGACTCACAACACTAAATGAGAAATTGACAGCCCTTGCCGAAACCGGTTTGGCTCAGTGGATAGAGTGTCAGCCTGCGGACTGGAAGGTCCCAGGTTCGATTCCGGTCAAGGGCATGTACCTTGGCTGCGGGCACAATCCCGGTAGGGGGCGTGCAAGAGGCAGCTGATCGATGTTTCTCTCTCATTAATGTTTCTGACTTTCTATCCCTCTCCCTTCCTCTGTAAAAAATCAATAAAATATATTAAAAAAAAGAAATTGACAGCCCTTGAATGGAGAATAGAGTACATTGAAGCAAGGGTGACAAAAGGTGAGACCCTCACCGAGAACTGTGCCAGACTGCTGCTGGGAAGTTGCTTTACAGAACACAGGCCTACGTGGGAAAGGTCCCAGCAGCCTTCCACTCCTCCTCTCTCCTTAAAGAGCAACAGGGCTTATTCTCGTTTTTCTTTCTTCAAAAATGTGGCCTTTGGGCTCTGCCATGTTCATCTGGCAGTGAGATATGGCATGTGGGGAGAAGTACAGGGGAACTCTTAAAAACATTAGGCATTTTATCTTTTCAGTAACATTTGGTAAAACTACTTCTCAATATATTTGAGGGACTCAGAGCCAAAAGCCTGGGACTTTTTATTAAGGTCCTTTCCATCTCTCTCTCTTTCTCTTTCTTTTTTTTTCTCTTTCTCCCTTTCAAATTTTTTTACAGTTCTCATTGCCTCTGTCTTGATTCTATAAACAGTCTTTTCTCCTCCCTACCTTTGTTGGGAGATAGCAGACAGTCCTGGCTGAGAGACTCATGCCCTGGCAAGATGGCTGCCAGAGAATGTTGTTGCTAATCCACCAGTTTTTTGTCCTTCTTGGGAGGTCAAGGCCAGGTCCCCACTTGGCTTGAAGGGACATTTTTAGATTTTTCTTTATGTCACTTGGGGTGTTTGCCTCTGATATTTCCCTAATAAACTCCTCAACTTAAAAAAAAAAAGTATGTTTCTTTTTGTAAGTATACTATACAATAAAAGAGTAATACGCAAACTGACTGTACTTCTACTATACCCATAAGCCACATCCACCCACCAGCCAATCAGAGCAAGTATGCAAATTAACCCATCCAAGATGGCTGCCAGCCACAGAGAGCAGGAAGGAGGCTTGGATTTCCTCGGCAATGGAAGAAGTCAAGCTTTCCACCTGCCCTTGCCAGCTCAAGCCTCCACTTAAGGCTACAAAGTTTCAATTATCCTATCTAATAAAAGAGTAATACCCAAATTAACCATCACTCTGCTACAAAATGGCAGCGCCCATAGCCACAAGATGGTGGTGCCCAGTCCTCTTCGTCCCGCAGGAGTTCCCCAGTCCTCCCAGCTGTGGCTGGGGGTGTCGAGCTTGGAGGAGTCCTCCCAGCGATCCCTGCCCAGCAGTGGCAGTCCAGGGTGTCCGGTTGGGTGGCACCAGTGCCCAGCGCAATTCCTGGCCAACTGCGGCAGTCTGGGCTGGGCTCTCATGCCGGCCGGGCTGTGCACCCCTGCAGCATGATCCTCAGCCTGGCTGGGGTCTCAGCGTGGTGGTGGCGCACACCCCTCGGGGTGCCATCCCCGGCCAGCAATGGCAGCTTGGGCTCCGGTCTCAGCCTGGCCAGGGTGCACACCTCGGTGGCTCGATCTCTGGCCAGGCTGAGATGGCAGCCCCGGCTGGGGTCTCAGCCTGGCTAGGGTGTGATACCCTTCCAGTGGAAGCAGCCTGGGGTCTCAACCACTGAGTCACACCAGCTAGGCAGATATGGAGGAATTTTAAATGTTCCTTTCTGAAAAAATATTTATTTTATTGATTTTTTTACAGAGAAGAAGGTAAAGGGGTATTGAGCTAGAAACATCTATGAGGGAGAAACATTGAACAGGTGTCTCCTGTACACTCCCCACTGGGTTTGTGCCCCTAAACAAGGTATATGCCCTTGATGGGAATCGGATCTGGGACCCTTGAGCCTGCAGGCTGATGCTCCATGCACTGAGCTAAAGAGTTAGGACTGTCCAATATGCTAAAGAAAAAAATCCTATCTAATAAAGAAGGACTATGCAGGGGAGGGCATTTGGGGATGACTGGGTTGTCAGGGGAGGGCAGTTGGGGACGATCGGGCTGGCAGGGGAGCAGTTAGGCACTGATCAGGCTGGCAGGGGAATGGTTAAGGGATGATCAGGCTGGCAGGCAGAAGCGGTTAGAGGCAATGAGGCAGGCAGGCGAGCAATTGGGAGCCAGCAGTCCTAGATTGTGAAAGGCATGTCTGACTGCCTAAACAGTCGGACATCCCCCGAGGGGATCCCAGATTGGAGAGAGTGCAGATCGGGCTGAGGGACACTCCCTGCCCCCCAGTGCACGAATTTCATGCACCGGGTCTCTAGTCCTATATAATAAAAGGCTAATATGCAAATTGTCCCCTCAACTGGGATTTTGTCCAGGAGTTCTACTTGGAGTTTGACCAGGAGGCAGGGCCCGCTGGCCAACTACCCATGGCCCTCCCCCCCAGCTGGCTCTGCCCACAATTGCCCCCCCCCCCGCCCCTCCACGGGACTTCACCCATGCACAAATTCATGCACCAAGCCTTTACCATTAATATAAATTATTTTCAAATATAAATTTTTTAATTCTTATACTTTTGAATGCATATATTAAAATGGCTTGCTGTATTTAAATAAAAATTTCTCTTAAAATTATAGAAAAATATTTTCCCATTTCATAAATTAATACTCTTATTTGACATAGGTAATTTTTTAAGGTGTCCCTTGAGGACATTGTAAAAGAATTAGAATGTGCCAAAGACTTCAGAACCTTCATCATACTATAACAAGCACAGGTCTAAAGTCATGTACAAATGAATTTGCTCCATAAAATTACCTCTTACTAGCAACAACTTTGCTGAGCTTTGATTTACCTATCTTTGAAGTGAAGATAAAATAACTTTTAAGTTTATTATTACATATAATAAAATGTAATAGGTCTGTAGTGATTTTCTGTGTTAGATGCTGCAATCTTGTCATCATGAAATAAAGCTTTAACAGCGTGAATACTTAATATTTAAATATCTCATCTTTAATATTGACCCTATTTTTCCCCGAACCAATCTCTGGCTTATTGTTTAAAGTAAGAAACAGAGTAACTAAGAATAGTGACTGGAATAAAAGATGCCTCAAAGGTTGTAGATGCAATAAACACTGACACAATAACTAAATCCAAAATATTAAGGTGAATTCCTTTCTTCTGTTTGCTTTGTATTGTTCATTGTTTTATTAAGGCTTGGTTACATGTGAAGTTATTCTTTTGTTTCTTGGAAATGCATTATGTTTTCTTAATGAGAAATGTAATCCTAATAAAACTTCGTTGTGAGGAAGGAAAGGATTTAAAGTGTAAAGATAAAGCTTAAGGATGTCTGATTTTTCAAAATAAAAACTTGATTCTTCTACATTAGCAAGTTCCTTTATTTTTTAAAGAACAATGTAAGTCTTTTGATGGAGTCATTGACAGCTTGTTTTACCTGCTTGTTCCTCAAGGTGTAAATGAAGGGGTTCAGCATAGGAGCGATGGAAGCTGTGAGAACTGCCACACCCTTATTAATAGCCACTGACTCCTTTGAAGAAGGTTTAACATAGATGAAAATACAGCTTCCATAGGTGATGGAAATGACAATCATGTGGGAAGAACAGGTAGAAAACGCCTTTTTTCTTTGCTGGGCAGAAGGGAATTGTAAAATAGTCTTGATGATGCACATATAGGATAGAATTACACATACTAGGGTCATGACAAAGGTCAACACAGCACACACTGTGATCACCTGCTCAATGAGCCATGTTTCTGAGCATGAGATCTTTAGGAGGGGGAACACATCACAGACAAAATGATCAATAACATTAGAGTCACAGAATTCCAGATTTAGGCCCAGGCTAAGTGGTGGGATCATGATCAACAAGCCAGCTGTCCAGCACCAAAGGATGAGTCTTCGACAGACTCTACTGCTCATGATGGTCACGTAATGCAGGGGTTTGCAGATGGCTACATATCGGTCATAGGACATGGTGGCAAGAAGAAAAAACTCGGTAGCCCCAAAGAGGTCTGTGAAAAATATTTGAATGACACAACTGTCATACGTGATTGTCTTGTCACCTGCCGATAAGTTGTACAAATATTTGGGAATACAGGCAGATGTAAATGAGATTTCTAAGAAGGAAAAATTTTGTAGAAAAAAGTACATCGCAGTTTTAAGGTGGGAATCTATGAAGGTTAGGGAGATGATTGTCAGATTCCCAGTCACACTCAGCATGTAGGTGAGAAACAGAAAGATGAAAACTGCAGTCTTCAGGTGCGGGTTGTCAGTCAGTCCCAGCAGGACAAACGTTGTTACTGTGTGGTTTCTCATCACTGAGTCCTGATTTCTGTTCCAGCTGCATTTATAATTCAGAGATACCTGGTATGAGGAGAGTGATGTTAACATCACATAGCAAGAATTAGTGACTCAACAACCGGTTCAAAACCATTTGACATGAAATTTAAAAACTTTTGGTTATAAATAGTATTATCTTTATTATTATTAGGTTCCACAGTGTGTTTTGATAATTTCAAGGAATATTTTTAAAAATCAGATTACTTGCCAAAACCGGTTTGGCTCAGTGGATAGAGCTTTCGGCCTCCGGACTGAAAGGTCCCAGGTTCGATTCCCGTCAAGGGCATGTACCTTGGCTGCGGACACATCCCCAGTAGGGGGCGTGCAAGAGGCAGCTGATCGATGTTTTTCTCTCATCGATGTTTCTGACTTTCTATCCCTCTCTCTTCCTCTCTCTAAAAAAAAAAAAAAAAAATCAATAAAATATACTTAAAAAAATCAGATTACTTTGTGTATACCACATTCCAAAAAATCATGAATTAGGAGTCCCTTTCTACTTTTTATTCCTAATTTATGTTTTATTTTTATCTGCACACTGGTTTGGAATTACTCACATTCACATAGATATATTTTACTGCTAACTAAAGTTAAACCCTAAAGCCAAATCTTACACTTCAATGTTTTTCTTTGTAGTTCATATTGATAAAGTACAAATATAATACAAATAGTTTGGGGCTTACTATATGGGTTTTCCAGCCCATGGCTTAAGATTTTGTTTAGCATTATTGTAATTTTTTTAAACTCATGTTTTAATCTCTAAACAACATTTTCATCATTCATTTATTCTCATTTCTCTTAGACTTTCTTTTTAAGATTTATACTGAGTGGCCAGATTATTATGATCTCTGAATGCATAATAATCCGGCCACTCAGTGTATATCCTATATAATAAAAAGCTAATATGCAAATTGTCCTCCCAACCAGGAGTTTGACCAGTAGTCAGGCTGGCCAACCGTCCATGTCCCCTCCCCTGGCCAGGTTGGCCAGACCTCACCCAGGCACGAACTCATGCACCAGGCCTCTAATACACACACACACACACACACACACACACACACACACACACACACACACTGAGTAGCCAGATTATTATGCGTTCAGAGATCATAATAATCTGGCCACTCGCCGAAACCGGTTTGGCTCAGTGGATGGAGTGTCGCCTGTGGACTGAAAGGTCCCAGGTTTGATTCTGGTCAAAGGCATGTACCTTGATTGCAGGCACATCTCCAGTGGGGTGTGCAAGAGGCAGCTGATTGATGTTTCTCTCTCATCGATGTTTCTGACTTTCTATCCCCCTCCCTTCCTCTCTGTAAAAAATCAATAACGTATATAAAAAAATAATCTGGCCACTCAATGTATAGTCATTGTCTATATGCAGATCAGAGTATTCTGGTGAAAAATATGTCATTTAGAATGTTAAGATATGTTGCATGTGACATTTACAGGATTATATGACATCATCACCACTGTTTTTTAAATCTTTCATCTGTTTAGCAAAGATGTATACATTCCAACATCTTGGTACCAATGTTACTAAAGTACAAAAAAATCAGGTATAAATACTAGCACATTCCCTACTCTAAATGCTGTTTTAAAAAATTAAATTTATATATATCTAAAATTTAGAAAGGTGCCTAGCTCATAATAACTAATAAATATATTCTCACTATTTCTATTTCCTGATTCTCAGTTATTTTCCTTTTGTTATTCACCAGCCATTCATTTTTCACTGTATTATAATCACACTTTTGCTGCCACTGTTCTAATGATATGATTTTTGCTAAAGTTTATCAAATACCTATTTATTTTTTGTATAAAATAGTTATAGGCTTCTATGTGGTATGAGTATCTTTGAACACACTATTCACAACATTCTCTCATAATTTATCTTTTTTCCCCCCTTCAGATTGTAAGAATGATGAATTTTCATTTACTTATTGTTGACACTATTACAGATGTCTCCCATTGTCCCCTCTCCCCCAACACCTTTACCCATCTTCACTCGGCCCCCGCACTCCTCCCTCAGGCCATAAGCACACTGTTGTCTGTGTGCATGGATTAAGCATATATATTCTTAGGCTATAATTTATCTTAACATCCACCTTTCCCCCCCACTTTTAAATTTCTAATTTCTGGATTTTTTCTCCTTTTTTGTCTCTATTATGTTCATATTTTCAGTCTCTTCTTTTAGTTCCTTTAATTTAACAAGTACAGTTAATGGATATTCTCTTCAGCACCCGATTTGTTGATCACCAAAAATAATTGCTCTTTAGAATGTCAGTAATGTAGTCAAATATACCTCAAACATAAGAATGTCCTCCTATTTCTTTCCTGAGCTTCTTATAATTAATCTAATAAATTTGGCTGTGCATCAAAGCAATCACTTTATATGGTTTGCCTCTCTGGAGTAATTTTTTCTTCACTTATCCCTGTTCCCCAAACCCCAGTTCCACTTGAGATGCAAATGCTTGATCATTTGTTTTTGTTTTTTTTGTTTAAGTATCTATTCTTTCTGGAGTTTAATGAAACTCTTAAACAGAAGTTGGGTATCATTCAGAACAATCAATCTTACTCCAAATTTTAGTACTACCCTGCGGTTGTACATTGCTTTGAGATTTAACTGGTGCTTTTTAACTAGAACAGAACCTATAAGTAACACAGTTCCATATATATTCAATGACTAAAATAATTACTGGTAAAAATTTAAGTAAAATTTTCCACCTGAAACTACATTATTCATATTTGAAGTGAATTTACTTATTTAATTTGCTATAATTTGAGTCTAACATTTAGACTTTTTTTTTGAAGTTTTTTTCCCTGGCTGGTGTAGTAATTCTTATTATGAAAAGCCACTACTCAGATCAAATCCATTACCTTTATTCTTGAAAAAGGAGATAATTGTCTTCCCCTCCTTGCCTTTTCTGCCAATTAGAAGAATAGCTGTATATTCATTGATAATGGTTTTGCTTTCCTGATACATCTCTCAGTAGAGTGTTAAAACTGGAAGTGGAGGACTTTGACATTCTAAATTTGTGGCAGTATGTTGCCTATGGTTTTTTTCTCAACTAGCACAAACTGAATACTGCACAGCTTCTAAAATACTTAAAAAAATTGAGTCAAAAGCCGCCTACAATCTGTGCTGGAGCCACTGATTGGTTGATTATGTGAAAAGTTTTGCTATTTTACTTTAAGATATTCCCTCCATATGGAGCAGGGAAAATGTCAACTTGACCATGTGTGTAAGTTCTGGAGTTTAATCCTAGTATGGAAGGCACTGTCACAGAGAAGGGGCACGAATTTGCTCATGGCTTGCTTCAGCCCTAGGATGCTCCCAGGGACTGTCACTCCACCCCTGAAATTTACAGCAGATCATTTTGAGATGCAATGCAGGGTCCTCCCTCCCTTTGCTTCTTGGAGGCAACTAATGCAGCACAACTGGCTTTGAATAGTGTTTCATTATAATATCCCTTTTTCTTCTAGTCACTAAAACTGTTTTTTCTCCCATGAGAACTCTGATATTATAATGCAGGTGTTGAGTATATTTTATTTAGACTATTATTGCCTGGTTATTGTTTCTATTATAGTTAAAGAATTTAAATATTTTTTTATTTTTAGTGAGATGAGGCATGTGAGCCAATTTGTCAATTGGTTTTTTTTCCTGGTGGGAGAGTAGGTATACTACCTTTAGAACACGTCCTACTTGTGGCATGAAACTGGGCACACCATTTACGGAATCTGATGGACAAAGTAAACTGACAGATAAGATGGAAACAGAGGGCTGGACACAGGGGACAGACTGGACTTTTGGAAGGGAGTGGGACAGGAGGGACTGGGCGAACGAAGGTAAAGGGATTAGTCAAAGAATATATATATATATATATATATATATATATATATATATATATATATGACCCACAGACACAGACAACAGTGTGGTGATGGCCCGAGGAAAGGGACAGGAGGGCCTGGGTGGACATGGGCAAAGGGGAGAAAATGAGGACATCTGTAATAGCGTCAACAATAAAAATAAAGTTAAAAACTGTTCACACCAATTAATACAAATTATCCAAGAATAATGCTTTCTAAAAATAACATTTCATTAAAAGCCATATTAAAACGCACATCTTTCAGTTTTATACAGTATGAGAAAATCCATTTCTTAGAGACAAAATATGACCCAATCTCATTCACAGAGAATATAACTGAAAAGACAGAAAATAGCATATTTATACATCAAACTGTCATCGCTTCTTTTTGATGAGATGTTTAACTACCATTATTATTCTTATAGATACAAATTTGAAAATGAATGTAATGTTGAAAACTTGCATGAGAGTTTCTGCTCACTGAATCCAGGTCCACAGTTACAGAAGTCTGGAATGACTTGCGTTCCCGTCTTCATCAATTGCATACATTTCTTCACGACAGATGTGCTGCATAGCCCTAAAAATATTTTCTTCTAGTCTTGATTGGTAAAAAGAAATACCAGTACAGAGAAAGCTCCAGTAGTTTTGGAAGGTTGATGTTCTGAACCTCTTGGAGAGAGGTTTTTCCAATTTCAAGCTTAACATTTGTTTATTTGCCAAATCTGCAGCAAAGTTGTTTAACGAAAGGGCCCTTGGTGACCAAGTTCAAAAATCACTAATGAATCATTTGTGTAATCAACTTTTGGGAAAAAAATCAAACAGCACAGTCTTTAGGGACAGGCGAAAGCAACAGAATCATTTAAATGAGACTGGTAGGAAAATAATATGAAGCTAATAAAAAATTAGTTCTGTTTTTTAAAAATTAATCTTTGTCATATAAGGTAGTTAAAAGGTCATAGAAATTCATTTTTCCTTTACTAATATTTATGAAATGAGTATATTCCTAAGACATTTGATAAAATAAGGAAAAATGCTAGGCAAAAGTACAGGAAAATAACTAAAAAACAAAAAAATAACAAAAGCTAATATTTTGGAGCATAACCTTCCATAAATTTCCTCCTGCAATTATGTTCATATATATAACATATCATATTTGAAAATGTATGACATTAATTAAAACATATAAAATTGAGATTTACACTGAACCCCACCCATGCATGAATTCATGTACTGGGCCTCTAATATAATATATCTATATCTATATCTATATCTATATCTATATCTATATCTATATCTATATCTATATCTACATCTACATCTATATCTATCTATAGCTATACCTATTTATATCTGTATCTAATATATCTCTATCATCTCTATTATCTCTCTCTATCTCTATCTCTATCTCTATCTCTATCTCTATCTCTATCTCTATCATCTCTATCTCTATATCATCTATCTTATCTAATAAAAGAGTAGTATACAAATTTGATCATACCTTTGTTATGCTGCCAGCCAATCAGGAGTGGGGGGCGGGGCTGAGTGGTGCGAGGTAGGGGGTGGGGCCGAGGCAATGTGCACGAGATGCCACCAGTGCGGGGTGCCTCCAGGGCTGGGCAGTTGCTGCGGGGGCTAAGGCCAGAGCCGGGGGAGCAGGGCCGAGATGGCTGGGTCAGGGCCGAGGAGGCTGGGGCAGAGCCAGCCATTGGCCCCATTGAGGGGGCAGGTTGGGTTGAGGGATCACCTACCCCCAGTGCATGAATTTCGTGTACCAGGCCTCTAGACTGTCTATCTATCTATCTATCTATCTATCTATCTATCTATCTATCTATTTGTCATCTATCTATCTATGTATCTATTTATATCTATATCTATCTATCTATCTATCTATTTATCTATCTATCTATCATCTATCTATCTATCTCTTTCATCTATCTATCTATCTATCTATCTATCTATCTATTTGTCATCTATCTATCTATGTATCTATTTACCTATCTATTATCTATATCTATATCTATCTATCTATCTATCTATCTATTTATCTATCTATCTATCATCTATCTATCTATCATCTACATACTAGAGGCCTGGTGCACAAAATTTTGTGCACAAAATTCATGCACAGGGGTGGTGTCCCTTAGCCCAGCCTGCACCCTATCCAATCTGGGACCTCTTGAGGGATATCTGACCATCTGTTTAGGCCCGATCCTAGTGGACAGACATCCCTAAATGGGTCCTCTTAACTGCTGGCTCCCAACTGCTTGTCTGCTGTTGCCTGATTGCCCCTAACCTTGCTTCTGCCTACCAGCCTGATCACTCCCTAACCACTCTCCTGCCAGCCTGATTGATGTCTAACTGCTCCAAGGCCAGTCTGATTGCCCCCAACTTCCCTCCTCTGCCGGCCTGGTCACCTCCAACTGCCCTCCCCTGCTGCCTGGTCACCCCTAACTGCCCTCCCCTGCTGGCCTGGCTCCTCCAACTGCCCTCTCCTTCAGGCCTGGGAACCCCCAACTGTCCTGCCCTGCAGGCCTGGTCCCCCTCAACTGCTCTCCCCTGCAGGCCTGGGTCCCCACCCAACTGCCCTTCCTTGCTGTCCTGGTCCCCCCTAACTGCCCTCCCATGCAGGCCTGGGTGCCCCCAACTGCTCTCCCTTGCTGGCGTGATCTCCCCCAACTACCATTCTCTGCCAGCCTGATCACCCACAACTGTCCTCCCCTGCTGGCCATCTTGTATTCATATGGGGGCAGCTATCTTTGACAACATGGGGGTGGCCATCTTGTATCTTGTAGTGACAGTCCATTTACATGGTACTCTTTTATTAGATAGAACTAGAGGCTTGGTGCATGAAATTCGTGCACAGGGTGGGGGGTGGGGATGTCCCTTAGCCCAGCCTGCACCCTCTCCAATCTGGGACCCTTTGAGGGATGTCTGACTGCCTGTGTAGGCCCGATCCTACTAGGGGACATTCCTGGAGCAAAGCCAGGCCTCTTCCAAGGCTTGAAGGAGAGGGAAGTTGGGGGAGTCATGCCAGCAGGGAAGGGAATTTGGGGGGGAGACCAGGCCTACAGGGGTCCCCTAAATGGGCAATTGGACATCCTTCTCACAATCCAGGACTGCTGGCTCCAAAGTGCTCACTGCCTGCCTCCCTGATTGCCCCTAACTGCTTCTGCCTGCCAGCCTGATCACCCCCTAACCACTACCCTGCCCACCTAATTGATGTCTAGCTGCTCCCTGCCATCCTGTTTGCCTCCAACTTCCCTCCTCTGCTGGCCTGGTCACCCCTAACTGCCCTCTCCTGTAGGTTTGATTGCCCCAAACTGCCCTCCCTTGCAGGCCTGGTCCCTCCCAACTGTCGTCCCCTGCTGGCCTGATCACCCACAATTGCCCTCCCTTGCAGGCCTGGAACCTCCAATTGGCCCTCCCCTGCTGGCCATCTTGTGGTGGCCATCTTGTGTCCATATGGGGGCAGGATCTTTGACCACATGGAGGCAGCCCTCTTGTGTGTTGGAGTGATGGTCAAACTGCAAATTACTCTTTTAATAGATAAGACAGAGGCCTGGTGCATGGATGGGGGCCAGCTGGTTTGCCCTGAAGAGTGTCCCAGATCAGGGTGGGGGTTCCCTTGGGGTGAGGGGCGGCCTGGGTGAGGGGCCTGTGGAGGTTTGCAGGCCTGTCACCCCCCCACCCCCCAGAGACTCAAGTGGAGGCCCTGGTATCCTGGATTAATTTATGTCTACAATTGAAACTTTGTAGCCTGGAGCGGAGCCAAGCCTTTTGATCGCTCTGGGGTGGCAGCCATTTCTGTTTGAAACATTGTAGCCTAGAGTGGAGGCCTAGGCCAGCAACTGCAGACTGAAACCTTGGCTTCCTCTGTTGCCAGGGAAACCCAAGCCTTCCTCCTGCTCTCAGTGGTGGCAGCCATCTTGGTTGGGGCTTATTTGCATAATCTGCTCCTGATTGGCTGGTGGGTGTGGCTGTGGGCATGGTTTGTGGGTGTGGCAAAAGTATGGTCAAATTTGCACATTACTCTTTTATTAGATAGGATACACACACACACACACACACACACATACACATACATATTTGTTCATAAGATTACAAGTGTACAATTCTATGATACATCATCTGTATAATCTTATCTAATAAAAGAGTAACATGCAGATTGACCATCACTCCAACACACAAGAGGGCTGCCCCCAGGTTGTCAAAGATCCTGCCTCTATGTGGACACAAGATGGCCACCACAAGATGGCCAGCAGGGGAGGGCAGTTGGGAGGGACCAGGCCTGCAAGGAAGGGCAGTTGTGGGTGATCAAGCCTGCAGGGGAAGACAGTTAGAGGTGACCAGGCAGCAGAGGAGGGAAATTGGGGGCAAACAGGCTGGCAGGGGAGCAGTTAGACATCAATTAGGCTGGCAGGGTAGTGGTTAGGGGGTGATCAGGCTGGCAGGCAGAAGCAGTTAGGGGCAATCAGGGAGGCAGGCAGTGAGCAGTTTGGAGCCAGCAGTCCTGGATTGTGAGAAGGATGTCCAACTGCCTGTTTAGGCCCTATCCCAGGGGGCCTAAACGGGCAGTTGGACATCCCTTGAGGGGTCCCAGATTGGAGAGGGTGCAGGCTGGGCTGAGGGACACCCCCACTCCGCCCCCTGTGCACGAATTTCGTGCACCGGGCCTCTAGTATACACACACACACACTCACACACACACACACACACACACACACACACACACACACACACTGAGTGACCAGATTATTATGCATTCAGAAATCATAATAATCTTGCCAGTCAGTGTATAGTTTGCTGCTTGCTATTTTATTTGTTCAGTTTTAATTAAATTGATTGGGGCAACATTAATCAGATTATATAGATTTTGAGTGTATAATTATTTGATACATTGCAAACTGCATTATACTTAGATATATATGAATCTATTTTTAACTTAATAATAATTGTCATGCATCATTTTAATTCCATTTAATTTCAGTACACCCTGTAAGTGTAGCATCAGAGCTTAAGTAAAACTTTGAATATATGCTCTTTACAATGTTTCAGAATTTTAAAAAAATGTAGTTCTAGAGTTATCCACCACTTTAGTCCCTTCTAAACCATTTTAAATTCTTTTCTACTTTTCACAATTATAGGAAGATCTACAAGAAGGATACTTATAAAATTTATATTTTTTGGAATATTGTCAGAATAATTACTAGAGGCAACATTTCTTCAATGGATTGGATAACTAATAAAGTAATTAAGATATTCTTTGAAATTAAGAATATTAGAGTGCTTTTGGATATACATTTATATTATTAATTAGCGTTTTTCCTTTATAGAATATAAGGATTATTATCTCATTTTAACCAAGAACTGGTCAAGATCAAGGTTGAGTTTCAGATTTTTCTTGAGGTGTAATTTACATAGAATAAAATGTAGTCATTTTAATTGTACAGTTTGATGAGTTTTAACAAATGTATATGTCTCTATAATCAGAATCACAATAAAGCCAAATAATTCAATCTTTCTCCATCATGTTTTTATGTTCTTTCTTATTTACCACAACTTCAGCACCAGGCAACTTGCCACCTACTTTCTGTAATTATAGATTCAGTAATATAAAGTGTATTGGATTTTATAGAGTTTTATATAGTTGAATTATACCATATGTATGTTTTTGAGCCTGGCACCAATTTTTTAAAATTTAAATTTATTGGGATGACATTGGTTGATAAGATTACAAGTGCACAATTCAATGATACATCATCTGTATATTGCATTGAGTGCTTACCACCCAAAGTCAGATTTTCTTCCTATTTTATATCCCGATTATGAATGAGATCATATGATTCTTAACTTTCTCTGACGTATTTTTCTTAGCATGATAGTCTCAAGATCCATCCATGTTGTGGTAAATGACATTTTTCTCTTTATGGCTGAATAATATTCCATTGTATACTGTGTAACATTTACATGTTCAAAGGACTTTTATTTTTTACATTTTAAATTTATTTATACTGAATTAGTGTTAACAAAATAAATTACAGCAATATCTTTTTTTTCCTTGGTAACAGATGTTTGATATTCTATCATTGTGTAGATGAAAATCTATTTGAAAAGAAAAAATGTATATAACTGGGATTATACCAGTTTCTTTCTTTCTTTCTTTCTTTCTTTCTTTCTTTCTTTCTTTCTTTCTTTCTTTCTTTCTTTCAACTTTCTTTCCTTCCTTTCTCCTTCCTTCCTTCCTTCCTTCCTTCCTTTCTTTCTTTCTTTCTTTCTTTCTTTCTTTCTTTCTTTCTTTCATCTTTCTTTCTTTCTTTCTTTCTTTCTTTCTTTCTTTCTTTCTTTCTTTCTTTCTTTCATCTTTCTTTCCTTCCTTTCTCCTTCCTTCCTTCCTTCCTTCCTTCCTTCCTTCCTTCCTTCCTTCCTTCCTTCCTTCCTTCCTTTTATTATTATTTAAAAAAATTCTCACCCAAGGATTTTTTCCCATCAATTTTTTGAGAGAGAGAGGAAAAGACAAAGAGAAATAGTGATGTGAGAGAAAACATCGATTGGTTGCCTTCTACATGCACCCCAACCAGGGCCTGGGCTGGGAGGAGCCTGCAAGCAAATTATGTACCCTTGACGGGAATCAAACCAGGGACCCTACGGTGCACAGGCTGATGATCTATCCACTGAGCCAAACCGGCTAGGGCTTACTTATTTTTAAATTCAATGTATTTGGATGACATTGGTTAATAAGATTCTGTAGGTTTCAAGTGTACATTTCTATGATATATCATCTATATGTTACATTTTGTGTTCACCACCCGAAGTCAAATCACATTACATCACCATATATTTGGCCCTCTTTATGCCTTACTACTTCCCCAGTCCCCTCCCCTCTGGTAACCACCAAACTGTTGTCTGTATCCATGAATTTCTGTTTTATATACCACATATGAGGGAAATCACATGGTTCTTAGCTTTTTCTGATTTATTTTTCTTAGCATAATATTCTCAAGGTCCATCCATAATATTACAAATGGAAGTATTTAATTTTTTCTTGTGGCTGAGTAGTATTCCATTTTATATATGTACCACAACATCTTTTTCCAATCATCTGTTGAAGGACACTTAGGTTGTTACCATGTCTTGACCACCATGAATGATGCTTGATTTATTCCTTTTGTCTTTCTGCTTCAGATAATCTGCATTAAAATTTGCCTTCCTTTAATATTCTATGTGCTTAGTTACTACATACAAACAAATAAATAAATGTTTCTACCACACTTAAATAATATATACATACATACATATACTTGTTCATATTTAAATTTCCAACCAAGAATATTGGTTGTTGTTTTTATTTTAATCACATTTTATATTTTTGAATAGATATTATACTTTATTTATATGTACACTGTATTTTTATTAAATTTATTTTCTTGGTAATTAAGTTTTAAAAAATATATATTTTTATTGATATCAGACAGGAAGAGAGGAAGGGAGGAGGGAGTGATAGAAACATCAATGATGATACAGAACCATTGATCGGCTGCCTTCTGCACACCCTGCACTGAGGATCGAGCCCAAAACCAGGGCATGTGCCCTTAACCAGAATCTAACCTGGGACCTTTCAGTCTGCAGGTCGATGCTCTATCCACTGAGCCAAACTAGCTAGGGCAGTAATTAAGTTTTTATGACTGTGTGACTGAAATAATATTTGTTGATTGATTTCCTGTTGTTTATTGTTATTACAGCCCACTGATTTTAAAATATTTATTAATTCTTTCAGTTAAAACATCAAATTCTCTTATTAATTCCACTAATTTTCTATTAGAGATTCTTGAGTTTTCAGGATATGTAAATATGTCCCCTGGATAAAAAACAAATATGCTAAATTTCATCACTTTGAAGATGGCATGAATTGTAAGAAATACAATTAAGCTGTCTATCACTATTAAAAACAACAACGAGTGCTGGTGAGGATGCGGAGAAAAGGAAACCCTCATGCACTGCTGGTGGGGATGCAGATTGGTGTAGCCACTATGAAAAATAGTGTGGAGTTTCCTCAACATTTGAAAATGGAACCTCCGTTTGACCCGGCCACCCCACTCTGGCGATATGTCCTGAAAAGCCTAAAACACCAGTCAGAAATAATAGATGCGCCCTATGTTCATAGTGGTATTATTTACAATAGCTAAGATTTGGAAACAACAAAAACACCCATCGGTAGATGAATGAATAAAAAAGCTTGGGACATTTACAAAATGGGATACTAGGCAGCTGTAAAAAAGATGGATCTCTTACTATTTGGACCAGCATGGATGGACCTGGAGACTATTATGTAAAGTGAACTAAGCCAATCTGAGAATGACAAATACCAATGATCTCACTTATTTATGGAATCTAATGAACAAAATGGATTGACCAGCAAAGTAAGACCTGAAGCATGGAGGCATGGAACAGACTGACATACCTCGATGTGGGGATGGGTGGATAAGAAGAGATAAACGAAGCATTTTTATACTTACAGTAGCATGGGTTGCTAATTCAAACTTGGATTGCATGTGCAGCTATTGTGTCATTTCAAGTGCTCTACTAATCCTGAGACTCTAAACTTAAACCTTTGTGAAGCACTGAGCAGACTGTCAAACTACAACGGGAAGGCAGGGGAGGTTGCGGGGAGGAGGGCTGTAAGAGATCAACCGAAGGACTTGTACACACGCATATAAGCATAACCAACGGATACAAGACACTGCGGGGGGGGGGGGGCAGGTGAGGGCATGTGCTGGGGGATAGGGGAGGCCGGGCAAAGGTCGATGGGGGTAAAAAGAAGACATATGTACTACTATTTGTAATACTTTTAAAAATAAAAAATAATTATAAAAAAAGAAACAATAAACCTTTGTGATCCATAATACAATCTCCTATTCCCATCCCCAGTCTATAATCTTCTGAGCAACCACAAGTCATTTTAAACATTACTACTCTAATAAGAATTGAATAATTATGACATCTCTTATTTATGAATTTGCAATATTTTAACTATAGATTCAAATGAATATTGGCTCATTTTTATTCAGTATTTCTGTGTTCATGGTAGTAATATTTTCCTCTGTTTTCTCAAATTAGATGTGCTATGAATCTTTCACATGTATTTTAACTTGTCATTTTTCATCTGGTTTATTTTAAAAAATATATATTTTATTGATTTTTTACAGAGAGGAAGGTAAAGGGATAGAGAGTTACAAACATCCATAAGAGAGAAACATAGATCAGCTGATTCCTGCACACCCCTTACTGGGGATGTGTGCGCAATCAAGGTACATAGCCTTGACCAGAATCAAACCTGGGACCCTTCAGTCCGCAGGCCGACGCTCTGTCCACTGAGCCAAACCAGTCAAGGTGGTTTTTCATCTGTTTTAGACATTATACACAAAATTACTCTCTTACACGTGTTTAGATATCATTATTGAGTGCATTTTGACTAGAGCTATGAAGCATTTTATCCTATATTTTCCCAAGGTATGACTTTTATATATTTCAAAATAGTATTTGCAAATCAATTTATTTTAAAAATTTAAATAAATTGACATAGAAAACTATTATATATTAGTTTGAAAAAAATGAAGATACAAAAATGGCTTGAGCAGGGTTCAATGGAAGTTTAGTTGAAAAAACATTGAGACTGTCAAACCTCAGAGGGAAGGTAGGGGAGGGTGGGGGTAAGCGGGAGATATCAACCAAAGGACTTGTATGCATGCATATAAGCCTAACCAATGAGAACAGACAAAACAGGGTGAGAGCATGAGTGGGTGTTGGGAGGAAAATGGGGGGGATAAGGACACATATGTAATATCTTAATCAATAAAGAAATTTAAAAAAACGTTGAGAATATTAATGCAACTCATGCATATATTGTTAAAAAAAGATTATAAACTTCAAAAATACAATGTACTCTTATTTTTGAGATGTCTGGAAATATTAACCCCTTTTATTAGATGTCAGCAAAACAATTCTTTTGATGGAATCTTCGAAGGCTTTCTTAACCTGTTTGTTTCTCAGGGTATAGATAAATGGGTTTAACAGAGGTGAAATAGAAGAAATGAGCAGTGAAACTACTTTATTAATAGTCACATTTTCCTTTGCTGCAGGATTCATGTAGATGAAAATGCATGTACCATAGGTGATGGAAACCACAATCATGTGGGAAGAACAGGTGGAAAAGGCCTTTTTCCTTTGCTGAACAGAAGGGAATCTCAGAATTGTCTTGATAATGGAAGCATATGACAGAACAACACAACTAAGAGTCATATTCAGGGTCAGGACAGCACAGATCATGACTGTCTGTTCGACGAGCCAAGTGTCTGAGCATGAGATTTTCACTAAGGGAAACGCATCACAGAAAAAATGATCAATCATGTTAGAGTCACAGAATTTTAGAGTTAAAGCCAGACTAAATGGTGGGATTATGATACATAAACCAGACACCCAGCAGCTAAGGATAAGAGTCTGGCAGACCTTGCTGCTCATGATGGTCACATAGTGCAGGGGCTTGCAGATGGCCACGTAGCGGTCATAGGACATGGCCGCCAGAAAAAAGAATTCTGTCACTCCACAGAGGTCAGTGAGAAACACTTGGATGAAACAATCATTGTAGGTAATGACCTTGTCACCTGCT
Source organism: Antrozous pallidus (assembly GCA_027563665.1). Classification (NCBI taxonomy): domain Eukaryota; kingdom Metazoa; phylum Chordata; class Mammalia; order Chiroptera; family Vespertilionidae; genus Antrozous; species Antrozous pallidus. The sequence goes on from CM050513.1 coordinate 63,985,001, forward strand.
GCAATGCTATACACGTACCTGGGAATACAGGCAGATGTGAATGAGATCTCCAAAAAGGAGAAGTTTTTTAAGAAGAAGTACATAGGTGTTTTTAGGTGAGAATCCACAGAGGTTAGTGTGATAATGGTCAGGTTTCCAGTTACACTCAGGGTGTAGGTGAGAAATAGAAAGATAAAAATCAGAACCTGCAGTTGAGGGTCATCTGTCAGTCCCAGCAGAATGAATGTTGTCACTGTACCGTTTCTCATCATGGACTTCTGACTTCTTCCAATCTGCATGTGATATTCAGAGAGATTTTCTGATAGATTATAGCTTACTTTATCTGTTCTAAAACTTAATTCTTATGACCAACCTCAAACACAGTGGCTTGTCCGTATTTCCCAATACACACTCCATCTTTTTCCCCTTGAATATGTGCATTATGTTTACTGACTATGTGTGCTACCTTTGTTGCCATACAAATGATGACTGTCTTCTCTTCCCTCCCTCATCTTCCAGTCAATGAATTATCTTCAGTGTTACTACACTAAGGGACTCAAATATTCCTACTATTTAATCAATATGTCAAATATTAACAATTTTCTGACATCAATTAATAAAAGTATGTTCTCCTTGTGTTTCTAGTTTGTGAGAGTATCCCCTTGTATATCTTGTCATACGAGGGTATCCACTTTATTGTTTAACTTATTGTCTTCTGTTCCTGTTGATGTTGGGGCTGAATTATAGTGACCACTGCGTTAACTCAGTTTCTGATATAGAGAAAGATCACTTACTGAGGACCATGGTTTACTTAAAAGTCAGAATTCTTTTAGAAAATTTAGTCACTCAATTTCATATCAAACTGAAGTCTTTAGGTTTTGATTATTATTTAATGCTGAAAATATATCTTTTCTTCATGATATTGCAACTTATTTTATAATAGAATTCAATGAACAGACTGACCAGAACATGTAACTAACTGATTTCTGTTTATTGTATCTTTCAAACAAATGTCCAAAATGAAGACAGGAATCTGTAATGGGATGCTGTGACTTCAGTCATTTTGTTATTCTTTTTGGGGTGGGAAGAGGAATGCACGAGCATGCTTGTATATTTCTATATAAAGATACTTCATTATTCTTAATTTCTGGTTGAATATCCTATACAAAGTTACCATGAATATTTCTCTCATTAAGCAAGATACAGTTTTGTTTATGTATTTTGTGAATAAAACCTCCCAGACATTGACATTTATTCACATGAATTTCATAAACATATCTTAAACACATTAAGAGTATATAAACTATCACAGAAATCCATTTTCTTACCAGAGGTAATTATAATCTAGATCCTAAAAGAGAATTCTAATCAAAGAGACAAACTATCATACTTACTTTTCTGTTTGGAAATCAAATTTCTGTTGGCTATTTAAATATAGCAATATTAGACTACAATGATATTTTCGTAAAAATATTCATGTCTTCACATTCACTGGGATATCCGGGAATAGAGAATTCCATTTGTTTTCCATTTCTGACAAACTGGACAGAGTTGCTTCTGATGGGCTTAGTTCTACTGTAAGCCTCCAAAGATTTTCCTACTATCTCCATCATTAGGGAAAAAATTACTCTCACGGCTGAGAATGCTCTCCACTAATGGAAGCGATAATAATTTAAATAATTAGGACAGAGAAAAATGCTTTTATAATGTCTTTTTAATTTGCAGAAAATGCCAGTGAGTGAAATCAACAAATGGTCCTTGGTGTCCTACAATCAAGAATTGTTCATTCATTTCTGAGTAATGAAGTTTGGTAAATACGTAAAGACAACAGGCTTCAGTGGGACTGACTCCTTGGAGAAGTTAGGATGTTGCAATAGCATGTGACACAGGTCATTTATTTTATTTTATTAAAAGTATTATCTTGATGAAAGTATTACAGATGTCTCTCCTTTCCCCCACTGACCTCCTTCCCCAGTCCTTCACTGCACTATTGTCTGTGTCTATGGGTTACGCATATGCATATAAGGTTTTTGGTCATACACTTCCTGCCACCCTTTACCCTCCACCCTCCACTTCCCTCAGAGTTTCCTCAGTCTGTTGTGTGTCTATGGATCTATTTTGTTTATCAGTTTATTTCAGTCATTAGATTCCACATATGGGTGAGATCATGTGATACTTGTCTCCCTCTGACTGAATTATTTCATTTAGCATAATACTCTCCAGGTCCCTCCATGCTGTCTCAAAGGGTAAAAGTTCCATCATTTTTACAGCTGCATAGTATTTCATGGTGTAAATTTACCATTTTTTCTTCACTCATCTACTAATGGGCACGTGGGCTGTTTCCAGATCTTAGCTCTTGTAAATAACGCTGCTCTGAAATAGAGGTGCATACATTCTTTCTGATTGGCATTTCAAGATTCTTACAAAATATTCCTAGAGATGGGATCACTGGCCTAATGACAGGACAACTGTATCATATAAATACTTAGTTCATTTCCCAATTTACTTTTTTTTTTCTTTCATCCATTCTCTCTCTCTCTCTCTCTCTCTCTCTCTCTCTCTCTCTCTCTCTCTCTCTCTCTTCTTCTTCTCTCTCTCTGTGTCTCTCTCTCGGAAAGGAGAGGGGTAAAGAGATAGAAACATTGATGAAAAAGATATATGGGTGGACTGTTTCCTACACTCTCCCTAATGGGGACCGATCCCGAAACCTGGACATATATGCTTTGATTGGGAATGAAATCATGAACTCCTGGTTCATAGGTTCACGCTCAATCACTGGGTCACTCCAGCCAGGTATATTTTCCTTATGAACAACTATAAACTTTTGCCTCTCCCTGTATAAGGCTAATGCTTACATATAGATCTTATCCTTCTAGATTTTTCTTTCTCTAAATATACTGACAGCATTATTCACAAATGTATAAAAATTTACAACAATATCTTATAATTGAAGACAAAACATACTTTTATAGTTTTCATAATATAAATGTACTAAGTGCCAGGGAGTTTTACTTAAAAATGGTCAAAATATTAAATTCTGTGTTATGCATATTTCACTATGATAAGAAACATACACGTTTATGTATTTAAACATCTAATTTATCACATAATATAAATTTTACCTAGGTTGTCAACTTATGATATGCACTTTTAATTATAACCCCTTATGTTATTTTTAATATGTATAAAATCTGTAGTTACATCACATCTTCATTCCTTATACACTTTATCTTTGAATAATGTTAGAATTAGGGAGTCTGAACCTCCACCCCTCACAGTCAAAATTCCACCTATTATTTTAGACTTTCCCAAAATTTAACCACAGTTATTCTCAGTATTCACAGGGGATTGGTTTTAGGACCTCCATGGGTACTAGAATTTGTGGATGTTCAAATTTCTTAGAGAAATTGACTCTTTTGCATTCAAGGATTCCAGGCCAAAGACTGAAAATGACACAGGCATTGTTTTGAGAAAAAGCAACAAACAAAAACCAAAATCATATATAAGTATACTCATGTTGTTCAAGGGTCAATTCCACTTGCATTTTGTGGCTTCTTTCTTTTCTGAATTTCTTTAAGAAACAACTTTTATTTACTGCTTTCCTGGTCCATTTTAACTGACTTCTATGATGATTTTAATTTTTTTTCTGTTTACTTAGATTTGGTTGATATTTCATTTTTTTTGCTAATTTTGTGGAAAAGTTAAAAAATTTTAGATAGTCTTCTTTTTTTACATAAGCATTTTAGTACTATAAATTTTGCTCTAAATAATATTTCAGCTGTATTCAATTGTGCTTTAATTATCACTTATTTAAAATATTTTAAATATGTATTTTGATTTCTTCATGGACCCATGTTTTATTTATATTTGTGTTAGTGTCCATATACTTGGTGATTTTCCTTAAGTCTTTCTGTTGTTGTAATTCTACTGTGGTAAGAGTTTCATGCTTTGTATGGTTTGAATAACTTTGTGTTCCAAAATACGGTCTATTGTTACAGTTGTTCTTTTTACTAATCCTCACTGGAAGACATTTTTTTCCATTGATTTTTAGAGACTGTGGAAGGAGGAGGGAGAGGCTGGGGGGGAGAGAGAGGAAGATAGATAGACAGACGTTGATGTGAGAGAGATTGGTTGCTTCCCACATGTGCCAAAATGGGGCAATTGTTTAACCTGTAACCTTGGTACGTGCCCTTGATGGTGAATGAAACGTATGACTCTGGTGCACAGGCCAATATTCTAAACACTGAGATACACTGGGCAGGCCTGTTCTATTTTGTTACATATGTGTTATGTATTTTTCAATCTCAAACTTCTTAGTTTTCGTTTCTAAAAATGCAGTTTGAATCTTCATAATTATTTTATGAATAGTGGCAGAATCTAAGAATGTTTCTGAATAGGTTTCTCCATATCTCAAAAAATTGGAAATTGACTCTTGATTATGGAGGCTGGCAAATCCAAAATCTGCAGATTGCAGACCCAGGGGCAATAGTAGTTTGAGGGCAAATCCAGTTTCCTGAAGGACTAGAGCCAATTTTGTAACTGAAATCCAAAGTATGCCATATCAAAGTATACGTATATTTAAATTGTAGGTTTTCTGATTGCTTGTGAAAAACTTTAGCAGATTAAAGTTGTACAGGTGCTATAGAAAACCCTTTTGCCTATAAACTAATTCAGCAACACATTAGAGTTCACTTCAAAATTGTACACAGTAGAATCAGAAGAGCTGATGCTGCAGATGAAGTCTGAAGGTATCTGCTGTGGAACTCTGTTAATAGGGATGGCTGCATGAAGGACTCACTATGGAAGACAATACACTTTGCTCATGTCCACCAACTTAAATGTTCACCTCATACAAAATACTCTGAGTGGATCACCAAAATAGTGTTTGACCAACTATCTGGGCATCATTGACAAGTTAACACATAAAATTAATCATCTCAGACTCCTGTGATGCACACACCTTCTGCCAGTTATTTAATCATGCAAGAATACAGGTGTTATTGTAAAGCGACTATCCATACATATAAGGACCCAAATAGTTGACTTTAAGACAAGGAAATTATCCTTGGTGTGCCTAACCTCATCAAGTGAGACCTTTAGAAGGATGAAAGCTCTGACATTGATAGAGATTTGAAGCCTGTGAGATTTGACATGAAACACTGCTGGTGAAAATGCAGACTGTTGCAGCCACTGTGGAAATTTCCTCAAAAAATTAAAAATGGAACTCCCATTTGACCCAGTAATTCCACTTGTAGGAATATATTCCAAGAAATGAGAAACACCAATCAGAAGGGATATATGCACCCCTAAGTTCATAGCAGCACAATTTACAATAGCTAAGGTTTGGAAACAGCCCTGGTGCCCATCAGCAGATGAGTGGCTTAAAAAACTGTGGTACAGCTACACAATGGGATACTATGCAGCTGTAAAAAAGAAAGAACTCTTACCATTCACAACAGCATAGGTTGAGATGGAGAGCATTATGCTAAGTGAAATAAGTCAGTCAGAGAAAGAGTAATATCACATGATTTCACTCATTCGTGGAATATAATAACATGAACTGATGAACAAAACTAGATGCAGAAACATAGAATCATGCAACAGACCATCAAACCTCAGAGGGAGGCAAGGGAGGGTGAGAAAGAGGAGGTTAAGAGATAAACCAGAGGACTTGTATGCATGCATGTAAGCATAACCAATGAACACAGTGAGTAGTGGGGTGAGGGGATGTGCTGGTGGTGAGAGCAGTCGGGGAGACATGAATAATACTTTAAACAATAAAGAATTTAAATTAAAAATTTTTCTATTTCTGTTTTTGAAGTTGGAGTGGGTCATGTGGCAACTTCTCAAAGTGGAAAGCAGCCCATGGCACAACCAGCTAGGAAATGGGATCCTCCATCCAATGAACAAGGTCCAGAAGAAACCAGGCACAAACTTCTAGGTGTCCCCTCCTATTGGAGTCACACAGGAATGAGCTTAATTCTTCTAGCAATAATGTGTGACTTTATGTGCAAAGCATTGCCAAGCAGGGAAGCTCACCTGAGCCTTTACAACTAGGGTTTTCTTTGGAGTCAGTTATGTTAGCATACAGGACTAACAGAACTGGCCTTAACTACTGAACTACGTAGTAGCCAGCCCTCCCCTGCCCCCAACACACACACACACACACACACACACACACACACACACACACACACACACACACACACGTCAACCTGATGTAGTATGGCCAGGACTTCAGGTGTAAAAAGCTTCACTCTTTTAATTTATTTATTTAAAAAATTTTAAAATTGATTAGGGTATTGCATATGTGTCCTAATCCCCACATTACCCTCCTCCCCTCTCCCCCACTCATGTCCTCACCCTTGTGTTGTCTGTGTCGAGTGGTTAGGCTTATATGTATAGATATAAGTACTTTGGTTGATCTCTTTCCCTTACCCCCACCTCGCCTACCTTCCCTCTGAGGTTTGATGGTCTGATCATCTGATCGATGCTGCTCTGTCTCTGGATCAGCATTATGCTAAGTGAAATAAGCCAATCAGAGAAAGATAAATATCACACGATCTCACTCATTTATGGAATGACAACAAAAACTAATGAACAAAAGCCTCACTCTTATCAGGCAAGGTATTCCAAGAGTTCAGAGGTTATCTCCTAGCAGCTAAGCAAGGACCAGTCTTAAGAAAAGCCTTTGTGTACAAAGTGCAGGGTTTGCACAACCTCAGCTGCTGAATTAACACTGTATTCTAGTACCATAAGATATCCCAGGCTCATCTTGTGCTCTCCTTGTTTCAACCCTTCCAGTAATGATTTTTCTAGAAAGGTATATTTTGTTTTGTTTTGCTTTTGTTTTTAGTATTTTTAAAATTTAGTTTTGGTATTTAAAAAATTTTAGTATGTTTAAAATTTAGTTTCTCAAGCAAATATCATTAATTCTAAGTATGCTTTAAAACTTGATATGACTACATGTGTAAGAATTATTAAATATGTCTATAGGTACAGTACATATATTTTACTCACATATCTATATATGTTTGTGCACATATGAATATATACTTATATTGAAGGGTTTTGGCAAGATTTCTAGTACAAAAATTCAATTATATTATACATACTTTGTCACTATGTCTCCTTTCCCCCTCCAAAAACATTCACAGGAATTACTCTAGAAAAAATTGTGAAACTCTAATAGATTTGTTTAATAACTTTATGATATTTGATGTATTGAGAGATTTTCATTTTTCATTGAGTTTTTGAGCATCAGAAATGCTGCATTTCATGTTGTGCCTTTTTATGCTGTATATCCTTTCAAATGATACTTACATTTTTATGAGATAGAGTTGCAGGTATGGAATTGCCATGTCAAAATATATGTATTTTTAAAGGAACAACCTAAGACAGGCACAGTCACAGAAGGGCCATCAGGAGAGAACTTGAAGGTCAACAGAGGTGAGGCACAGAAGCTCACCCCCACCCACCCTTGCAGGGACCTTGACTCTCACTCCTTCTGAGGGACGTCTCCTGCCCCCATGTCTGCTTCACCTCCCATGCACAGCTCAGATCGGGGCCCAGGTTACAGACAGAGACTTCGGCCAGCAACAGCTGCCCTATATCTAAATCCAATCTAGCTCCAGGAATGCTCAGGGCCTACTCAAGAGTGCAAATAATCCTTTCCACTAATATTTACAAGGTAAACTAAGATTATTATTTGAATATTAAATTTGACAGTAAAATAGCAATCAAGTTTTCAGATTAATTTAAATTGGCCATTTGAAATAAGTGAATACTCAAGAAAATTTAAGTGTGCTGGACAAAAAGCTGTTCCTAAAATATTAACTAAAATTTTTATTAGTAGTTCATCTCATTGTAAAGTTGCCTAACATGCAAATAACCTAAGGCAGTCATACTTTTGTGCAAAATTAAAATTTAGTTACCAAGACTGAAACACAAAATTTCCAAAAGCCCCCATTAATAAAAAAAAGGGGAGTGGGGTTATATCATGTAAGGAAAAACATCCTGTAAGTAAATTACACCTAGAAAATTCTTACTTCAGGAATCAATTTCCATTTGTAATGCTAACAGCAGGACACCCATGAAAAACACACATGGTGTCAAAATAAGCCAGAGGAAAATCATTTGGGCAAAAATAAAAAGAACCCCAAGTCTAATTTACAGAAAAGATTCCTTTATTAACTTTTGGTTGAGAATATGTTCGTATATCTTCAGAAAACAACTCCAGCACCATATGGATTCCTGCAACAAAGGAACTGACAGGTCTGTTCCAACCACGAAGACAGTCCAGAGATGCAAGATGCTGACAACACCTTGCCATGCTAGCAGTCAGCAGCTATGTGTCGCTGCAGGTTGCCCAGGACCAAACCAGAGAGGGTGGAATCTGCATCACCAACATTTGTCCACCATCCAGATATTATTGCTGACATGTACACATAAGGAACTATTTGACATTGAAATTGGGACTCAGAACTGTTGGACATTGAAACTAAGACTCAAATATTTTTTGTCCTTATGTTTATTTCTAGTATGCAGATGCAAGATTTTTTAAAGAAAAGAAATGGAGGAAATATAGATACAGAGGCAAAGAAGCATTGAACAGACTGTCAAACTACAGTGGGAAGGCAAAGGAGGGTGAGGGATGGGGGCTGTAAGAGATCAACAGAAGGACTTGTATGCATGCATATAAGCATAACCAATGGATACAAGACACGGGGAGGGGTAGGAGGCAGGCGAGGGCATGTGCTGGGTGGTAGGGGAGGCCGGGGGATGGTCAGTGGTGGTGGGGGGGAAGAAAACATATATACTACTATTTATAATACTTTAAACAATAAAAAATATATATTAAAAAATAAATAATAATAAAAAAGAAGTATACTTTCATTTTTTTTACTTAGACAAATCTTCTAAAAGGAGCTGGATGAAAATTAAAGGAAATTAGTGATTAAGGTACAATGCAAGCAAACCTAGAGGACTGACAAATGAAATACAACTGAAATATAAATGATTAAAAGGTAAGCAAATTATGAACTTCAACAGACAGGTTTATTTTTTATTTTAAATTTATGAGTGCTAGTTTAGTTTGCTTCTTTAGGAACGATGCAATTATTTTTATGGAGTTGTTGAAGACTTTCTTCACTTGCTTATTTCTCAATATATAAATAAATGGACTTAAGAGAGGTGAAATAAAGAAATGAGCAGTGAAACTACTTTATTAATGGTCATGTGTTCCCTTGCTATAGGATTCATATAGATGACCATGCATGTACCATAGCTGATGGAAACCACAATGAAGTGGGAAAACAGGCCTTTTCCTTTGCTGAACAGAAAGGATTCTCAGAATTGTCTTGATAATGGAAGCATATGACAGAATGACACAAGTAAGAGGCATAACCAGGGTCAGTGCAACACAGATTACCACTGTCTTGTTTCTGAGCATGAGCTTTCCACTAAGGGAACTGCATCACAGGCAAAATAACCAGCCATGTTAGAGCCACAGAATTTAGAGTCACTAATAAACCCAGGCTAAGTGGTGGGGTCGTCATACATCAAGCAGCCACCCAACGACCAATGGTAAGAACCTGGCAGTCCCTGCTGCTCACGACAGTCACTTACTGCAGGGACTTGCAGACGGCCACAGGGCAGCCGAAGAAGATACTCTGTTACTCCACAGAGGTCATGAAAAGCACTTGGATGGCACAAGCATTATAGGTAATGACCTTGTCACCTGTTGCTATGTTATACAAGAATCTGGGAATACACCCAGTTGTCAAATTTTCTTCCAGTTTTATATCCCACTTATGAGTGAAATCATATGATTCTTAAATTTCTCTGTCTGATATATTTTGCTTAGTGTGATATTCTCAAGATCCATTCATGTTGTTGCAAATGGCATATTATTTTTCTTTATGGCTGAATAATATTTCATTGTATACACTGTAACATATACATGTTCAAATGGGTTTTTTTTGGAATTTTTATACTGAATTAACAAAATAAACTATAACATATCTTTTTTTCGTGGTAGCAGATGTTTGATTTTGTAGATGGAAATCTATTTGAAAAGAAAATAAAAGAAAAAAATGTAGTTATCCAAACCATTACATGTCAGTAAGATTGTACAAGCAATTTTTCCTTTTTAAAATTAAATTTATTAAGATGACATTGGTTAATAAGGTTATATAGGTTTTAAGTGTACATTTCTATGATACATCATCTATATATTGTATTGTGTGTTCACCACTCAGTCAAATCATGTTCCATCACTATATTATTTAGACTTCTTTACCCTTTAACTAATCCCACACTCCTCTTGCTTCTAGTATCTATCTAACGGTTGTGTGTATCAACGAATTTTTGTTTAATATCCCATATGTGAGAAAAATAATATGATTCTTAGATTTTTCTGAATGATTTATTTCAGTGGTTGATAAACTGCGGCTTCTGAGCACAGGAGGATCGGAGCCGTGGTTTGCTGCTCTGCTGACTAATAAGTTTGCCTACCACTGATTTATTTCACTAGCATAATATTCTCAAGGTGCATTCATGTTACTGAAAATAGCAGTATTTAATCTTTTCTTATGGGTGAGTAGTATTCTGATCCTATCTAATAAAAGAGTAATATGCAAATTGACCATACCTCTGATCAAGCCATGCCCACAAGCCATGCCTACCAGCCAATCAGGAGCAAATAAACTCCAACCAAGATGGCTGTGGCCACTAAGAGCAGGAGGGAGCCTTGGGGTTCCCCAGCAATGGAGGATGCTAAGCATTCTGCCTCCCCTTGCTGGCCTAGGCCTCCACTTACAAAGTTTCAATTATAAAAGACAGATATCCCAAGAGAAATGGAGGCAGCCATGGAGGCAGAGAGGGCAGAGGGTAGGGTTGCCCCAGAAATGGAGGAAGCCAAGCTTCTGCAGCCCTAGCACTTAGGCCTCCACTTTAGGATACAAAGTTTCAATCATAGAATTTAAATAAACCCAACCAGTAATGGCTGTCACCACGGAGCAAGCAGAAGGCTTGGCTTCTTTCCAGGCTACAAAGTTTTAATTGTAGAACATAAATTAATCCCAGATCCCAGGGCCTCTGGTTGGATTGCTGGGGCATGTGGCCAGCCTGCAAACCACCACAGGCCCCTCGCCCAGGACATCCCATGTCCCAAGGGAACCCCCACCATGATCCAGGACACTCTTCAGGGCAAACCAGCTGTCCCCAAGCATGCACCAGGCCTCTATCTTATTTAATAAAAGAGTATTATGCAGATTGGCCATCACTCTAAAACACAAGAGGGCTGCCCCCATGTGGCCAAATATGGCTGCCCTGAGGTGGACACAAGACGGCCACCACAAGATGGCCAGCAGGGGAGGGCTGTTTGGAGGTTCCAGGCCTGCAAAGGAGGGCAATTGTGGGTGATCAGGCCAGCAGGGGAGGGCATTTGGGAGGGACCAGGCCTACAAGAAAGGGCATTTGGGGGCAATCAAACCTGCAGGAGAGGGCAGTTAGGGGTGACCAAGCCAGCAGAGGAGAGAAGTTGGGGGCAATCAGGCTAGAAGGGGAGCAGCTAGACATCAATTAGACTTTCAGGATAGTGGTTAGTGGGTGATCAGGCTGGCAGGCAGAAGCAGTTAGCAGCAATCAGGGAAGCAGGCAGATGAGTAGGTGGAGCCAGCAGTCCTGGATTGTGAGAAGGATGTCTGACTGCCCATTTAGTCCCTATCATACCTGATATCCCTCAAGGGGTCCCAGATTGGAGAGGGTGTAGGCTGGGCTGAGGGATATCCCCAGCCTTCTGTGCACGAATTTTGTGCACCGGGCCTCTAATGGCACAACATGTTTTTCCAATCATCTATTGAAGGACACTATGGTTGTTTCCATGTGTTGGCCATTGTGAATCATCTTTGATTTTTTTCCCCTTTGTATTTCTGATTTTATCTCTTAGTTCGTGCTTCAGATAACTTGCATTAAAATTTGCCTTTCTTTAATATTCTATGTGCTTAGTGACTACATGCAAATAAATAAATAAATGTTTCTACCATATGTAAATAATATATGCCTACACACATATACATGCTCATATTAAAAATTTCCAACCAGGAATATTGATTGCCTTTTAAAAATCATATTTCATATTCTTTGAGTAGATATTATACTTTGTTTATATGTACATTATACTTTTTGTTAAATTTATTCTCTTGATAAATAAGTTTTTATGACCGTGTGACTAAAATAATATTTGCTGTTTGATTTCCTATTGCTTATTGTTATTACAGTTTGCTGATTTTAAAATATTTTTTATTTTTTTAGTTAGAACAACAAATTCCCTAGTTATGTATGTAAAATATGTAAATATGTCATCAGAATTTCTGGTTTATAAAACAGATATGCCAAATTTCATGAAATTTAAGACATCATCAATTGTAAGAAATACAATTAAGCTATGTATCACTATTAAAAACGAAAGTGCTGGCAAGGATGTGGAGAAAAAGAAACACTAGTTCACTACTGGTGAGAATGGAGATGTAGCAACCATTATGAAAAACAGGAGGGAATTTCCTAAAAAATGGAACTCCCATTTGACCCAGCATTCTTAGTTCTGGAAATATATCCTAAAAACCCCAAACACCAATCAGAAAGAATATGCACACCCCTGTGCACATAGCAGCATTGTTTATAACAGCGAAGATCTGGAAACAGCACAAGAACCTGTCAGTAGACGAATGGTTAAAAAGCTGAGGGACATTTACACGATGGAATACCATGCAGCTGTGAAAAAGTGACTTCTTATCCTTTGTGATAGCATGGATGGACCTGTAGACTATTAGGCTAAGTGAAATAAGCCAGAAAGAGAAAGACGAATGTCACCTGGTCTCACTTATCTGTGGAATCTAATGAACAAAGTGAATTGATCAACACAATAAGACCTGAAAGGTGGAGTTATGGAGCAGACTGACATACATCAAAGTGGGGATGAGAAGAGATAAACCAAAGGACTTATATCCTTAGATGCATAACTCATGGACACAGGCAATAGAGTGGTGAAGACCTGGGGTAGGGTTAGGTAGGGCAGGGAGGAGAGGGTAAGGGTAAGGGGTATGGGAGACATCTGTAATGTTATCAGCAATAAGAAATATATACATTAAAAATAAATCACCAAATAAAAAAACAAATGTCTGGCTTTATGTAGGTAATCCAAAACAATGAAAAATTTGACAAGGTTGCCAATTGAACTATACCAATAGTAGATGCAACTATGACAAATCTCCATTTCAGAGAAGCGAAATATGAACAAAATAAGACTTTAAAATCAATAAAACACAATAGTTTTATTCATTCTCTCCTATATGTATCCTTATGATTTTTCTTTTATTGCATGTCTAATATTTTCCAGTAAAATATGCAGTATTTTTACCTCTCATATTTATTGGGCTTTATGTGTGCTATTGGACTTTGCAAAGAACTTTCTTTTGAATTTGTTTAACTTATATAAATAATTTAATTTTCTACCCATAATAAATTACTTTTTCCATTTATATATTAATTTTTCAAATTTATAAGGATAAGTTCCCCTCTTTTATCTAGTTCCATTTTTATAATTAGTGAATAGATTTAGAATAACAGAATTCCTTTTGACTACGGCTTTTCAGTGCTGCAAATAGGTGATGACATTTGTATTTCATTGCTTTCCAGATAGCAATTAGTTAATTTTAGGTAAATACCTTAATTTTTAAGAAACTATATTTGTGTAAAATTTTCAGTTATTTAAATATAATATTATAATTATTATAACAGGTTTTGGACTATAAAAGCTTAATTTAAGGTAGACACAGCTATTAAATACACTGTGGAATGTTTTTGCCTTGGCTCACAGCTCTATCAGTAGCAAAAAATACTTTTCATAAAAAAATGTGATTTGTGAAAATGAGCATAGTTACCTCATTTAAACTTTCATCACACGTCCAACTATTGTGTCATTTCAAGTGCTCTACTAATACTGAGACTTTTTATTTATTTATTTTTATATCTTTCATTAACTTTTTACAGAGAGGAAGGGAGGAGGATAGAGAGTTAGAAACATTGATGAGAAAGAGACATTGATCAGCTGACTCCTGTACACCTCCCACTGGGAATGTGTCTGCAGCTGAGGTACATGCCCTTCACTGGAATCAAACCTGGGACCCTTCAGTCCACAGATCAATGCTCTATCCACTGAACCAACGTGGTTAGGGCTAATCCTGAGGCTTTAAACCTAAACCTTTGTTATCCATAATGCTATCTCCTATTCCCATCCCTAGTCTATAATCTTTTGAGCACCGACTAAGTCATTTTATACAATATTGTTCTACCAATTCTGACATCTCCTATTTACAACTTTGCAATGTTTTCAGCTATAAATTCAAATGAATATTTACTAAATTTTAACCGGTATTTCTGTGTCCATGGTAGTTATAATTTTTGGTGTTTCCCCAATATTACAAGTGTTATAATTTCTTTGACATGTTCTTTAACTTGTGATTATTTTTAAAAAGAACATTATTCACATAATTACTCTTTTTACATGTGTTTAGCTATCACTATTGTATGCATTTTGAGTAGAGAAACAAAGCATTTTATCTTACATTATCCTGAGGAATTGCGTTTATATATGTTAAAATAGCATTCTGAAGTTAATCAATTTTCAAAAATGTTTTTAAATAAATTGACATTATATTCATTTGAAAAAATGAGTACATAAAGTGGCTTCAGTCAGGATCACTGAAAGTTGGATTGAAGAAATGTTGAGAAAATTAATGCAACTCATGTATATATTGTTAAAAAATTATGAGATTATAAGCTTCAAAAATATAATGTGTCCCTGTTTTTGAAATGTCTGAAAATATTATTTCCTTTTATAAGAAAAGAGCAAAACAATTCTTTTGATGGAATCCTTGAAAGCTTTCTTAACCTGATTGTTTCTCAGGGTATAAATAAATGGGTTTAACATAGGTGAAACAGAAAAAAATAGCAGTGAAACTACTTTATTAATAGTCACGTTTTCCTTTGCTGCAGGATTCATATAGATGAAAATGCATGTACCATAGGTGATGGAAACCACAATCATGTGGGAAGAACAGGTGGAAAAGGCTTTTTTCCTTTGCTGAATAGAAGGGAATCTCAGAATTGTCTTGATAATGGAAGCATATGACAGAACAACACAACTAAGAGTCATATTCAGGGTCAGGACAGCACAGATTATGACTGTCTGTTCGATGAGCCAAGTGTCTGAGCATGAGATTTTCACTAAGGGAAACGCATCGCAAGTAAAATGATCAATCGTGTTAGAGTCACAGAATTTTAGAATTAATCCCAGGCGAAATGGTGGGATTATGATACATAAACCAGACACCCAGCAGCTAAGGATAAGAGTCTGGCAGACCTTGCTGCTCATGATGGTCACATAATGCAGGGGCTTGCAGATGGCCACGTAGCGGTCATAGGACATGGCCGCCAGAAAAAAGAATTCTGTCACTCCACAGAGGTCAGTGAGAAACACTTGGATGAAACAATCATTGTAGGTAATGACCTTGTCACCTGCTGCAATGCTATACATGTACCTGGGAATACAGGCAGATGTGAATGAGATCTCCAAAAAGGAGAAGTTTTTTAAGAAGAAGTACATAGGTGTTTTTAGGTGAGAATCCACAGAGGTTAGTGTGATAATGGTCAGGTTTCCAGTTACACTCAGGGTGTAGGTGAGAAATAGAAAGATAAAAGTCAGAACCTGCAGTTGAGGGTCATCTGTCAGTCCCAGCAGAATGAATGTTGTCACTGTACCGTTTCTCATCATGGACTTCTGACTTCTTCCAATCTGCATGTGATATTCAGAGAGATTTTCTGATAGATTATAGCTTACTTTATCTGTTCTAAAACTTAATTCTTATGACCAACCTCAAACACAATGGCTTGTCCCTATTTCCCAATACACACTCCATCTTTTCCCCCATTGAATATGTGCATTATGTTTACTATGTGTGTTCCATTTGTTGCCATACAAATGATGACTGTCTTCTCTTCCCTCCCTCATCTACCAGTTAATGAATTATCTTTAGTGTTACTACACTAAGAAGGTACTCAAATGTTCCTCCAGTTCAATTAACATGTCAAATATTGACATTTTTCTGACATCAATTAAAAAATATGTTCCCCTTGTTTTTCTTGTCATATGAGAGTATGCATTTTATCGTTTAAGTTATTGTCTTCTCTTCCTATTGATGTTGGGGCCGAATTATAGTGACCACCGTGTTCATTAAGTTTCTGATATAGAGAAAGATCACTTACTGAGGATTATGATTTAATTAAAAGTCAGAATTCTTTTAGGAAATTTAGTCACTAAATTTCATGTCCCATTGAAATCTTCATGTTTTGACTATTCTGTCATGCTTAAAATATATGTTTTCTTCAAGATATTGCAATTTATTTTATAATAGTTATAAAATAATTCCAGAACATGTAACTGATTTCTGTTTATTCTGTCTTCCAAAGAAATGTCCAAAATGAACACAGAAATCTGTAATGAGATGCTGTGACTTCAGTCATTTTGTTATTCTTTTTGGGGTGGGAGGAGGAACGCAAGAGCATTCTTGTATATTTCTATGTAAAGATACTTCATTATTCTTAATTTCTGGTTGAATATTCTATAGAAAGCTATCATGAATATTTCTCTCATTAAGCAAGATACAGTTTTGTTTATGTATTTTATGAATAAAAGCCTCGCAGACATTGACATTTATTCACACGAGGGAAATTCATTCTCAAAAATAAATTTCATAAACATATCTTAAACACATTAAGAGTATATAAACTATCACAGAAATCCATTTTCTTACCAGAGGTAATTATAACCTGGATCCTAAAAGAGAATTCTAATCAAAGAGACAAACTATCATACTTACTTTTCTGTTTGGTAATCAAATTTCTGTTGGCTATTTAAACATAGCAACATTAAGACTACAGTGATATTTTTGTAAAAATATTCATGTCTCCACATTCACTGGGATGTCTGGGAATACAGAATTCCATTTGTTTTCCATTTCCGACAAACTCGAAAGACTTCCTTATGATGGGCTTAGTGCTACTAGAAGCCTCCAAAGATTGTCCCACTATCTCCATCATTAGGAAAAAAATACTCCCAAGGCTGAGAACTCTCTCCACTGTTGGAAGAGATAATAGTTTAAATAATCAGGACAGAGAAAAATGCTTTTATGATGTCAAATGTGATTTTTCTTTTTAATTTGCAGAACATGCCAGTAAGTGAAAAAAAAAAAAAGGTCCTTGGTGAACTACAATCAAGAATTGTTAAATCACTTCTGAGTAATGAAGTGTGGACAACAGGCTTCAGTGGGACTGACTCCTTGGAGAAGTTAGGATGTTGCAATAGCATTTGACATAGGTCATTTATTTTATTTTATTAAAAGTATTATCTTGATGAAAGTATTACAGATGACTCCCCTTTCCCCCACTGACCTCCTTCCCTCGTCCTTCACTGCACTATTGTCTGTGTCTATGGGTTACGCATATATGCATATAAGGTTTTTGGTTACTCACTTCCTGCCACCCTTTACCCTCCACCCTCCACTTCCCTCAGAGTTTCCTCAGTCTGTTGTGTGTCTATGGATCTATTTTGTTTATCAGTTTATTTCAGTCATTAGATTCCACATATGGGTGAGATCATGTGATACTTGTCTCCCTCTGACTGAATTATTTCATTTAGCATAATACTCTCCAGGTCCCTCCATGCTGTCTCAAAGGGTAAAAGTTCCATCATTTTTACAGCTGCATAGTATTTCATGGTGTAAATTTACCATTTTTTCTTCACTCATCTACTAATGGGCACGTGGGCTGTTTCCAGATCTTAGCTCTTGTAAATAACGCTGCTCTGAAATAGAGGTGCATACATTCTTTCTGATTGGCATTTCAAGATTCTTACAAAATATTCCTAGAGATGGGATCACTGGCCTAATGGCAGGATAACTGTATCATATAAATACTTAGTTCATTTCCCAATTTACTTTTTTTTTCTTTCATCCATTCTCTCTCTCTCTCTCCCTCTCTCTCTCTCTCTCTCTCTCTCTCTCTCTCTCTCTCTCTCTCTCTCTTCTTCTCTCTCTCTCTCTGTCTCTCTCTGTCTCTCTCTCTCGAAAGGAAAGGAGAGGGGTAAAGAGATAGAAACATTGATGAAAAAGATATATGGGTGGACTGCTTCCTGCACTCTCCCTACTGGGGATCGATCCCGAAACCTGGGCATATACCTTGATTGGGAATGAAATCATGAACTCCTGGTTCATAAGTTGATACTCAATTACTGAGTCAATCCAGCCAGGTATATTTTCCTTATGAACAACTATAAACTTTTGCACCTCTCTGTATAAGGCTAATGCTTACATATAGATCTTATTCTTCCAGATTTTTTCTCTAAATATACTGACAGCATTATTCACAAATGCATAAATATTTACAACCATATCTTTTAAAATTAATTTTATTATTATCTTTTTACAGTATAACTTATATTTAATAGTAGTACATATGTTTTCCTTTTCTCCCCTTATTATCCTCCTCCCAGCCTCCCCTACCCCCCAGCACATGTCCCCACCTGCCCCGCTCCTCGCCCCAGTGTCTTTTATTCATTGATTTTGCTCATATGCATGCATACAAGTTCTTCGGTTGATCTCCCATGGCATCCACCTCCCATTCACCCCAGCCTTCCCCCTGTAGCCCGACAGCCCATTCAATGCATCCCTGCCTCTATATCAATCACTCTCCCCTGTTTCTTTTCTTCAAAAATATCTTGCCACTGCATACTAGAAATAAATGTATAAGAACAAAAAATGTTTGAGTCTCAGTTTCAATGTCCAACTGTTCTGAGTCCGTTTCAATGTCAAATAGTTCTTTATGTGTACATGTCAGTAATGGTATCCAGATGGTGGACAAATTGTGGCAATGCAAGTTCCATCCCCTCTGGTTTGGTCCTGAGCCACCTGCAGCCACACAGAGCTGATGACTGCTAGCATGGCAAGGTGTCTTCAGTGTCCCCCATCTCTGGACTGTCCTCGTGACTGGAACAGACCCACAGTTCCTCACTGTCGCAGGAACCCACATGGTCTTGGAGTTGTTCTCTGAAAACACACAAACACATTCTCGACCAAAAGTTAACAAAGGGATCCTCTCTGCAAATTAGACTTGGGATTCTTTTTATTTTTGCCTAAATGATTTTCCTTTGGCTTATTTTGATACCATGTGTGTTTTTTCATGGGTGTCCTGCTGCTGGCTTTACAAATGGAAGTTACTTTTCAGGAGTAAGAATTTCCTGATATATTTTACTTACAGGATATTTTTCCTTACATGATATTACCCCACTATCCCTCCCTTTTTTGATTAATGGGGCTTTTGGAAATTTTATCTTGCAGTCTTGGTAATTTAAAATTTTAATTTTTGCACACAAATATGACTGCTTTAGGTTCTTTGGATGTTAGCCAATTTTACAGTCAGATGAACTACTTAATAGATATTTTAGCTAATGTTTTAGGGAAAGCTTTTTGTCCAGTACACTTAAATTTTCTCGAGTGTTCACTTATTTCACTTGGCCAATTTAAATTAATCTGAAAACTTGATTACTATTTTACTGTCAACTTTAATACTCAAGCAGAAATCTTAGTTTACTCTGTAAATATTAGTGGAAAGGAATATTTGCATTCTTGAGTAGGTCCTGAGCATTCCTGGTAATAGACTGAATTTAGGTATAGAGCAGCTATTGCTGGCCGAGTGTCTGTCTGGCACCTGTGTCCTGGTCTGAATTGTGTGTGGGAGGCGAAGCAGCAGTGGGGGCAGGAGATCTCCATCAAGGGGGGTGAGAGTTTAAGCCTCTGCAAACTTTTTGGGTGAGGGTCTGTGCCCCACCTCTGTTGACCTTTAAGTTCTCTCCTGTTGGCCCCTCTGTGACTGTGCCTGTCTTAGGTTGTTCCTTCCCTGAGGAATCTTACCCAGACCATCCAACCCCCTGGGGCCAAACAGGTACAACCATATCTTATAATTGAAGATAAAACATACTTTTAGGTGGAACCAAGATGGCGGCATAGGTAAACACCTATTGTGCTGCCCTGCACAACTATTCCAAAACAACAGCATAACAATAAGACAAACATCATCCAGAATCACCGGAAAGTTGGACGAGTGAAAATTCCACAAATAAAAGTAAAGGTGGGACACTGAGACTCAGAAGAGCGGCGGAATGCAGCCTTGAAGATACTCGTGGAGCCAGAGGTAAGGAGGAGCCAGGGAGTGCACCTGGGCTGTAGGGCTGGCAGCAGCAATTCCGGCTGGATTTCTCCAATGGGGAGGGCAGAGACGCCCCACTGCACAGATTCCCCAGTGCCATTCGAGGTCCGAGGTCCGGGCTACGCACCCTGGAAGCCGGGTGCGGCAGAGGTCTCCTAGTCTGAGGAGAAACCGGGTTGCTTGGAACAGCAGTTTGCGCATGTAAAGTGTGTGACAGCACAGATGTGTGACTTACTTCTTGGAGACTTGCCCCCTGATTCAGGAAACCACTGGACTGCTTTGTTTTATAACCCTGGGCAAGAATTTGGGTGTGCAGACTCATTTGGGGAGAGGCAGAGTTGTCTGGCAACAAGTGGAGACCAGTAGCGGCTTTCTCTTGGAGGTGCCTGCAGCCATTACCACCCAACAGAGACCAGCTGACACTGACGCTGCCTGCTCAGCTCAGAGACTCCGCCCATCCAACCTGAACACAGTCTCCCTTCACAGCCAATTGGCCTGGAGGTCAAATTATCCTAGGGCTAACAACAACAGGCTGGGATTAAATTCAAAAACACTGTACAACCCATAAAGGATTGCAGTAAGAGTACCCACCTCAGGTAACTGGGGTGGCTGAGCCACTGACCCTTAGAGGACATCTACCACATAAAAGCCACCATGCAGAGACATGGAAAGAAATCAGGTGTGAAAGAAATGGAGGAAAAAAGACGACAAGACATAGAGTTCAAAACACGGTTATAAGGCTTTTCAAGAGGCTCCTAGAAAAGGCTGATGAACTTAATGAGAACTACGAGGAAATGAACAAGACCAATGAGGAATGAACAAGACTTACAAGGAAATGAATGAGACAAGGAACTGAATGAGACATACAAGGAAATGAACAAGACCTATGAGGATATGAACGAGACCCTCAAGGATGTGAAAAAGGACCAACTAGAAATCAAGCATACACTGACTGAAATAAAAAATATTACACAAAGTCCTAAAAGCAGTCCAGAGGGCCACAAGAACCAAGTTAAAGATTTGAAATACAAAGAAGCAAAATCCACTTGGCTGGAAAAGCAAGAAACAAAAAGAATCCAGGTAATTGAAAATAGTGTAAGGGGCCTCTGGGACAACCTCAAGCATGCCAACATCTGAATTATGGGAGTGTTAGAAAAAGAGAGAGAGCAAGGTAATGAAAACCCACTTGAAGAAATATTGACTGAAAACTTCCCCCACTTGGTGAAAGAAATGGACTTAAAATCCCAAGAAGTACACAGAACCCCAAAATATAGGAATCTAAAGAGGACCACACCAAGGCATATCATAATTAAAATGCCAAGAGCAAAAGACAAAGAGAGAATATTAAAAGCATCAAGAGAAAAACAGTTAGTTACCTATAAGGGAGCACCCATACGATTATCAGCGGATTTCTCAACAGAAACAATGCAGGCCAGAAGGGAGTGACAAAAAATATTCAAAGTGATGAATAGCAAGAATGTACAACCAAGATTACTCTATCCAGCAAAGCTATCATTCAGAATTGAAGGTCAGATAAAGTGCTTCACAGCTAAGAAAAAGCTAAAGGAGTTCATCACCACCAAACCAATATTAAATGAATTGCTGAAAGATATTCTTTAAGAAGAGGAAGAAGAAAAAGATAAAAATATAAATTATGAACAACAAATACACATCTATCAACAAATGAATCTAAAAATCAAGTGAATTAACCATCTGATGAACAGGATAAACTGGTGAATATAACAGAATCGTGGACATAGAGAGGGAATGGACTGACAATTCTTGGGGAGAAAAGGGGTGTGGGAAGTGCAGCAAGAGACTGGACAAAAATCTTGCAACAATGGGAGAGGACAGTGGGGAGGGGGAGGTGAGGGCGGAGGGTGGGATGGGTACAGGGTGTAGGGGAGCAATGGGGAGATAAAAAAGCGGGGACAATGTAATTAATAAACTGAACAATAAAGATAAAAATACCAAAACAGAACAAAAAAAACCCCATACTTTTATAGTTTTCACAATATAAATGTACTAAGTGCCAGGGAGTTTTACTTAAAAATGGTCAAAATAGTAAATAGTAAATTCTATGTTATGCATATTTCACTACATGTTTATGATAAGAAACATACACATTTATGTATTTAAACATCTTATTTATCACATAGTGTAAATTTTACCTACGTTGTCAGCTTATTATATACACTTTTAATTATAAACTCTTATGTCATTTTTAATATGTATAAAATCTGTAGTTACATCACCTCTCCATTCCTTGTACACTTTATCCTTGAATAATGTTAGGATTAGGGAGTCTGAACCTCACACCCCTCACAGTCAAAATTCCACCTATAATTTTAGACTCTCCCAAAATTTAACCTCAGTTATCTTCAGTATTCACAGGGGATTGGTTTCAGGACCCCCATGAGTACTAGAATTTTTGGATGTTCCAATTCCTTAGAGAAATTAAGGGACACATATAGTTGACCCTTTTGCATTCAAGGATTCCTGGCCACAGACTGAAAATGACACAGGTATCATTTTGAGAAAAAGCAACTAACAAAAACCCAAAATCATAAAGAAGTGTACTCATGTTGTTCAAGGGTCAATTCCACTTGCATTTTGTGGCTTCTTTCTTCTTGATTTTCGTTAAGAAACAACTTTTATCTACTGCTTTCCTGGTCCATTTCAACTGATATCTATGATGTTTAAAATTTTTTTTCTGTTTACTTAGATTTGGTTGATTTTTTCTTTTTATTTTTTTGCTAATTTTGTGGAAAAGTTAAAAAATTTTAGATAGTCTTCTTTTTTTACATAAGCATTTTAGTACTATAAATTTTGCTCTAAATAATATTTCAGCTGTATTCAATTGTGCTTTAATTATCACTTATTTAAAATATTTTAAATATGTATTTTGATTTCTTCATGGACCCATGTTTTATTTATATTTGTGTTAGTATCCATATACTTGGTGATTTTCCTTAAGTCTTTCTGTTGTTGTAATTCTACTGTGGTAAGAGTTTCATGCTTTGTATGGTTTGAATAACTTTGTGTTCCAAAATATGGTCTATTGTTACAGTTGTTCTTTTTACTAATCCTCACTGGAAGACATTTTTTTCCATTGATTTTTAGAGACTGTGGAAGGAGGAGGGAGAGGCTGGGGGGGGGAGAGAGAGGAAGATAGATAGACAGACATTGATGTGAGAGAGATTGGTTGCTTCCCACATGTGCCAAAAATGGGGCAATTGTTTAACCTGTAACCTTGGTACGTGCCCTTGATGGTGAATGAAACGTATGACTCTGGTGCACAGGCCAATATTCTAAACACTGAGATACACTGGGAAGGCCTGTTCTATTTTGTTACATATGTGTTATGTATTTTTCAATCTCAAACTTCTTAGTTTTCGTTTCTAAAAATGCAATTTGAACCTTCATAATTATTTCATGAATAGTGGCAGAATCTAAGAATGTTTCTGAATTAGGGTTCTCCATATCTCAAAAAATTGGAAATTGACTCGTGATTATGGAAGGTGGCAAGTCCAAAATCTGCAGATTGCAGACCCAGGGGGGGCAATAGTAGTTTGAGGGCAAATCCAGTTTTCTGAAGGACTAGAGCCAATTTTGTAACTGAAACCCAAAGTATTGCCATATCAAAGTACATGTATTTTTTAATTGTAGGTTTTCTGATTGCTTGTGAAAAACTTTAGCAGATTAAAGTTGTACATGTGCTATAGAAAAGAACCCTTTTGCATTTGAACTAATTCAGCAACACATTAGAGTTCACTTCAAAATTGTATGCTGTAGAATCAGAAAAGCATAATTGGTATGAAGGTCTTCCACAATATATATTTTTTGATATTAGACTGATTATTAGAAGAGTTGACAATCCTGTTTAGTTCTGTTTTTTAAAATTTAATAAATATTTATTGTTCAGATTATTACAGTTGCTCCTCTTTTCCCCCCCCCATAGCTTCCCTCCATTAGGTACCCACCCCACTCTCTGCACTTACCTCCTCCTCACTGTCCTCTTCCATAGGTGTATGCTTTTTGTCCAGTCTCTTCCCACAACCCCCTGTCCCCCATGCATGAATTTCATGCACCGAGCTTCTAGTAACACTATAGTTTTAATTAATTAATTTATTAATGATTATTATTATTTTAAATTTATAAGTCTTTATCATTCATATTATTTATATATATATTTTAATGATTTTTTACAGAGAGGAAGAGAGAGGGATAGAGAGTTAGAAACATCAGAGAGATAAACATTGATCAGCTGCCTCCTGCACACTCCCTACTGGTTATGTGCCCACAACCAAGGAATGTGTTCTTGACTGAAATAGAATCTGGGACCCTTGGGTCTGCAGCCTGATGTTCTATCCACTGAGCCAAACTGATTTTGGCAATTGTTCAGATTATTACAATTGTTCGTCTTCCCACGACCCCCAGAAACCTCTCCACCTAGTTCCCACTCTACCCTCTGCCCTTACCTCCCCCCACAGAGTCCTCATCCATAGGTGTACAATTTTTGTCCAGTCTCTTCCCACATCACCCACTCCCTCTTCCCCCAGAGAATTATGAGTCCATTCCCTTTCTATTATATTCTATTATATTCTATTATATTCTATTATATTCACCAGTTTATTTTGTTCATCAGATTTTTAATTCATTTGAATTTTTAGATTCACTTGTTGATAGACATGTATTTGTTGTTCATAATTTTTATCTTTACCTTTTTCTTCTTCTTCCTCTTCTTAAAGAATACCTTTCAACATTTCATATAATTCTGGTTTGGTGGTGATGAACTCCTTTAGCTTTTTGTTATCTGTGAAGCTCTTTATCTGACCTTCAATTCTTAATGATTGCTTTGTTGGATAGAGTAATCTTGGATGTAGGTTCTTGCCATTCATCAGTTTGAATATTTCTTGCCACTCCCATCTGGCCTGCATAGTTTCTGTTGAGAACTCAGCTGGCAATTGTATGGGTGCTCCCTTGCAGGTAACTAACTGTTTTTCCCTTGCTGATTTTAATAGTCTCTGTCTTTTGCTATTTGCCTTTTAATTATGATGTGCCTTGGTGTGGTCCTCTTTGGATTCCTTTTGTTTGGGGTTCTTTGCACTTCCTGGACTTGTAAGTCTATTTCTTTCACCAGGTGGGGGAAGTTTTTGGTCATTATTTCTTCAAGCAGGTTTTCAGTATCTTGCTCCCTCCTCTTCTGGCACCCCCATAATTCGGATGTTGGTATGCTTAAAGTTGTTCCAGAGGCTACTTACCCTATCTTCAAATTTTTGGATTCTTTTTTTTTGCTTTTTCGGCTCAGAGTTTTTTGCTTCTTTGTATTTCAAATCTTTGGCTTGATTTTTGTGGTACTCAGGTGTGCTGTTAGGTCTCTGTATAATATTTTTTTATTTCAGTTAGTGGTAGTTTTAATTTCTAGTTGGTCCTTTTTCATATCCTTGAGGTAAATTTATCGGCCTTTTCTAGGAAATTCTTCAAAAACCTTATAACCATGGTTTTGAATTCTACATCCAGTGTTTTGCTTTCCTCCATTTCTTTTGTTTGTGATCTGTTTCTTTGTCTCCACATTTTTGCTGCTTTCCTGAGTTTGTCAGCTCTGTCTATGCTAAGAGAACTTCTGTGCTAGAGACACTCTTATGAGGCAACGTTTGCAAAATTGCTAAAGCCTCTGTGGATTGCTAAATTCTCAGATTGGATGGGGCAGAGTCTCAGGGTTGACCAAACAGTCTTGGCTTCCCGTCAAGCCTGCCCTATGAGGCCCCTGGGTCTCAATGTCCCTCAGTAATCACCACAAGCACCTCTGAGAGTAAGCAGCCTTTGAGTTTTGTCCACTGCAGGAGAGTTCAGTTTCTCCCCAGATGTATTGGCGTTCCCAGAAACTTGCATGGAACTGGAGTTCAGTGCTGTCAGCAGCTTTTTTCTCCTTCCTGCTTTAGAAAGCCAGCACATACTCAGCTTCTCTGTGCGCATGCATCTCCGGACCTCTGCCTTCCATAATTCCTGAGTCTCTTTGTGCTTTCCCTTTTCCTGAGAGTCCAGATTCCCCAGGAATAAGTCTGGTTTTCCAGAGTCTCGCCAGGGACTGGAGTTCAGTGTAGTTGGGAGCTTTTATCTCCCTCCCGCTTTAGAAAGCCAGCTGTGCACTCAGCTGCCCTTTCTGTGCATGTGCACATCTCTGTCCCTCAGCCTTTTGCATCTTGTCTGATTCTCTTTTTTTTTTTAAAAATTATTTTTTATTGATTTTTTGCAGTATAATAGTAGTACATGTTTTCCTTTCCCCCTCCCCCTTATCCTCCCCCCAGCCTCCCCCACCCCCCAGCACATATTCCCAGCTTCCCCCCCTCCCCGCCCCAGTGTCTTTCATTCATTGGTTATGTTCATATGCATGCATACAAGTCCTTCGGTTGATCTCCCCCCGCATCTGCCTCCCATCCACCCAAGCCTCCCCCTGTAGCTTGACAGCCTGTTCAAGGCCATCCTGCCTCTATATCAATCACTCTCCCCTGTTTCTTTTCTTCAAAAATATCTTGCCTCTGCATACTAGAAATAAATGTATAAGAACAAAAAGTGTTTCAGTCTCGGTTTCAATGTCCAACTTTTCTGAGTCCCAGTTTCAGTGTCAAATAATTCTTTATGTGTATAAGTCAGCAATGGTGTCCAGATGGTGGACATATCGTGTCAATGCAAGATCCATCCTCTCTGGTTTGGTCCTGGGCTGCCTGCAGACATGCACAGCTGCTGACTGCTAGCATGGCAAGGTGTCGTCAGTGTCCCCCATCTCTGGACCGTCCTCGTGACTG
Source organism: Antrozous pallidus (assembly GCA_027563665.1). Classification (NCBI taxonomy): domain Eukaryota; kingdom Metazoa; phylum Chordata; class Mammalia; order Chiroptera; family Vespertilionidae; genus Antrozous; species Antrozous pallidus. The sequence continues at coordinate 64,012,111 of CM050513.1, forward strand.
GAACAGATCCATCAGTTCCTCAGCGTCGCAGGAACCCACATGGTCTTGGAGTTGTTCTCTGTAAACACACAAACACATTCTCGACCAAAAGTTAACAAAGGGAATCTCTATGCAAAATAGACTTGGGATTCTTGTTAATTTTTGCCTAAATTATTTTTCTTTGGCTTATTTTGACACCATGTGTGTTTTTTCATGGGTGTCCTGCAATTGTTTTTACAAATGGAATTTACTTTACTGGAGTAAGAATTTTCTAGATGTATTTTACTTACTCGATATTTTTTTTCCCCTTACATGATATTACCCCGCTGTCCCCTCCCCTTTTTTGATTAATGGGGACTTTTGGAAATTTTATATTGCAGTCTTGATAATTTTAAATTTTAATTTTTGCACACAAAGTGACTGCTTTAGGTTCTTTGGTTGTTAGGCAGTTTTACAGTGAGATGAACTACTAATATATTTTTTAGTTAATGTTTTAGGAAAAGCTTTTTGTCCAGTACACTATAATTTTCTTGAGTATTCTCATATTTCACTTGGCCAATTTAAATTAATCTGAAAACTTGATTACTATTTTCCTGTCAATTTTAATACTCAAGCAGAAATCTTAGTTTACCCTGTGAATACTAGTGGAAAGGAATATTTGCAATTTTGAGTAGGTCCCGAGCATTCCTGGTAATAGACTGAATTTAGATATAGAGCAGCTATTGCTGGCCGGGTCTCTGTCTGCCACCTGGGTCCCCGTATGAGTTGTGTGTGGGAGGTGAAGCAGCCATGGGGGTAGGAGACCTCCCTTAGGAGGGTTGAGAATTCAAACCCCTGCAAGGTTTGTGGATGAGGGTCTGTGCCCCACCTCTGTTGACCTTTTAGTTCTCTCCTGTTGGCCCCTCTGCGACTGTGCCTGTCTTAGGTTGTTCCTTCCCTGAGGAATCTTACCCGTCTCTGGCTAACCAACCATCCTCCGGGGCCAAACAGGGTGATGTGAGGTTCAATTCTGTCTCCTTTGTAGTCTATGCCCCCCTGTGGTCTCCACGTCCAGTACCTGCCTTGGGGTCCCCTCACCTGCTGGCAGTGTCCCGGTACTGATCACATATCTCGGGGGACCCAGGTTTCTTCTCCAGAGAGGGCCCAGCTCACACCATTGGTCGAGATACAGATCCATGGTGCCAGCTGCCAAAGGCTTCAGCCACAGCTGGAACTGAAAACTCTGGCATCAGCTGTGTGTATTTGGATAGTAACAAGAAGGTCCCTCTTGGCAGAAAGGGCAAGAAGGGCCAATATAGAATGCTCGGATCCCTTCCCAGTGCCTTAATTCCTTCTGAAAGGGATTAATTTATTTCCTATCCTTTTTTAAGTTGCTGCCCAACATTCAAAGAATTAGTTTGTAAGTTTATTTTGGGATAATTGTATAATATGCTGTTGTCAAATATCAAATATTATAATGACATTGTAGAATATTATCATGTAAGGGTATTATGGTGTCATGGGAGGTTAAGGAAGGCCTAGCCTAAGGACTGGTCTCCATAGGATATGACAAGCTCTAGGCCATGTCAATTCAATGTCAGACTAGCTGCCATTTTTTAATAATTTTATATAAACTTTGTCAGGGATGTAAAAACACAAATCACTTACCTCAGTTCAAGAGTTCAAGTATATTGACTTTTCCACTTACTCTCACCACCTGCCACTTACCCTGAGGTTTGACATTCTGATGGACTTTTCTCAGTCTCTGGATCCATTCTTGTTCATCAGTCTATGTCATTGATTGTATTCCTCAAATGAGTGAGATCATGTGATATTTGTCTTTCTCTGCCTGGCTAATTTCACTTAGCATAATGCTCTCCAAATCCATCCATGTTGTTACAAATGGTAGGAGCTCCTTCTTTTTTTCCGCGGCGTAGTATTCCATTGTGTAAATGTACCATAGTTTTTTAATCCACTCATCTGCTGATGGGCACTTCGGCTGTTTCCAAATCTTAGCTATGGTAAATTGTGCTGCTATGAACATAGGGGTACATATATCCTTTCTAATTCGCCTTTCTAATTTCTTGGGGTATATTCCTAGAAGTGGGATCACTGGGTCGAATGGGAGCTCCATTTTTAGTTTTTTGAGGAATCTCCATACTGTTCTCCACAGTGGCTGTACTAGTCTACAATCCCACCAGCAGTGCACGAGAGTTCCTTTTTCTCCGCATCCTCGCCAGCACTTGTCGTTTGTTGATTTGTTGATGTAAGCCATTCTGATAGGTGTGAGATGGTACCGCATAGTCGTTTTGATTTGCATCTCTCGGATAATTAGTGACTTTGAGCAAGTTTTCATATGTCTCTGGGCCTTCCTTTTGTCTTCTTTCGTGAAGATTCTATTTAGGTCTGTTGCCCATTTTTTCATTGGATCATTTGTCCTCCTTTTATTGAGTTGGGTGAGTTGCCTGTAGATGCTTGAGATTAAACCTTTATCACTAATAACATTTGCAAATATGTTCTCCCATACAGTGGGTTTTCTTGTTGTTTTGTTGATGGTTTCTTTAGCTGTGCAAAAGCTTTTGATTTTGATGTAGTCCCATTTGTTTATTTTCTCTTTAGCTTCCATTGCCCTCGGAGCAGTATCATCAAAGAAGTTCTTTTGGCATATGTCTGAGATTTTTCTTCCTGTAGATTCCTCTAATATTTTTATGGTTTCCTGTCTTACGTTTAAGTCCTGTATCCATTTTGAGTTTATTTTTGTGTATGGTGTAAGTTGGTGCTCTAGTTTCATTTTTTTGCATGTATCTGTCCAATTTTCCCAACACCATTTATTGAAGAGACTGTCTTGACTCCATTTTATGTTCCTGCCTCCTTTGTCAAATATTAATTGAGCATAGTGGTTTGGGTTGATATCCGGATTCTCTATTCTATTCCATTGATCTATATGTCTGTTCTTGTGCCAGTACCAGGCTGTTTTAAGAACAGTAGCCTTGTAATACAGCTTGAAATCTGGTATGGAAATCCCACCGACTTTGTGCTTCTTTCTCAGGATTGCTGTGGCTATTCGGGGCCTTTTTTTGTTCCAGATGAATTTTTGGAGAGTTCTTTCTAGGTCTGTGAAATATGCCATTGGTATTTTAATGGGGAGTGCATTAAATTTATAGATTGCTTTGGGTAGTATGGACATTTTAATTATGTTGATTCTCCCAATCCACGAACATGGAATGTTCTTCCACCTGTTTACATCTTCCTCTATCTCTTTTTTCAGTGTCCTGTAGTTTTCCACAAATAGATCTTTTACCTCCTTAGTTAAGTTTATTCCTAGGTATCTTAATTTTTTTGGTGTGATGGTAAATGGGATTGCTTTTTTAGTCTCTCTTTCTGTAGGTTCACTATTAGTGTATAGAAATGCCATAGATTTCTTGGCATTAATTTTGTAGCCTGCTACATTGCTGAACTCCTTTATTAAATCTACTAACTTTTTTATGGAGTCTTTCGGGTTTTTTATGTACAATATCATGTCATCTGCAAATAAGGATAGCTTAACTTCTTCTTTTCCAATTTGGATGCCTTTTATTTCTTCTTCTTGTCTAATTGCAATGGCTAATACTTCCAGTACTATGTTGAACAGAAGTGGTGAAAGTGGGCAACCCTGTCTTGTTCCTGTTCTTAGGGGAAATGGTTGTAGTTTTTGCCCATTGAGTATGATGTATGCTGTGGGTTTATCATATATGGCTTTTATTATGTTGAGGTATGATCCTTCTATTCCTACCTTATTGAGAGTTTTTATTAAGAAAGGATGTTGGATTTTGTCAAATGCTTTTTCTGCATCAATTGATATGACTATGTGATTTTTATCTCTCAATTTGTTTATGTGATGTATCACATTTATTGATTTGCGGATATTGTACCATCCTTGCATTCCTGGGATAAATCCTACTTGGTCGTGGTGTATGATCTTTCTGATGTACTGCTGGATCCGATTTGCTAGAATTTTATTGAGGATTTTGGCATCTATATTCATGAGGGATATTGGCCTGTAATTCTCTTTCATTGTGTCGTCTTTATCTGGTTTTGGTATTAGGGTGATGCTAGCTTCATAGAAGGAGTTTGGAAGTGTTCCATCCTCTTGAATTTTCTGGAATAGTCTAAGGAGTATAGGTTTTAGTTCTTCCTTGAATGTTCGGTAAAACTCCCCTGTGAAGCCGTCTGGCCCTGGGCTTTTGTTTGCTGGAAGCTTTATGATGACTGCTTCAATTTCTTCCACAGTTATTGGTCTATTGAGTTGTTTAGATTCTTCTTGATTGAGTTTTGGGAGGTTATATTTTTCTAGAAACATATCCATTTCCTCCAGGTTGTCCAGTTTGTTGGAGTAGAGTTGTTCATAGTATTTTTTAACAATCCTTTGTATTTCAATGGGGTCTGTTGTTATTTCACCTCTTTCATTTCTGATTTTATTTATTAGGGTCCTCTCTCTTTGCTTCTTGGTGAGTCTGGCTAGAGGTTCATCAATCTTGTTTATCCTTTCAAAGAACCAGCTCTTGGTTTCGTTGATCTTCTGTATTGTTTCTTTGGTCTCTATGTCATTTATTTCTGCTCTGATCTTTATTATTTCCTTCCTTCTGCTTACACTAGGCTTTTCTTGTTGCTTTCTTTCTAACTCTTTGAGTTGTTGGGTTAGATAATTTATTGCTGCTGTTCCTAGTTTTTTGTAGTAGGATTGTAGAGCTATGAACTTCCCTCTCAGAACTGCTTTCACTGTGTCCCATAGATTTTGGATTGTTGTGCTATCATTGTCATTTGTTTCCATGATGTTTTCTATCTCTTCCTTAATCTCTCTAGTAACCCAGTCATAGTTTAATAGCATGCTGTTCAGTCTCCATGTGTTCGATTTCTTTGGATTGTTTCTATTGTAGTTGATTTCCAGCTTTATGCCACTGTGATCTGAGAATATACTTGATATGATTTCTATCTTCTTGAATTTGGAGAGACTTTGCCTATGACCCAATACATGGTCTATCTTTGAGAATGACCCATGGGCACTTGAAAAGAATGTATATTCTGTGGCTTTGGGGTGAAATGATCTGAAGATGTCAATTAATTCCATCTGGTCCAGTGAGTCATTGAGAATTGATGTTTCTTTACTGATTTTTTGTTTAGAGGATCTGTCCAATGGTGATAATGGGGTATTAAAGTCTCCTACTATGATTGTATTGCTGTCTATCTCTCCCTTGATGTCCTCTAGGAGTTTTTGTATATATTTGGGTGCTCCTGTATTGGGTGCGTATATGTTTACAAGAGTTATTTCTTCTTGTTGAATTGCTCCCTTTAGTATTATGAAGTGGCCTTCTTTATCTCTTGTTATGTCCTTCACTTTGAGATCTAATTTGTCAGATATAAGTATGGCTACCCCAGCTTTTTTTTCATTTCCATTCGCCTGAATAACTTTTTTCCAACCTTTCATCCTCAGTCTGTGTGCATCTTTTTTTCGGAGGTGGGTTTCTTGTAGACAGCAGATACATGGGTTGTGTTTTCTTATCCAGTATTACCCTATGTCTTTTGATTGGAGCATTTAAACCGTTTACATTTAAAGTTATTATATATAGGTGCTTATATGTTGCCATTTTTGTTCTTTGCCCCTGTGTTCCTTCTTCGCTTCCTATTTCTTTTTACAGCAGATCCTTTAGCATTTCTTGCATTGCTGGTTTGGTGGTGACGAATTCCCTTAGTCCTTTTTTATCTGTGAAGCTCCTGATTTGACCTTCAATTTTGATTGAGAGCCTTGCTGGGTACAGTATTCTAGGATTCAGACCCTTCCTTTGCATGACTTTGTAGATTTCATTCCACTGCCTTCTGGCCTGATAGGTTTCTGTTGAGAGATCACTTGTTAGTCTGATGGGTGTTCCTTTGTAGGTGACTTTCTGTCTCTCTCTGGCAGCTTTTAAGATTCTTACTTTGTCATTGGTGTTTGCCAATTTAATTATAATGTGCCTTGGCGTAGGTCTTTTGGGGTTTATTTTGCTTGGGACTCTGTGAGCTTCTTGGATTTGTGTGGGTTTTTCCTTTCCTATACCAGGAAAGTTTTCTGTCATTATTTCTTCCAACAGGTTTTCTATTCCTTGCTCAGTTTCCTGTCCTACTGGAAGCCCAATTATACGGATGTTGTTTTGTTTCATGTTGTCCCATAGTTCTCTTAGGCTCTCCTCCTGCTTTTTAATTTTTTTTTCTAGAAGGTGATCTACTTGGTTATTTTTTCCTACCTGGTCTTCTAGCTCACTGATGCGATCCTCTGCTTCTTCTAGTCTACTCTTAATACTTTCTATTGAGTTCTTTACTTCAGCAATGTAATTTTTCATTTCTTCTTGGCTCCTCTTCATTTCTTCGTGGCTTCTCTTCATTTCTTCATGGCTCTTCATCATTTCTTCCTGGGTCTTCCTCATTTCCTCTTGGGTCTTACTCATATTATCAAATTTGTCTTCCATTCTTTTCAGCCACCTTATGACCATTTCTCTGAATTCTTTCTCTGACAGGTTGTTAACTTCCATTTCGTTTACCTCCTTTTCTGGCGAGCCTTGCTTTTCTTTCATATGTGGGCTATTTCTCTGTCTTCCCATGGTCTCTCTTCTCTGTGTATGTGGTTATGTAGTTCTCACTCTCCTGTGTTGATTTAAAGGCACAAAATACAACACAACCAGGTGCAACGCACCAGGCACTGAACCGGATTGTAGTCAAAGTAATTGTAATTCCAAATAAAGGTGACCGCCAGAGAAAGGCAAATTTGGTGATAGGTGGGAAAAAAGAAAGAGAACCTCCCCCAGACCCACACAGACACTCACACACCCACACTCACACAAAAAAGAAAGAGACCCCCCCAAACACATACACTCACAAAAAAGAAAGACAGGAATGCCAAAATGATAATGGGAAAAGGGGGAGAAGAAAAAAAGAAATAAAAGGAGTAAATTATAAATGTGGGGTGAAAACTCCTATAGGAAAGCCCCTAATCCGAACCAAAACCTGCAACAAGTACTTGGAGATTGATACAAATCACATACAACTACTAATATCAAGAGAGGTGAGGGAACACAGAAGCAAAAATCTATCTCAAAAACAATGCAGATGAGGACAACAAAACAAGAAACAACACCAAAAATAAAAATAACCCCCCCTTACAAGACAAACCAAAATAACAGAATAAGCAAATCAATCTCATAAACCTGCTTAAAAAATCAATATAATCAACAGTCAAGTAAACAACAACAACAGGACAGGGATAAAAACACTTTAAGATAGTGAAGTCAGAGAAGCTAGAGGTATATATGCACTTGGATTAGGTGGTTAGAGATTAGATATATCAGTGGGGTGAAATTTTAACAGGGGGTAAGGGGAAAGAATTAGGTAAATCTAAAGCGGGAAAAGTGTAAGGGAAACAAGGCACTAAATAGGGAAAGGTTAGCCAGAGAGTGGTGGTATAAAGGTGAAGTTGAGGTAGAGTAAAAGATACTAAAGTGTAGATGAAAATAGACTGTATTCCCAAGGTTGAAGAGAAGATATAATCAATTCCCTGTCACATAAGAGTCAATTTGTGATTTGGCCCCTGGGTGGCAGTGTTTCTAGATTGACTTCTGGGTCTATTGGTCCTCTTTATCCTGAACTACACAATACTGCCTCTCTAATGGTGACTGCTGTTTTAGCAGCCAGAACCCTCCCAAAATCTTCCGGGCTTCCCCCCTCTGTCAGGTCCAAACTGATTGCGCTCCAGGGATCAACTCTGCCACCAGCTCCAAGGGCCCTCTCCCACGTTCACCAGCTTCAACAGCCACAGATTCTATTTCAGGTGCAGATCTCCAGGTTTTGAGTTCCAAGGTGCAGATCTCCCAGACTGCCAGCCCCCTCAGTTTGGCGCCCAAAGTACCCCCAGGGAAATCTGACCTTTCCTTGCTGGAGTTTAGAGCTCCCTGGGCTCTGCGCGCCACCTGGTCGCCGGTGCTCCGGGAGCCCCAGAGGTCCCGCCGGTACCGCGAACAGCAGCTGTATGTTTTCCGGCTCCTCTCGTTCAAGATGTCGTGGTCTGCCTCCGCGCGCTTCCTAGCGCAGTTGGCTCAGGTAGAGAACCCAGCAGTACTGGGGCCGCTCAGGCTGGGGAGGCCAGCCCAGCAGTCCTCTATCTTCTCCTGGAGCACAGCTGTCCCCCTAGTCGCCGACAAATGCTCCCTGCGCGACTCTCAGCTGCTCCCTCCCTCTACCCTGTGAGCAGATTCAGATCGAATCCCTCCGTTCCGCCGCCATTTTTTTCCTCCTTCTTGTCTGATTCTCAATGTGCTTTCCTCTTTCCTTCCAGTTGTAGAATTTCCACTCAGCCAGTCTTCCTGTGGTTCTGGATGGTGTCCATTTTGTCTTTTAGATATTTAGTTTTTATATTTATTTTTGATATAGTTGTATGAAGCAGCAGTTTAGGTGTTTACCTATGCCGCCATCTTGGTTTTCCCTATAAATCATTTTATTTTTATTTATTTATTTATAATCTTTATTGTTCAGTTTATTAATTACATTGTTCCCTTCCCCCCCCTATAGCTCCCCTCCACCCTGTACCCATCCCACCCTCCACCCTCACCTCCCCCTCCACTGTCCTCTCCCATAGTTGCATGATTTTTGTCCAGTCTCTTGCTGCACTTCCCACACCCCTTTTCTCCTCAAGAATTGTCAGTCCATTCCCTCTCTATGTCCTTGATTCTGTTACATTTACCAGTTTATCCTGTTCATCAGCTTATTAATTCACTTGATTTTTATATTCATTTGTTGTAGATGTGTATTTGTTGTTCATATTTTACACTTTTATCTTTTTCTTCTTCCTCTTCTTAAAGAATATCTTTCAGCATTTCATATATGGTTTGGTGGTGATGAACTCCTTTAGCTTTTTCTTATCTGCAAAGCACTTTATCTGACCTTCAATTCTGAATGATAGCTTTGCTGGATAGAGTAATCTTGGTTGTAGATTCTTGCTATCATCACTTTGAATATTTCTTGCCACTCCCATCTGGCCTGCATTGTTTCTGTTGAGAAATCCGCTGACAATCGTATGGGTGCTCCCTTATAGGTAACTAACTGTTTTTCTCTTGCTGCTTTTAATCTTCTCTCTTTGTCTTTTACTCTTGGCATTTTAATTATGATGTGCCTTGGTGTGGTCTTCTTAGGGTTCCTATATATTGGGGTTTGGTGTGCTTCTTGGACTCCTAAGTCAATTTCTTTCACCAGGTGTGGGAATTTTTTGGTCACTATTTCTTCAAATAGGTTTTCATTGTCTTGCTCTCTCTCTTTTTCTGGCACCCCTATAATTCGGATGTTGGTATGCTTGAGGTTGTCCCAGAGGCCCCTTACACTATCTTCAATTTTTTGGATTCTTTTGGTTTCTTGCTTTTTCAGCTGTGTGGATTTTACCTCTTTATATTTCAAATCTTTAACTTGGTTCTTGGGGTGCTCTAGAGTACTTTTAGGTCTTTGTATAATATTTTTTATTTCAGTCAGTGTATGCTTGATTTCTGGTTGGTCCTTTTTCATATCCTTGAGAGTCTCATTCATATCCTTGCATGTTTTGTTCATTTCCTTGCAGGTCTCATTCATATCCTTGAGGGTCTCGTTCATTTCCTTGTAGGTCTTGCTTATTTCCTTATAGGTCTCGACTTTTTCTAAGAGCCTCTTGAGAAGCCCTATAACCGTGGTTTTGAATTCCATGTCCAGTTGTTTTTTTCCCTCCATTTCTTTCACATCTGATTTCTTTCCATGTCTCTGCATGGTGGCTGCTTCCCTGAGTTGGTCAATTAGCTTTGTGTGGTAGACTTCCTACAAGGGACAGTGGGTCAGCCTCCCCAGTTACCTGAGGTGGATATGGGTTGCACAGTCTTGCTGAAGTTAAGCTCAGGTTAATCATTGTTAGCACTTAGAGGGTTGACCTCCAGGCCAATTGTCTGTGAAGTTCAGCTGTGCTCAGGTTGGATGGGCGGAGTCTCCGGGCCAAGCAGACAGCGTTAGCTCCACCCTATGCAGCCCCAGGGACTCTGTGCCAGGGGAAATGGCCACCAGCACCTCTGAGAGAGAGCTGCTGCCGAGCTCCACCAGCTGCCGGGGAATTCAGATTCTCCCCAAATGAGTCTGCACACCCAAGGTCTCACCCTGGTTCGTAAAACAAAGCAGTCTGACGGTTTCCCGAATGAGAGAGCGAGTTGCGAGTGCTCTCTAGGCGGTCACGGTTAAGCATCTGCGCTATTCCCAAGTTCACAGGTACTCCACACAAGCTCACCTTCTCCACAAGCTGGCAGACCCCTGCAGCACCCGAGCTTCGGCGTGCCCTCCCACTGTCCAGTTTTTACCCTGAATGATAGTGGGTTCCTTGGACTTCCCCCAGAGCTGGAGAATCAGTCCAGTGGGACATCGTGTCTCCCCCGTTCTAGAAAACTGGCCGGTTTTCAGCCGCCCGCCCTATCCACTGGCATGCATGGCTCCTCCAAACCTCTCCACGCGAATCTTCAACCCTGTCCGCTGCCGCTCCTCTGAGTCACAGTGTCTTATCTTCACTTTTATTTGTGGAATTTTCACTCGGCCAGCTTTCTGGTGATTCTGGGTGGTGTTCGTTCTTTTGTTAAGTTGTAGTTTTAAAATAGCTGTGTATGACGGCAAGATAGGTGTTTTACCTACGCCGCCATCTTGGTTCTCCCTATCAATCATTTTAGAAACTGACCTCGCCAATCCTGTTTTTTACTAAATGGGAATTAATGTTCTCCAAATTTGCCATGTCTGTTTTTTGCTTATTTAGCCTTTTCATTTGTATTGTTCACTTATGAGAGCTATTTGTATACTTTTGAAATCAATCTGTTGTCTGTCAGTAGTATACATTTAATTTCCACTTTATTATTTGGCATGAAATTTTCAGTGGTATCCTTTGCCAGGCAAAATGGTTAACACATATGTAATTAAATAGGTGCCTTTAATTTTGACACTTTCTGCCTTTAAATTCTTAAGTAAAAACTTCTGACTCCTTTATATTATTGTGGCCTTATATATTTTCTAATAAGGCTTTACTTGTTTATTTTTCTACTTAAAACTGAAAATATTTAGAATGTAACTTGTTAGTGTTGTGATTTGAATTAAAAGTAAAATATTTGCATTTGAGATTTTTGCGTGTGACTGAAGCACTTATTAAATAAAACCTGTTTTTCCTACTGAACTGAAATTTTCTCACTTTTGTATAAAAGTAACATAAATAATTATATAAAAATAAAGGCAATTTGTATACTTTCATAATCTTATCTGTTCTACTGCATCATTTTACCTTCTTTCTTGAAGTTTCTATTCATTAATATTTCTTTTCATTTATGTATTATTGTACCTTTATGATATTTAATTATTAACTACCCTAGAGATACCATGTTAGAGATTAATTTCATACTAACTTAGAGATAATTTGTGCAATTAGAAAAATTTAAAAGCTGATTCTAATTGAAATTGTGTTAAATTTATGTATTGAGTGCACAAATTGATATTTTATAGTATAATATGTTGACTTCATAATAGATTTATTCCTTGGCAGTCATGTTGATAGCTTTGATTTGTAGGGACTTGTTGCTAATACGAATATTGTCAACTGACTTGTTTGCATATAGCCTTTATTTATCCAAATTTCTAAATATTCTTATTAAGTCTATTAACTTCCTACTAGATTTTATTGTTTTCTAGGTCCATAATAATGCTATTAGGAAGAAAATGCCTTATTTCATTGAGTTTATTGGAGTCCTTGTTATTATTTTGTGAAAAATGTTACTGATTAAAATATACACAATATTAAGTCATTGTGAGACGCATCTACCTTTCATAAATTTAAGAACTTGAAAAATATTACATTCATAATTGTTAAATAGAGTATTTTTATAACTTCTTTCTGATAATAATCTGAACTATTTTGTTATTTAACTTGTGAAATTTTTACGATGGCAATGGAATGCTGAATATCAATGATAAAAGTGAGCTCTCTGACTTAGTTCCTTATTTCAGTTCAGTTGAGTACAGGTGTTTTACTGTTTGATGTACTAATGTCAATTGTTTTTCTTTAGATATTTTAATGTTATTTTAGTGGTTTATCACATCTTAATTTTATATAAAAATTTTAAATTCAAATACTGTTTTTTTATCCACTGATAGTTTGATTTATTAATCAAAACATAAATACATATAATTAAAAATTTTAAAAATATATACATATAAATAAATATGTATATTTATACACATGAAAAATCTAGCCTGATTTTTTTGTAGCAGTAATTATATATATATATATATATATATATATATATATATATGTATAAAATTCTGTTTGGCCTATTATCTATCTATCATCTATCTATCTATCTATCTATCTATCTATCTTGTATTTTCACCTTTGTATAATTGAAATAAATATTGATTAATGATAGTATAATTTTGGATATTTTGTTGAAATCCATTTTAAATAGTCTACCTGTATTCATCAGCGAATTATTTTATTTATTTATTTATTTATTTATTTATTTATTGTTTAAAATATTACAAATAGAAGTACATATGTTTCATTTTTCCCCCTTGACCTTCCTCTGGCTTCCGCTACCCCGCAGCAAATGTCCTCACCTGCTCTCCCCCACCCAGTGTCTTGTATTCTCTGGTTATGCTTTTATGCATGCATTCAGGTTCTTCAGTTATCTCTTGCAACCCACCCTCAACCTCCTCTGCTTTCTTGCTGTAGTTTGACAGTCTGTTCCATGCTTCTTTGCCTCTGTATCTATTTTTATTTTCCCTGCTTCTTTTCTTTCTTGTTTTTTTTTAAAATCTTGCCTCTGCGGACTAGAAAATAAACATATGAGAACTAGAAATGTTTGAGTCCCAATTTCAATGATCAACAGTTCTGAGTCCCAGTTTCAATGTCAAACTGTTCCTTATGTGTGTATGTCAACAATAATATCTGGATGATGGACAAATGTTGGCGATGCAGGTCCCACCCTCTCCGGTTTGGTTCTAAGTAACCTGCAGCGATGCACAGCTGCTGACTGGTAGCATGGCAAGGCGTCGTCAGCGTCTTCCATCTCTGGACTGTTTCTCCTCTTGTTTTGTGGTTGGAGCAGACCTATCAACTGCTCTCTGTTTCAGGAATCCACATGGTCTTGGAGTTGTTTTCTGAAAATATACAAACATATTCTCGACCAAAGTTAATAAAGGAATCTTTTCTATAAATTTGATTTATAAATTTATGGATGTTCTTTTAGAATAACACAATAAAACAAAAATGTGAATACTAGAGCTAATTAATGAGTTTTAGCAAAACAAAATTAAAAAAATTAATTCAAGATATAGAAAATATAACATGTAACATTTTTGGAAGACAAATAAGAATTACCAGCAAAGAGGGAAAGGCCCAGATATGTTAGAATTCACATGTTAAAGCAATAGAAAATCTCATAGTTTCAATTAACTAAACAAAAAAACTCTCCCTAATGAATTTTTTGAAATCTGACAAAATCTAAGACATTATATATAGTTTGATATATATAATTAAATTTTTTTGAAATTTGTCAAAATCTAAGTAAGACATTATATATAGTTTGGTATATATATAGATGAGAGATGAAGTATCAGAATCCAAGTGGTGAAAGCACAGGAAACTAACAGAACAGGATAAAGTCAAGATTGAAGTGTGATTTAGAGGAAATAATTGGCCACTCTTGTGAAAATTCAATAATATTCTCTAGAAAATTCTCTATCTCTTCTTGAGTTATGAGCTATGGAATGGGGGTAGGAACAATCATTATGTTCCTCTGCCTATCTAAAAGAGACCTTTGATATCCCAAATTCCATTTTTTAAAATTTAATTTAATCCATAATTCAACAACTGGCTCCTTCTCCTCTCCATCCTCTATCCTTTGCTTTCCTGGAAATCCATGTGTCATAATTGGAATTTTTCATCTTCTTAACTGCTAAATCTGTATCTCTGATACCTTTTTGGTTGCCCACATTTTAAATTTTGCTTTCAGCCATAAAGTCAAAAGAATATTTGTGAGTCTTTATCAGGCACGTTTTTAAAAATGTATTTCCTAAGAATATTAGAAATTCTATTATCTTTTCTCTCAATTGTTTCTTGTTGTGTCAGCATTCATCCTATTCATTATTTTATTATAAAATTTTAGTTCTTAGTTGAAATTTTGTAGCATTTTAACGTGAGCACAATAATCAGTAGCATTATGCTACCAGTTTATGAATGATTTTTATTGTACTATAACATTGAGTTATATGGAATATTTATCTACAACTAAATTTATAAGAAGTATACTTTCATTTTTTTTTTACTGAGACAAATCTCCTAAAAGAAGCTGGTTGAAAAATTAAAGGAAATAAATGATTAAGGTATAATGTAAACAAATCTAAAGAGGACTGAGAAATAAAATATAACAAAGTATAAAGGATTAAAAGTTAAGCAAATTATAAACTTCAACAGACAGGTTTATTTTTTATTTTAAATTTATAAGTGCTAGTTTAGTTTGCTTCCTTAGGAATAATGCAATTATTTTTTACGGAGTTGTTGAAGGCTTTCTTCACTTGCTTATTTCTCAGTGTATAAATAAATGGATTTAAGAGAGGTGAAATAAAGAAATGAGCAGTGAAACTACTTTATTAATGGTCACGTGTTCCCTTGCTATAGGATTCATATAGATGACCATGCATGTACCATAGCTGATGGAAACCACAATGAAGTGGGAAAACAGGCCTTTTCCTTTGCTGAACAGAAAGGATTCTCAGAATTGTCTTGATAATGGAAGCATATGACAGAATGACACAAGTAAGAGGCATAACCAGGGTCAGTGCAACACAGATTACCACTGTCTTGTTTCTGAGCATGAGCTTTCCACTAAGGGAACTGCATCACAGGCAAAATAACCAGCCATGTTAGAGCCACAGAATTTAGAGTCACTAATAAACCCAGGCTAAGTGGTGGGGTCGTCATACATCAAGCAGCCACCCAACGACCAATGGTAAGAACCTGGCAGTCCCTGCTGCTCACGACAGTCACTTACTGCAGGGACTTGCAGACGGCCACAGGGCAGCCGAAGAAGATACTCTGTTACTCCACAGAGGTCATGAAAAGCACTTGGATGGCACAAGCATTATAGGTAATGACCTCGTCACCTTTGCTATGTTATACAAGAATCTGGGAATACACCCAGTTGTCAAATTTTCTTCCAGTTTTATATTCCACTTATGAGTGAAATCATATGATTCTTAAATTTCTCTGTCTGATATATTTTGCTTAGTGTGATAGTCTCAAGATCCATTCATGTTGTTGCAAATGGCATATTATTTTTCTTTATGGCTGAATAATATTTCATTGTATACACTGTAACATTTACATGTTCAAATGGGTTTTCTTCTTGGAATTTTTATACTGAATTAACAAAATAAATTATAAGATATTTTTTTTTTCGTGGTAGCAGATGTTTGATTTTGTAGATGAAAATCTATTTGAAAAGAAAAAAAAAAAAAGAAAAAAATATATGTGTTTATCCAAACCATCACATGTCAGTGGGATTGTACAAGCAATTTTTCTTTTTAAAAATTAAATTTATTCAAATGATATTGGTTAATATGGTTATATAGGTTTTAAGTGTACATTTCTGTGATACATCATCTATGTATTGTATTGTGTGTTCACCACTCAGTCAAATCATGGTCCATCACTATATTACTTGGGTTTCTTTACCCTTTACTAATCCCCCACCCGTCTTCCTTCTGGTAACTACCAAACTGTTGTTTGTATCTACGAATTTCTGTTTAATATCCCACACATGAGAAAAATAATATGATTCTTAGATTTTTCTGGTTGACTTATTTCAGTGGTCGGTAAACTGCGGCTCCTGAGCCAAATGTGGCTCGTGAGCTGCGGTTTGCCGCCTGCTGACTAATGAGTTTGCCAAACATTGACTATTTCACTAGCATAATATTTTCAAGGTCCATCCATGTTACTGCAAATAGCAGCATTTAATCTTTTCGTATGAGTGAGTAGTATTCTGATATCTATATATCTATATATCTATATCGCACAACATGTTTTTCCAAGCGTCTATTGAAGGACATTTTGATTGTTTCCAGGTGTTGGCCACTGTGAATCACGCTTGATTTTTTACCCTTTGTCTTTCTGATTATTCTCTTAGTTCGTGCTTCAGATAACCTGCATTAAAATTTGCCTTCCTTTAACATTCTATATGTTTAGTGACTACATGCAAATAAATAAATAAATGTTTCTACCATATGTAAATAATATATGCACACACAATTATACATGCTCATATTAAAAATTTCCAACCAGGAATATTGATTGCCTTTTGTTTTAATTATATGTCATATTCTTTGAATAGATATTATACTTTGTTTATATGTACATTATACTTTTTGTTAAATTTATTCTCTTGATAATTAAGTTTTTATGACTGTGACTAAAATAATGTTTGCTGATTGATTTTCTATTGCTTATTGTTATTACAGTTTGTTGATTTTAAAATATTTTTTATTTTTTCAGTTAGAACAACAAATTTCCTAGTTTTGTATTAGAGTTTTTAGGACATGTAAATATGTCATCAGAATAAAAAACAGTTATGCCAAATTTCATCAAATTTAAGACATCATCAATTGTAAGAAATACAATTAAGCTATGTATCACTATTAAAAACAACAGTGACAAGTTCTGGCAAGGATGTGGAGAAAAAGAAACACTAGTTGTCTTCTGCTGGGAATGCAGATGTTACAGCCACTATGAAAAACAGGAGGGAATTTCCTAAAAAATGGAACTCCCATTTGACCCAGCATTCTTAGTTCTGGAAATATATCCTAAAAACCCCAAACACCAATCAGAAAGAATATGCACACCCCTGTGCACATAGCAGCATTGTTTATAACAGCGAAGATCTGGAAACAGCACAAGAACCCGTCAGTAGACGAATGGTTAAAAAGCTGAGGGACATTTACACGATGGAATACCATGCAGCTGTGAAAAAGTGACTTCTTATCCTTTGGGATAGCATGGATGGACCTGTAGACTATTAGGCTAAGTGAAATAAGCCAGAAAGAGAAAGACAAATGTCACATGGTCTCACTTCTTTGTGGAATCTGGTGAACAAAGTGAATTGATCAACACAATAAGACCTGAAAGGTGGAGTTATGGAACAGACTGACATACATCAAAGTGGGGATGAGAAGAGATAAACCAAAGGACTTATATCCTTAGATGCATAACTCATGGACACAGGCAATAGAGTGGTGAAGACCTGGGGTGGGGTTAGGTAGGGCGGGGAGGAGAGGGTAAGGGTAAGGGGTATGGGAGACATCTGTAATGCTATCAGTAATAAGAAATATATACATTGAAAAATAAAACACCAAATAAAAAGACAAAAGTTTGGCTTTATGTAGGTAATCCAAAACAATGAAAAAAATTGACAAGGTTGCCAATTGAACTATACCAATAGTAGATGCCAATTATGTCAAATCTCCATTTCAGAGAAGCAAAATATGAACAAAACAGGACTTTAAAATTAATAAAATAAACAATTTTATTCATTATCTCCTATATGTATCCTGATGATTTTCTTTTTATGGCATGTCTAAGATTTTCCAATAAATATGCAGTATTTTTATCTCTCATATTTATTGGGCTTTATGTGTGCTGTTGGACTTTTGAAAGAACTGGCTTTTGAATTCCTTTAACTTATATAATTAATTTCACTTCCTACCCATAATGAGTTACTTTTTCCATTTATATATTAATTTTTCAAATTTATAAGGATAAGTTCCCCTCTTTTATCTAGTTTCATTTTTATAATTAGTGAATAGATTTAGAATAACAGAATTCCTTTTGACTACGGCTTTTCAGTGCTGCAAATAGGTGATGACATTTGTATTTCATTGCTTTCCAGATAGCAATTAGTTAATTTTAGGTAAACACCTTAATTTTTAAGAAACTATATTTGTGCAAAATTTTCAGTTACTTTAATATAATATTTTAAATTATTATAACAGATTTTGGACTATAAAAGCTTAATTTGTGTTAAAGATAGACACAGTTATTAAATACGCTGTGGAATGCTTTTGCCTTGGCTCACAGCTCTGTCAGTAGCAGAAAATGCTCTTCATAAAAAAATGTGATCTGTGAAAATGAGCATAGTTACCTCATTTAAACTTTCATCACATGTCCAACTGTTATGTCATTTCAAGTGCTCTACTAATACTGAGACTTTTTATTAATTTATTTATATATATTTTATTCATTTTTTATAGAGAAGAAGGGAGAGAGATAGTTAGAAACATTGATGAGAGAGAAACACCAATCAGCTGACTTATGTACACCTCCCACTGGGAATGTGTCTGCAACTGAGGTACATGCCCTTGATCATAATCAAACCTGGGACCATTCAGTCCACAGATCAATGCTCTATCCACTGAGCCAAACTGGTTAGGGCTAATCCTGAGGCTTTAAACCTAAACCTTTGTTATCCATAATGCCTTCTGCTATTCCCATCCCTAGTCTATAATATTCTAAGCACCCACTAAGTCATTGTATACAATATTGTTCTACCAATTCTGACATCTCCTATTTACAACTTTGCAATGTTTTCAGCTATAAATTCAAATGAATATTTACTACCTTTTAACCGGTATTTCTGTGTCCATGGTAGTTATACTTTCTGGTGTTTTCCCAATATTACAAGTGTTATAATTGTTTCACATGTACTTTAACTTGTGATTATTCATCTTTTTTAGACATTATACACATAATTACTCTTTTACATATGTTTAGGTATCACTATTGTATGCATTTTGAGTAGAGCAACAAAGCATTTTATCTTACATTATCCTGAGGAATTGCGTTTATATATGTTAAAATAGCATTCTGAAGTTAATCAGTTTTCAAAAATGTTTTTAAATAAATTGACATTATATTCATTTGAAAAAATGAGTACATAAAATGGCTTCAGTCAGGATCACTGAAAGTTGGATTGAAGAAATGCTGAGAAAATTAATGCAACTCATGTATATATTGTTAAAAAATTATGAGATTATAAGCTTCAAAAATACAATGTGTCCTTGTTTTTGAGATATCTGAAAATATTATTTCCTTTTATAAGAAAAGAGCAAAACAATTCTTTTGATGGAATCCTTGAAAGCTTTCTTAACCTGATTGTTTCTCAGGGTATAAATAAATGGGTTTAACATAGGTGAAATAGAAGAAAAGAGCAGTGAAACTACTTTATTAATAGTCACGTTTTCCTTTGCTGCAGGATTCATGTAGATGAAAATGCATGTACCATAGGTGATGGAAACCACAATCATGTGGGAAGAACAGGTGGAAAAGGCCTTTTTCCTTTGCTGAACAGAAGGGAATCTCAGAATTGTCTTGATAATGGAAGCATATGACAGAACAACACAACTAAGAGTCATATTCAGGGTCAGGACAGCACAGATTATAACTGTCTGTTCGACGAGCCAAGTGTCTGAGCATGAGATTTTCACTAAGGGAAACGCATCGCAAATAAAATGATCAATCGTGTTAGAGTCACAGAATTTTAGAGTTAGTCCCAGACGAAATGGTGGGATTATGATACATAAACCAGACACCCAGCAGCTAAGGATAAGAGTCTGGCAGACCTTGCTGCTCATGATGGTCACATAGTGCAGGGGCTTGCAGATGGCCACGTAGCGGTCATAGGACATGGCCGCCAGAAAAAAGAATTCTGTCACTCCACAGAGGTCAGTGAGAAACACTTGGATGAAACAATCATTGTAGGTAATGACCTTGTCACCTGCTGCAATGCTATACACGTACCTGGGAATACAGGCAGATGTGAATGAGATCTCCAAAAAGGAGAAGTTTTTTAAGAAGAAGTACATAGGTGTTTTTAGGTGAGAATCCACAGAGGTTAGTGTGATAATGGTCAGGTTTCCAGTTACACTCAGGGTGTAGGTGAGAAATAGAAAGATAAAAATCAGAACCTGCAGTTGAGGGTCATCTGTCAGTCCCAGCAGAATGAATGTTGTCACTGTACCGTTTCTCATCATGGACTTCTGACTTCTTCCAATCTGCATGCGATATTCAGAGAGATTTTCTGATAGATTATAGCTTACTTTATCTGTTCTAAAACTTAATTCTTATGACCAACCTCAAACACAGTGGCTTGTCCCTATTTCCCAATACACACTCCATCTTTTCCCCCACTGAATATGTGCATTATGTTTACTGACTACGTGTGCTACCTTTGTTGCCGATACAAATGATGACTGTCTTCTCTTCCCTCCCTCATCTTTCAGTCATCTTCATTTGTACTACAGTTAGTAGGAACTCAAATGTTCCTAATGTACAATTAGTATGTCAAATATTGACATTTTCTTACATAAGTAATAAACATATGTTCCCATTGCGTATCTATTTCATTTGTCATATGAGAGTATCCACTTTATTGTTTAACTTATTGTGTTCTGTTCCTGTGGATATTGGGGCAGAATTATAGTGAACATCCAATTCACAAAGCTTCCAAAATAAAAATAAAAAATCACTAACTGAGGATCATGGGTTACTCAATAGTCAGAATCCTTTTAGGAAATTTGGGCACTCATTCAACAGCTATCGAGTATTTATATCAAATTGAAATGTAGGAAATATATATATATATATATATATATATATATATATATATATATTTGCAGCTCACCTACCTTTCATTTTTTATCCTACACTCACACATATGTGTAAAACCTGACTTGTCCTTCAGACTTTGAACATTATTCAATGCTGAAAATATGTTTTCTCCATGATATTGCAATTTATTTTATAATGGAAGTCAATAAACAGACTGACCAGAACATATAACTAATTGATTTATGTTTATTTTATCTTCCAAACAAATGCTCAAAATGTACACGGGGATCTGTTATGAGATGCTGTGACTTCAGTCATTTTGTCATTCTTCTTGGGGTGGGAAGAGGAATGCAAAGGGCATTCTTGTATATTTTTATATAAAGATACTTTATTATTTTTAACTTGAGGTTGAATAGTCTATACAAAGTTACACTGAATATTTCTCACATCTGACACATGTTTGTTTGTGTGTCTTATGCATAAACCTCCCAGACAATAACATTTATTCACATGAAGGAAATTCATTTAAAAAAAGAATTTAATAAATATATCTTAAACACATTAGGAGTATATAAACTGCCACTATCACAGAATTCATTTACTTGTCAGAGGAAATTATAATCTAGATCCTAAAATCAAAGAGACAAACTATCATACTTACTCTTCTGTTAGTAAATCAAAACTTCTGTTAGGTATTTAAACATAAAAATATTAAGATTATAGTCTCCATCATTGAAAAAAAATTACTCTAAATGCTGAGAACTCTCTTCACTGGTAGAAGTGATAATAATTTAAATGATCAAGACAGAGAGAAATGCTTTTATGATGTCAAATGTGACTTTATAATTTGCAGAAAAGTCATTAAGTGAAAACAGCAAATGGTCCTTGGTGACCTACAGTCAAGAATTGGTCATTAATTTTCTGAGAAATGAAGTTTGGTAAATACACAATGAAACAGGCTTCAATGGGACTGTCTCCTTGGAGATATGAAGATATTGAAGGAGCATTTATTTTATTTTAAAAAATTTATATTTCTTGTTGAAAGTATTACAGATGTTCTCCTCCCCCTCCCAATTAACCTCCTTCACCTTGCTCCTATCCCCTTCCCAGTCCTTCACTGCATATTGTCTGTGTCAATGGGTTATGTATATATGCATATAAGTTGTTTCATTACCCATTTCCTGTCACCCTTCACCCCCTCCACTTCCCTGTGAGATTCATCATTCTGTTTCATGCTTCCATGTCTCTGGATCTATTTTGTTCATCAGTGTATTTTGTTCATTAGATTTCACATATAAGTGAGATCATGTGATACTTGTCTTTCTCTGACTGGCTTATTTTGCTTAGCACAATACTCTCCAGGTCCCTCCATGCTGTCTCAAAGGGTAAGAGATCCTTATTTTTTACTGATGCATAGTATTTCATGGTTTAAAAGTCCCATAGTTTTTTTTATTGCTCACCCACTGATGAGCACTTGGGCTGTTTTCAGATCTTAGGTGCCAGTGGTCTTGATCAAGCATATAAAAGGGTTCAGGAACCTGGAGAAGGTGCTGTGCATAAATTAATCAAGAGTCCAGAGGTGAAATATAATTTTGAAAAGCATCATGAGGAGTCAAAGAAGATTTAGTTAAAGGAACTATGTTCTTCTCTCAGGACCCCTTGCTTTTTATGAACAGAATTTGTCCTAAGGCAAGGTGGAGATATATACATCAAAGGGTAGGGTTTCATACAGAATCCATTTTCAGATTGGGGAAAATTGGCTATGGCTATTTAGGTGTTTGGCCAGTAGAAGGCAATAACATGTAGATTAAGATGCCCTTAGCTGTCTGGCAGCAAGCGATTATTTAATGCATCCTTTTCAGATTTGGGGAAATGCCTTCAGCAATTTCAGATGATTTGGCTCTGCTGACATGCTTCTGGCACTTAGCTATTGTAAATAGCGTTGTTATGAAAAATGGCAGGATAACTGTGTCATTTAAATTACATAGTTCATTTCTTAACTGATTTTTTTTTAGGGAGAGGAAAGGAGAGGGATAAAGAAATAGAAACATTAATACAAGATAAACATAGACTGACTACTCCTGCACCCTCCATGCTGGGGATTGAGCTCAAAACCTGAGCATGTACTTTGGTTGGGAATTGAAGTGGGATTCCTGGTTCCCAGGTCCATATTCCATCACTGAGTAACACTGGCTGGGCATATTTTCCATATGAACAACTGTGAACATACTTTCCCCCCTCCCTGTATAAGGCTAATGCTTACAGATAGATCTTATCCTTCCAGATTTTTCTTTCTCTAAATACATTGACTGAATTATTCACAAATGCATAAAATTTGCAACCATATCTTACAACTGGAGAAAAAACATATTTTTATAGTTGCACAACAATATAAATATACTAAGTGTCACTGAATCTTACATAAAAATGGTCAAAATAATAGATTCTGTTATGCATATTTTACTACAATAAAAAACATACACGTTTATGTATTTAAACACCTTATTTATTACATAATATAAATTGTACCTAAGTTTTCAGCTTATGATATGCACTTTTAATAACAATCCCTTATACTTTAATATGTATAAAAACTATAGTTATATCACCTCTCTCACTCCTTTACATGCATGCGATTGGTGCCAGCAAGAGCTTTACATATATATATATATATATATATATATATATATATGTAATATATAGATATAGATATAGATATAGATAGATAAACTTTCTTAATTAGACCTGCTTTCTGATTTAGCTAAATTTTTTCTAGCCCAGTGAAGCATCCCAACTTCTCTTCAGATAACTGTCAGCAACACAGCAATAAATATCAACATGAAGCACATTATTATTGTAGATCATGGAGGGAGAACAAAGAGTAAAATATTTAACTGCAGCAGTGTTGGGTAGTTAGAAAACCTGAAGTCATTTTCAAGGTCCACCATTTCTTACTTCTTTTCAGTCGGGTCAAATGTCTAATCTTTCTAAATCTCTGTTTTCCCACTGATGAAAAGAAAATAGTATTCCAGTGAGTCTCCTATCTACTTACTCCAGGACTTCTATAAGGATCAAATGAGATGAGGCATGGGAAAATGCTTCACAGACATCTAGTTAAAGTGTGAAATGTTTGCACCTGGCTATAAAGCAAGTCATGTTCCTGGGCTGAAGAAACTGCAAGGAGGCTAGCTGTCACTAGGGAGAGGATACTGGGTATTGTTATGTGATGTCATTACCCAATCCCCATAGCAACTATTTTTGGGATGGACTGGGCTGTGGGCCTCATTTGTGCCATGGGGTCTCTGCAGCATTGGCTGCGATTTGGTGGGCTGTCACTCTGGGGTGGTGGTGGGGCCTGTGTCCCACTTGGGGGAAGCTCAGTGTTGCTTTGTTGGTGCCATTTCTTTGTGAATGACACGTGCACATTATGGCAGCTCCTGCATTGAACGTCCGCCCCCTGGTGATCAGTGCTTGTCATAGCAACTGGTGAGATGGTCGGAGGACACTTGGCATATAAGTCTATTATATGTGTAGATAGGAGTATAATTATTTTCATCAAATAAAATGAAACTATGTGTTCTTCAACTTTTATAATTAAAAAAATATTATTGACTTCAGAGAGGAAGGAAGAGGGAGAGAGAGATAGAAACATCAGAGATGAGAGAGAATTTCATTGATCAGCTGTCCCCTGCACACTCTTTCCTGGGGATCAAGTTCACAACCTGGGCATGTGCCATTGACTGGCATCAGTCCTCAGGCTGATGCTCTATCCACTGAGCCAACCAGCTGGGGCTATTTTTATAAATTTTAAAGAAGATTCTCTATTATAGTTTTGCTAAAAAACATTTTTGTACTCTAGTTAACATATTCTAGGAGAGAAATTATTTTTCAGAAATACAACATCTGAAATGAAGAATTTACTGGATGATATTAATAGCCTTATAGATAATGCAAAATAAAAAATTTACATAAAGCAACTAAAATCTGATACACTGAAACAGAGAGGGGAAGATACTGAAAATATAAATAGATTTTAATCCTGTAAGACAATATTAACTGACCTAATGGTCATGTAATTGGAGTGAGAATAAAGAAAGACTACAGGGCTGGGGCAGGGATGACAAAATTATTCAAAGAAATTAAAGAAAATGAATGAAACTACAAACTTGGTAATAAAAAGTTTGATAATCATCAAGAAGGAGAAACACAAAAGAATCACACCAAGGATAATAAAAATAAAATTCCTAAGAACAAGTGATTTAAAAATCCTCAAAAATCAGTTACTGGGACAGACATAAGAATGATCACAGATTCATCATCAGAATAAACGCAAGCTAGAAGACAAGGAGAAATCATCTTCAAATATGAGATTTTTTGAAAGGAAAACATGCTCTAAGATAATCCAGTTCTAAATTAGATGGGAGGATACTCTGGCACAGGATTATTTAATTTAGGGAATCCTATCTAATAAAAGAGTAATATGCAAATTTGACCATACCTTTGCTATGCTACCAGCCAATCAGGAATGGGGGGCTGGGTCGAGGCACTCGGGAGGCTGGCAGTGGGGCACAGTGTGTGGGATGGGAGGCTGGCCTGCACTCTGCCTAAGACGGGAGGGGCTGGCCGGTGTGCTGGGAAGGACGGGAGCCGCATGAGAAGGGAGCCACCCAGGGTGGGAGGGGCAGGACGGGAGGGGCTGGCCTGCACGCTGGGCGGGATGGGAGGACACAAGATGGCTACCACAAGATGGCCAGCAGGGAAGGGCCATTGGGAGGTTCCTGGCCTGCAAGGGAGGGCAGTTGTGGGCCATCAAGCCTGCAGGGGAGGGCAGTTAGGGCCAGCAGAGGAGGGAAGTTGGGGGAAAACAGGCTGGCAGGGGAGCAGCTAGACATCAATTATGCCAGCAGGATAGTGGTTAGGAGGTGATCGGGCTGACAGGCAGAAGCGGTTAGGGGCAATCAGGGAGGCAGGCAGGTGAGCAGTTTGGAGCCAGCAGTCCTGGATTGGGAGAATGATGTCCGACTGCCCGTTTAGGCCCAATCCTACCAGGAGGAGTCCCAGATTGGAGAGTGTGCAGGCTGGGCTGAGGGACATCCTCCGCCTTTCCCCCCACCCCCTCATGCATGAATTTTGTGCACCGGGCCTCTAGTAGTAATTATAATAGCTAACATTCGACCACTATCACCAACTACTTATACTGATAATATACTTCAGTGATTTAGGGATGACTTCCTTTGAAAAATTATCTTGAGCCACTTATCTGGGTTAAGTTCCTCTCTTTTGCATCATATTGGAACACTGGTTATTACTCTGTTAGCATTCAGCAGGAAGAAGTACTTTATTGAGACTTCGGACTATGATTTATTCAAATTATACCGCACTCTTAGCAAAATTCCAGACTTACAATCAAATACTCAAAAAAATTTTACCCTACAATATGTGACTTGCATGTTTCACTTACTGACCTCCAATATACTAGCTTTCTCTCTCAATGCACTTAGCACTCCCTTTTAAAAATATCTTTAACAAAAGTTTTTCATGTCCTTGACTGAACATGGCAGCTATTGATAAAATTTTGCTTTGTTGGAGGAGTTGTCACTAAGCCTTGAGCAATTATATTATGCAATGACCCACTGATGCTGAGAGCTTCTTATGATGACCAAAGAGATAGCTCCCTTCCTCTTTCTGTCTAATTTTATGGTTTTCTCTTTTTTAAGGTGCCACATATCTTATCAAAACACCTCATTGAGATATTAAAGCAGAAGCCAAGGATTTGCAATTCTGTTTTCATTACTAACTGTTTTCTATTTGATCCTAACATATAACTAATCACTCACTCACCCTTGAATACTCAAATATTCTGTATCTGCAATTGGTATCTCAAGGGTTGTAATTTTCCTAAATTGCTTATAATAAAGCATCTAGTGGAGGCCTTATAGTTTCACTTACCCTGTTTCCCTGAAAGTAAGACATCCCCTGAAAATAAGACCTACTTCCAGTTTTGCCCCTCACTGTAATATAAGGCATCCCCCTGAAAATAAGATCTCCCCAATAATATTTTTATTCTTGGAATTGAAAAAGCCTGGGCTACACAAGCAGTTATAAGGAAGTGGGTTGATTTAATGCTGCCACTTGTTATGCGAGGGAGCCAAAGAGGTCTGCTAATCTGGGATGCATCCAGCACTCACCGTGCTAAAGACATGAAGAAATTTCTTCATAGATCAATAATGATTTTCACAGGAATGACGGCCTATCTTCAGACTCTTGATATTGCAATAAACAAGCCATTCAAGGACAATTTGTGCATGGATATTAATGACTACATTGAAAATAGAATGGAGAGAAATCAGCGTGGAAACTTTGTGAAACCTAAACTGCAAGAGGTTGTGACTTGGGTGAAGAGTTCATGGGAGAAAATCACTGACAGTTGCATTGCAAATGCACTACGAGCAGGCTACCTTGACAAGAAGTACTCATCTAAGGACAGTGAATTGCTAAACATGAGAGATTTGGTCCACTGATGCTGAAAGAAATGGAGTCACAAGAAACTCACCAGGAAATTCAGGGTTTGGATTGTTATGATGATGTTCCAGAATATGATGACATGACTGTCATTGAATAAATCTTACTTTGTGTTCATACCGGTAAATATCAGTATCAGAAAATGTACCTTAGATTGTTATACATGGAAATAACGGTAGTAACAAAAAATTCTTGATACCGTAGAATTTACAGTTTGTCTGGTTATGCTGGTTTGTGATGACAACTACTACCGTACCGTATACAGGTAATAAATTTCCTTTTCTTTTTGTTCAACAATAAATGTGTACCATATTCTTCTTCATGGAAAAATAAGACATCCCCTGAAAATAAGACCTAATGCATCTTTGGGAGCAAAAACTAATATAAGACACTGTCATATTTTGGGGAAACAGGGTAATTCCTTTTATTTATTATTCCTTTTTAAAATCCTCACCTGAGTGCATTTTTCCATTGATTTTAGAGAGAGTGGGAGAGAGAGGGAAAAACAGAGAGAAATATTGATGTTAGAGAAACACATTAATAGGTTGCCTCTCGCACGAGTCCTGACCAGGGCCCAGGCCAGGAAGGAGCCTGCAATCAAGGTGTGTGCCCTTGCCTGGAACGGAACCTGGGACTTCTCCAAACTGGCTAGGGCATATTTTTATTTTTACCTACTAAACTGAAGGCAGGAATCTTCTCCCACTTAGTGCCCAGCTTCCACAGTTCAGTCTCTAATGTTTAAAACGCCATTTTAAGGAAACAGAACCAAATTAATTCCTGAGAGCCAGTATTTTTTGAGAGGGAATCCTCAGGCTGCCTCTCTGACACCCCACACTGGGGATTGAGCCCACAACCCAGGCATGTGCCCTGACCAGAAATCCATGACCTCCTTGATTCATAGGCCGACATTTAACTACTGAGCCATGCCAGCCTGGCGGATGCAGTAGAGTTGGTCCCCACCCTTGACGCACTGGTTGGGCAACATGCAGACACACTTGGAAGCAGAGGCTGGACATTTTTCCCAGTCATAGCAGGTGTCATAGCCACAGGATTCCCTCTTGGTGCTGTTGAATGAAAGCTTTGTTCTTTCAAGACCCCATTCTAACTGTGGGCCGTCTTGGCAGGAACCAATGTGTAGAAAATGGAATTGCTGATTATTTAAGCATTTCTTGGCCATAAATTTGCAAGCTGGTGAAGTGAAGTGACTGTTGGCGACTGAGTCAAACACACAGAGATCTTCTGAATATTGGCTACAGTCTTCTTCTGGAGACATACAGATGCATTCCGATCCTGATTCCTTTTGTCCTAGTGGACAACGGCCCTTTAGTTTGCCCATAAAATCCTTTTCACAGGTGAGTGAGTTTGAAATGGGCGGTGTCCAGGAATCCTCGGTGCATGTGTACTGTGATGGCCCAGAAACCACAAAGCCTGTGGGTGAGAGGCAGTATTTTAAGACCACAGAGAAAAACCAACCACAGTAGCTCATACTGAATTATAGAAATGAAATATATCTGAATCCTGGTAACCTCTTCTCAGTTCGTCTCTTCTTCACTAACTTTCCTCTGTAGGCACACTGCAGAACAGTGTTCCTTATTGCAAAAATATTTTGTTTTTGAGCCATATTTATTCCTTGCCTAGATACAAAGAGACCAATTTCGACTAACTGATAGTCAGGTGTAAGGGCTTCATGTCTATCTCTCTTGCAGAGATGATTCTTGTTGAATTTACAAGTGAGTAGGGGAAGAAACTATTGGAACATTAACAAATGTGTCCTTTTATTGAGGAAAGAGTATGTCTATGTTTGTGTACACACATATATAGACACACCTACAATATATGTGTTTCCCTCTTTAGATATATGTTTTCAGGTATGAATAACATTTTGACACAGGTTGTTTTTGGATGTTAAAAAACCATGCTACATTGAGATATCTTTAATTTTACTATCCATAAACAGGTGTCAATGAATTTTAATATGTATATTTAATTACTTAAATATTACTTGCCAGCATGGTGTGGCTCACTGGTTAGAATGTTGGCCTGCACTGAGGGGTCCCTGGCTCCATTCCTGGAAAAAGGCACTTGTCTGGGTTTCAGGTTCACTCCCCACCCCTGACCAGGGTATGTGTGGGAGGCAACCAGTCTATACGCCTCTTTCTCTCATTGATGTTTCTCTCCCTCCCAATTTCTCTCCTTCCCTCCCTTCTAATGTCCTCCTCCCTCCCTCCCTCCCTCCCTCCCTCCCTCCCTCCCTCCCTCCCTCCCTCCCTCCCTCCCTCCCTTCCTTCCTTCCTTCCTTCCTTCCTTCCTTCCTTCCTTCCTTCCTTCCTCTCCCTCTCTCTCTTTCTTTTTTTCTTTCTTTCTTTTCTTTATGGATCAAAGGCATTACATATGTGTCCCTTTCTCCCCATTACCTTCCCCTCCTCTCATGCCCTCCTAGAATCTGTGTCCATTGGTTATGCTCATATGTATGCATACAAGTTCTTTGGTTGATCTTCCCCCTTACCTCACCCTCCCCTGCCTTCCCTTTGAGGTTTGATGGTCTGATGGGTGGTTCTCAGTCTCTGGCTCTATTTTTGTTCATCAGTTTATGTTGTTCATTATATTATACAAATGAGTGAGATCATGTGATATTTATCTTTCTCCAACTGGCATACTTCATTTAGTATAATGCTCTCCAGGCCCATCCATGCTATTGCAAATGGCAGGAGTTCCTTCCTTTTTACAGCAGTGCAGTATTCCACAGTGTAGATGTACCACAGTTTTCTAACCCACTCATCTGCTGATGGGCACTTAGGCTGTTTCCAAATCTTAGCTATTATAAATTGTGCTGCTATGAACATAGGCGTGCATATGTCTTTTCTGATTGGTGTTTCTGTTTTCTTGGGATATATTTGTAGAAGTGGGATCACTGAGTCAAATGGGAGTTCCATTTTTAATTTTCTGAGGAAACTCCATACTGTTCTCCACAGTGACTGAATCAGTGCACATTCCCACCAGCAGCACATGAGGGTTTCTTTTTCTCCACTTCCTCACCAGCACTTGTCATTCTATATAATAAGGAGATAATATGCAAATTGAGTATCACACACTCCCACAAGGTAACCGCCCCCATGTGCACAAGATGGCTGGTAGGGGAGGGCAGTTAGGGACGACCAGGGCAGCAGGGGAGGGCAGTTGGGG
This sequence comes from Antrozous pallidus, assembly GCA_027563665.1. Classification (NCBI taxonomy): domain Eukaryota; kingdom Metazoa; phylum Chordata; class Mammalia; order Chiroptera; family Vespertilionidae; genus Antrozous; species Antrozous pallidus. The sequence continues at coordinate 64,042,469 of CM050513.1, forward strand.
GTGATCAGGCCTGCAGAAGCGGGTAGTTGGGGTGACTGGATTGGCAAGGGAGAGCAGTTGGGGCAATTGGGCTGTCAGGGGATGACAATTAGGGAAGACTGGGCTGGCATGGTAGGACAGATGGGAGGGACCAGGCCTGCAAAGGAGGGCTGTTAGGGGCTACCAGACCAGCAGGGGAAGGTAGTTAGGGGTGAGTGGACCAGCAGGAAAGGGCACTTGGGGGCAACTAGGCCTTCGGGGGGGGAGGTGGACAGTTTCAGGGGGGCAGGCAGGCCTGCAGGGGATGGCAGTTAGGGGCAACTAGGCTGGCAGGGGAAGGCTGTTAAGGGTGAGTGGGCTGGCAAAAGAGGGCAGTTGGGGGCAACCAGGCTGGCAGAGGAGGGCAGTTGGGGGTGATCAGCCCTGCAGGGGAGGGCAGTAGGAGCGACCAGGCCAGCATGGGAGGACAGTTAGAGGTGTCTAGGCTGGCAGGGGAGGGCAATTGCAGGGGACCAGGGCTGCAGTGGAGGGCAGTTAGGGGCAACCAGGTTGGCAAGGGAGGGCACTTGGAGGTGAAAGGGCAGGCAGGGGAGGGCAGGTGGGGTAGACCAGGCCTGCAGGGGAGGGCAGTTGGGGCTATCGGGCAAGCGGGAGAGCAGTTAGGTATCAATTAGGCTGGCAAGGAATTGATTAGGGGGTGATCAGGCTGGCAGGCAGAAGCGGTGAGGGGCAATCAGGCAGGCAGGGAGGTGAGTGGTTGGGAAACAGCAGTCCCGGATTGTGAGAGGGATGTCCCAGATTGGAGAGGGTGCAGACTGGGCTGAGGGACACTCTCCCACTCCCTCCTTGCTCTAGTGCACCAGGAGTTTGATTGCTTGCTGTGATGTGCACTGACCACCAGGGGACAGCATGGAATAAAGCTTCAACATGAAGTTTACAATGGCATCTGCTAGGGACCCTACTCATGCATGAATATCATGCATCTGGCCTTAGTTTGTTGATATTAGCAATTCTGAAAGGTATGAGATGGTACCTCTTTGTTGTTTTGATTTGCTTCTCTCAGATAATTAGTGACTTTGCACATGTTTTCATATGTCTCTTGGCCTTCTGTATGTCCTCCTTCTAATCTCTTTAAAAAGCAATGTCCACAGGAGGGAATTAATAACAATAACAACAACAATTACTTGTCTTAATTTATTAAGGAATTTTAAACAAAATATCACATCACCTTAGATTTCAGAGGCAAAACATCATTGTATAATTTATGTAGATAAAAAACAACAAAGAAAATACTCCTTGACAATCATAGTCTCAGATAATCACTTAATCCCCAAATTTCTCAGGGTGCACAAAAACTGACCAGAATGTGTCAGCGGAGATGGGTAGGTGCACATATTTGGGTAGGTGCAGATGGGTCAGCCACATATTTTTTGAAGCCTTACTGAACCCCACAGGCTGGATTTCTCTATCTCTAAAATCTTTTAGAGACTTTATCAACAGATCTTGATCTCACTTTTTAAAACAATATTTTTTTGTACTCCCTTTAAGTAAAATGCTAAACAAGCAAGCAAACAAATAATCCAATAATAAAATGGGCAGAGAACCTGACAGACACTTCTCCTAAGAAGACATACAAATGGCAAACAGATATATGAAAAGATGCTCTACCTCACTAGTTATCAGGGAAATGCAAATCAAAACTACAATGAGACACCAGTTCACATAATAGCCATCTGTTAGGATGGTTATTATCAAACAAGGCAAGTAATAACAAGTGTTGGTGAGGTTGTGGAGGAAAAGGAACCTTTGCTTATTGCTGAATGTAAACAGGTATAGCCACAATGGAAAAACAGTGCATTTTCTAAAAAAATTAAGGATAGAGTTACATATGATCCAGAATTTCTTCTTCTGGATATCTACTCCAAAAACTTGAAAGCATTTGTTTGCAAAGACATATGCATCCCCGTGCTCATTGCAGCATTATTCACTATGGCCAAAACATGGAAACAACCAAAGTATTTTTTGACAGATGACTGAATAAAGATGATGTGGTACAAATACACAATGGATTACTACTCAGGCATAGGGAAAGATAAAATACTGCCATTTGTGACAACATGAATGGATCTTGAGCATATCATGCTAAGCAAAATAAGTCAGACAGAATCAAGTACCAAAAGATTTCACTCATATGTGGGATATAAAACTGAAAGCAACAAGTTAACAAACAAAAACTCATAGACGCAGACAACAGTAAAGTGGTTACCAGGGGAAAAGGAGGTGAGGGAAGGGCAGTAAAGGGACAAATATATGATGATGGAAGATGATTTGATTTTGGGTGGTGGGCACACAATGCAACATACAGACCATGTTTTATAGAAATGTACACTCGAAACTTATACAATTTTATTAATCACTGTCACTCCAATAAATTTAAATAAAAAAATGAAAAAAAGGGTAAAAAAGCTAGTGTGTGTAGGACCTCTTTTTAGTTTTTAGAGAACTTGAAGATATGATGCCTTTGGCAAGCTAGCACATTTAAAAAAATGTACTCAGTATGTAAGTAAATAAATACTCATATTCTTAGTGACTCTGATTCAAAAGTCACCAATAAATTTAGTTAGCAAATAACTGTGGGCATAAGAAATTTCCTAAAGGCAGCAGTGGGGACTGTGTTCTTGGGACAGATGTAGACATGAGCGTCAGAAACAGAAGATATGCAAACAATATCACCACAGATTTTTAAAAATTAATAGGGAGTGATTTTCTTTATTTATTAATTTTATAAATACATAGTTTTAGTTGTAAAAAAGAAATCTGATAATAAAAAAGAAAACACATGTAAAATAATACATAGTATAGAAATAGCTCTTGTTAGTATTTTGAATATGTACATCCATATTTTGTATATCTATGAACATATTTATCAAGCATATTTAAAATCTAAGAACAATTTATAAAAGTAAAACATAAAATTCTATATTTTAGCTTTATAAACACAGGTAACTAAACAAGCTTTAGCATAAAAACTCCTGGGTATAGTTCCTAATTTATGAATGCTTCATTACTTTTAAAAATAATTTATGTTTTTGCATATTTTAAAAACTCTTTATTAAAATAGCTGCAAGGTATTTATTTGAAGTTCTGTGTTTGAAAGACCTTCACAGAAACACACTTGTTCAGAATAATATGAAAGTAGATTATTTATTAGGATGTCACCAAAGGATTAATAGTGAAATATCAATTGTTGGGTGTAAGAAAGCTACTTTAGCTCCACATACACATTTTCAGATTTATTCCATTTATCCTAGCCTGTAAAAATTCAGATGTATTGGATATTGTGATATAAAATAGCAAATTTTTATACATGGAGGCTAAATTTACTCCTTCAGTTAAGCTCATGGAATCTGAAAGAGATTGACAGAGGGAACAATATTTTATGCACAAACCTTTGTATCTTGAATATACTTCTGATAAAGTCACATACTTTACTTCTACCTATGTACATAAAAGGTCAAGAAAAACAAAATATTACATAGCCATTTTTCCCCCCAAAATGTTCTCAAAGTGTTAGACTCATCAGAAAGTGAAAAGGGTAATGTAAACACTGATTATTTTAAACAGTGATTGAAAAATATTAAATAGCTAGCCCTAGCCAGTTTGATTCAGTGGATAGAGCATTGGCCTGCTGACAGGAAGATCCCGGGTTTGATTCTGCTCGAGGGCACATGTCTGGTTGTGGGCTCGATTCCCAGGAGGTAGAGTGTAGGAGGCAGCCGATCAATTACTCTTTCTTATCATTGATATTTCTATCTCTATCTTCCTCTCCCTTTGTGACTGAAATAAATAAAAATATATTTAAGAGACATTAAATAGCTACAATTTTATTTGGCTAATTTCTACTTCACAGTGAATATGACAGGAAGTAACAGAGGAACTTCACTGGAAAGGTTTATTAGACAGGAGATTTGAAGGATGGGTGGTATTACAAACTTGAGTATATTATTTTTTAATACAATTTTCCCTTATATGATTGTCCTGGGCCAGGTTTGAATTTAAGGCTGTCTGAGTAGGAGTGTGCCAATAGTGAGGACATAACGTCTCTACCATAAAATTTAACAGCATGGCCTGGGCAGTGCGGCGAAGTGGTTGAGCACTGACCCAGGAGCCAGGAGGCCACAGTCTCTTTCCTGGTCAGGGAACGTGCCAGGATTGTGGGCTCTTTCCCTCCTGGGGCGTGCGCAAGAGGCACTGGCCAACCATTCTCTCTCATCGTTGACGTTTCTCTTTCTGCATCTCCTTTCCTATCTCTGAAATCAATAAAATTAAAAATAAAAATAAAAGCATATTAAAAATGTTAACAGAGGTATTTCTAACATTATTTGAGGATGGGTTATAATTGTACTAGGACTAATTCTGAGTATTGCTCCCTTAGTAAGTGGCAAGGATAGCTCTCTGATACTTTACCTATCAATTCAAATGACAGGTGAGTGGAATTCAAGTAGAGAAGAAGCTTTATCAAACTTGCTGTGATAGCCTGTCCTTTGGGTGAAGACTATACCAGAGACAGAAGATCAAGGCAATTCAACATGAAGCTTACAATGGGCAGTAGGTGGGGAAAGGGATAGTGGATTAACTATTGAATATTTGCATAGCGCAGGTCTAGAAACAGTGTACATCGCTTCCACACACATCCTGTTAGCTATAATATAGGCTACATCGTCACATCTTACAATGTACAAATATGGCAGAAAAATGTGTTTTACTGTGTTTCCATGGATAGCAACCAAAATGTTTGGCAGAAACAGAAATTTCTGCCAGATAGTGCGTAAATAACTTAGAATTTAGTTTTAATGGGGAGTTAAAATTTGAATAGTAAACAAGTTTAGCAACAGTAAATAAGTCTAACAACAAAGCCACCATGACTAGAGAATAAGTCATACAGACAAATATTATTAGAACATTAGGGTTTTCTGCCTATTTATCCTTCCTTTTAATTGGATTCACTGACTCCTTTTTCCTCTGCATCATTAAGAGGAATGCCATCTTTTTAATTGAGTCATGGAAAGCTTGTTTTACTTGCTTGTTTCTCAGTGTGTAAATAAAGGGGTTCAACATGGGTGAAATGGAAGTAATAAGGAGTGAAATCCCTTTATTTATAGCTACCTCATCCTTGGCTGAAGGTTTGACATAAATGAAGATGCAGCTTCCATAGGTAATGGAAACCACAATCATGTGGGAAGAACACGTGGAAAAGGCCTTTTTCCTTTGCTGGGCAGAGGGGAACCTTAGAATAGTCCTGATGATATAAATGTAGGAAAGAGCCACACAGATGAGGGTCATGATGAATGTCAACACAGCACACACGATAACCATCTGTTCTATCAACCAGGTGTCTGAGCAAGAGATCTTCAGCATAGGAGATGCATCACAGAGAAAATGATCAATGATGTTCGAATTGCAGAATTCCAGGCCCAAACCCAGACTGAGTGGTGGGAGAATGATCATCAGTGCTGCCCCCCAACAGGAGAAAATGATGTTCTTGCAGACTCTGCTGCTCATAATGGTGGCGTAATGCAGGGGTTTGCAGATGGCCACGTAGCGATCATAGGACATGGCAGCCAGAAGAAAAAATTCCGTTACTGCAAAGAGGTCTGTAAACAAGAGTTGACTGATACAAGCATTGTAGGTAATGGACTTGTCCCCAGATAATATGCTATATAGGAATCTGGGAACACAGGCAGTTGTGAATGAAATTTCTAAGAATGAGAAATTTTGAAGGAACAGATACATAGGTGTTTTCAGGTGGGAATCAATCACAGTGAGGGTGATGATGGTTAGGTTTCCAGATATATTCAACACGTAGGAAAGAAATAGAAAGATAGAAAGCAGTATTTTCAGTGTAATATCATCGGTCAGTCCCAGCAAGATGAAAGTTGTTATTGTAGTTTGGTTTTTCATTCTTGATTATTGTCTTTTGCCCATTCTGCTTGAAACAATAAGGTTAACTGGTTACCTTCTAACCTCAAGAAAAGTCAATCTGAGAGTGATCCCCAAACAATCGGCCAGTTGGGACTCTAGCACCTAATACATGCCTCTTTGTGTTAAACAAACTTTTCAAAATTAAATCACTTATTTGCACTGCTGCAATTTAGCCATTATTGTTATCAGTTCAACATATTATCTTATAAACATTATTGAAAAGCAAGTCCTAAAAGTTACTTTTGGGTCTAATGTTCTTTCGTCCTCCTACTTCCTAACTTCAGACGTTTCTAGCAAAGTCCCCCCCAAACCGAATAATGGTCTTTGTTAAGAAAATCCTTGCATTGGAATTTACATTGTATTAGCAATTAAACTGACAAGAATGCTTATCACATAGTTCATTCTGTTTTATCCTCTCCAATGCAGTTTCTCTCAAGTGTGTTTAAAAGATTTTTACTGGATACATGTTCTTCTTTTTAATAAGTTATTATTTTAATTTATTTAATTATTACCTTTTCCATTGATTTAAAGAGAGTGGAAGAGAGAAGGAAAGATAGAGAAAAACATCCATGTGAAAGAAACACATGGATTGGTTGCCTCCTGCATGCATGCAACTGAGTTGCCCTTGACCGAATCAAACCTATGACTCTTTGGTCCCCACCTGACGCTCTGTCCACTGAGCCAAACTGGCCAGAGCTGGATATGTGATCTTAAACATTTATTTAAATGTGTTACAGTCCAAATTTTTTGAGGTTTTCCTCACAGAAAATTTATTTCAATTGTATGTATTTTAGATTATTAATGTTATTCTTGGCTATATTTTACTTCTACAGTTAGAATATCAATGTTATATACACTTTTATGCTTTTTAGAATATTCTAGTGCTACAAAGATTTTTTTTCCCCATCAGCGTATAAGCAGAAATCTGAAACTGTATTTTCTGGTTAATTAATTTCTTTTTAAATTCCTCTGCCAGTGAAAACCCTGATTTCCTTTAACTCTCTGCTATATTTCATATTCTTTAGATCTTAAAAGTTTTTTGTCCTACCAAAAGTTTCTAGTTAAGACCAAATTTTTTTATATTAGATGTTTTCTTATTTATGTTTCTCCATTATTTCATTCTAAACAAATTTGTCAATGACACCTTTTCACTCCGTATTGCAGGAATTAAATTCAGAATTTATGACAGACAAATAAGGGAACATTCAGTGTATGTTTAAAGAAAAATATCCTGATTTTTAAATGTTTTTGATCAATCTCTTTTAGCTTGAAATACACTCTACCACCCATTATAAATGACATTCAGCAATATCAAGTTTAACAAGGCTTAGCAAATTTTCAAACATACTTCAACATTTTCTCTTAAATTTCACCTACTCGATAATTGTCTTTGCCTTATGAACCTTTATACATCATTCATGTGGTCCTTGCATTTGTTAGATGCTTCAGCCAACGTCATCCCTGGCTTCCCTCTTGTTTCAGTCATTAAACAAACTTCAGACTCGGTTTAACTCTAGTTGTCTTTTGCATATATATTGTGAATTTATGAAAGTCTTTACAGCTTAATATTCACCATCTCACATTATCCTGAATTTCTTCCTCTCACTTTATCTGTATTTTTCCATTCTCCTCCTAGCAGCTTTATCTTTTCTAACTTCTAGGGTTGTTGTTACACCTGAAATCTTTTTTTCTAGGCAATATTCTCTTTCACTCTGCTGTCTCTCTAAGAGGTCCTATAGATACGATGACTTCAAATAAGCTGATGATTCCTAAATTTACACCTGCAGGATTCTGACTTCACCATTTAGCTAATGACTGGCCATCCAGATCAGACAGAGTTTGAATTAGTGTAAATGTGTCTTTCCTTTTTCCATCTGAGAGTCCATGAGCAATTTCATTAATTTCTTTATCTTCTGTTTCTTTTCTATTTGTGTGTGTATGCATGCAAATATCAGATAAAATAATATGTACATCTTAGGGTTATAATGAAAAATTTAGATAATATAGATAAAATATGTATAGCCACATCTGAAATGATGTGGACATTCATTACTATTCACAGTATTGGGCATGCTTATTTTGTTAAATTATGATTTCCTATTGAGAGTCCTCCAAATGCGCACATTTCATGATTTTTAAGTGGCACTCATGACTATTTTTCCTTCCCTGTTGACAATAAGTCTCAATTAAAAACATCATTTGCCATTCTTTTTTCTTTACGCCTGCTTTCAGTTCATCACCATGTCTTGCCATTTCTGTTATCTTTTTAATTTGTTCCTTTTTTCTTTAACATAATTTTATTAATTTCAGACAGTAAGGGAGAGGAAAATAGAGATAGAAACATCAGTGATGTCAGTGATGAGAGAGAATCATTGATCAGCTGCTCCCTGCACATCCTCTACGGGGCACTGAGTCGGTCCCAAACCAAAATAGTGACCTCTTGGTTCATAGGTTGATGCTCAACCACTGAGCCACCCTGGCTGAGCTGATTTATTCCTTTTATACTCTCACTCACAACTTTACATTTAGTCTCAGTGTCTTTACCTTACAGCTTAAATATTATAAAAACATGTTAATATATGACTAAAATATACTTGCTTTTCCAATTCATTATTTTAAAATGAATGTGACCAGAACCTTTTTTCTTCTAAAGCCCAGATGTGGTTATCTCTCTCTTTTGTAATGTGAAAAATATTTTTGAACTGACATTCATCCCATGCTATGTATTTCCTAGAAACTCTTGTTCTATCTCTCAGTTAAATAGAATATAATTCATTTTGACTTTAGGTAAGAATTGAGAAGAGGAGAAAAATGAATTCATGAGTTTTCAGTTTCAAATGCACTAAGCATTTCGACTAATGAAATACTTCAGGCAATACATATTTCACTCAGAGTAATGATTAAGGACAAAGTTTCTCATCCTTAGAGAGTTTGTAAGCTTTCTTATCAGGGGATAAGAGAGTTGGGGGATAGACTAAAGAATGTAGTGGTTCTGAATAAGAACGGTATATTTGGGTAACTTTGTTATCTTCCACTAATATGGAGCCATAGTAGCAGAAGGAAAGAGAAATAGAGAGATTTCTGCAGTTTCATCTCCTTGTAGAGATCTAAGGGGAACTACAATAATAATTACGTTGCTCATTTAACATAGGCTAAAAAAGCCTTAGAAAGTTACGTAGTTTTCCCTTTCTAAACATTGGTATAGAATTAGAAGTATATTCTCATGTCTAGCATGGTATGTCTAGCATGGCATGAAAAAATTAGATCCTTGATAAATTTTCCTGCACTGCAATTTGCCTCAGGACTACTAAATGGGCATTATAACTTATGCAGAGAAGAACTAGAACTTAAGAGTAACATGGGAAAGGGAAACAAATGATCCAGGACGGTGATGCACGTGAATAGATGTTTGAGGACCAGCAGAGATGATGGATACTCACATCTTTACTTCTTGACACAGTGGAACAACATAGGTGTTCCAGAATTACCGTGAACCTGGGTTGAGGGAGGCAGCACAGACATGTGTACTAGAGCGAGGTGGTGGAGGTAGGTAGGGAGGACTGATAGCAATTTAATAAAAATTTTTTCTTTTCAGCGTATAAATGGAGTTTTGTAACTGAAGCATTAACTTTAATTCTTTCAATCATCCATTTTTGCATTTATTATAAAACTTAAGCTTCTCAGTTAGCATATGGAGATCTTTATACTATTTACAGTATCAGTTCACACAATTTCCCTCATTTCTTGTTCTGTCCTACGAAGATACGTGCACTGGCTGCCAGAGAGAGAGAGGTTACTGCAGCGATCAAGAGCATAACCTGTGGAGTCAGACCGCTGGTGTCATCTTTCCTGATTCAGTTTGCTTCCCTGAGTTTATCTACTAGCGGTTTCCATTAAAGGCGATGCTTAAACTTACCTGTGGAGATTCTCAGATGCTGCTCCTTTTTTCTTTAATGATCTCCCCAATGGTAGTCTCTAACCTTCCTAACCCTCCTTTAAGTTTTGGTTTAGGTACTAATTCCACCAGGAATCTATCTATAACTTTTTAAGATAGAGGTAGCTTTTCCTTTATGATTCCATTGTAGCCTATGATTATTTTTTAAATTATTGCTCTTATGATTAAATTGTCCAACTGTATAAACAAATTTTATTTTGACATTATTGTGTTCCAAGCAGCAAGCATACCTCCAGGGGGCATAGTAGATGTTCCTTAAAAGTTTGTGGAAATGAAGGACTATCATATTTGCCTTATTTTCTTTAAAAGTTGTTTTAAAGGTATCTTCTTTAAAATGATTTAGTAGGTCTTTAAAATGACTTTAAATATTTGTTTTAGTTTTTACGTAAGCTGATTGGGAAAAATGAACTGCTTTTTAAGACGGCCTTTAGTGTTATGTAGGTATGACTGACTACTGTTTTTATGTGGTCTGGTGCCTAGTAAGGGAAAATATACTTCCTATTTTTACACAGTCTCTGGAATATGACTGGGAAGTTTTCACTTCTCTTTTTCTTTTTGGGTTGAGTGTCCCCCATAATATGTAGTTCATGAAATAATTGTGATTGTTGATGGTGATAGTCCACGCAAAGGGCTTGATAGATGGTAAGTAAATGCCATTACCACTGCTTATTCTCCTTCTTTCACCTCCTTCTCTTTTTCCCTCTATAACCTGCTCTAATATATATTACACTGTGTGAGGGCACTAATCAGTTACCACTACAGCTATTGTGTTTTTTTCCCCTGTATTCTTTTTTATTGTTGTGAATTCTCACCACATCTCACCACATATTTTTCCCATTGATTTTTGGACAGAGTGGGAGTAAGAGACCTTTACGAGAGAGGGACACATCAATTCTTTGCCTCTGGCATGTGCCACATCTGTGGCCCTGGGTGAACCTGCATCATAGGTTCGTGCCCTTCACCAGGATTCAAATCCAAAACCCTCCATTGTATGGGCGAACACTCTAACCACTTAGGAACACTGACCAAGGCATTTCCTGTATTCTTTATAAAGCTTATGAATTTTGGTGCCTTTGATTACCTATTTGTTGTTCTGTGGAGAAATTCTAAGGGCAGAGCTTAGAGACTGCAATTTTGGACATGAGGCAATAGGTACATCACATTTCTTCCTTAACCCCCATTAACACTTACTTACATGGGCAGCTATTTCCTTTTGTAAATAAGACTCTAAGTCTTTTGTTTTCTCTGCATTCCAAGTAAGAAAAGAATTTCCGTGAAAAATTTAATTAGTTTGGTATTAATGAGTTCATTTATTTCTAGCAATCTCTACCCCCCAAGAAACTACAGTGGTGTTTTCCTAAGGTCAGGTGAATAGAGGTCATGTGAATAGAATGCTGTTATTTGTTACTATCAAGGCAGTAACAAATAACAGCATTAAGTGCTGGAGACAGAATTACCTATGGTATGCAGGCATCTCTGCAGAAAAGGAGCACTAATCTAGGCTGAGGGGGATATATAATTAGCTGTTAATCAGGTACCTTTTTAGATAGGGTCATATAGGAATTGACCTTTTGAACCAAATGGAGAAAATTCTTAAGCTCTCAATACTTCACTGTGGCATTTTAACTCAGAGCATTTTTCTATGTTCCTAAACTCTCCTCCCTTCCCAATCACCAATACTTACCTCATGTGATACCAAAATTGAAGTGAATGTTCTGGTAGATGACTTTCATTCAGCTGAATTTTCTATTTAGTATACTTAAAGGAATATTTGCAATTATAATGAATTTATTGATCACTAATAATATTTCTGATAATAATGGAAGATATGGTTACATATATAGAGCCTCTTGCTATGAATATTTATGAATTTCTTCAGAACATATTTATTGAAAACCTATGGTATGACAGATAGTGCTATAGATATTAAGGATAAAAAGAGTGAATAGGTACTGACCCCTCTCTAGTGATACATGTAATAAAAGTATTTCAAATGAGTATAATCCATTCAGGTTTCTTTTTTATAATACAAACTAACACTAGAAATAACTATTTTATTTTTCAGAGACACCTAATATTGCCATCTCTGATTTGTAAATAGATTTAGTCTTACATTTTCCAGAGACTAAGGAACTAAAATTTTGAATAAGAAAGACACCGAATTGCCAAACAAGAACATACTTACTGTTATGGAAGGTAATCATGGCTCCAGTTGGCTGTGTAGTCCTGGTAGTCCCGAAGGTGAGACTGAAAGTATAAGTGGGGTCAGTTAACGTGCCCAAATGCTCCTCTCATGAAGACGTACACATTCATGGATAATTGTTTTCTAGTAGAAAGTGCCAAAAGACCCTCACTAAAGATTCTATTTCATTTTAAACCTAGGGGACAATTTCTTATATAGGAAAGCTGAAATAAAAAGTCCTTTATGTTAAATATCTGAAAAATATAAGGTTGCTTTTTAGAAGATTTTGAAAGATGATTTCTGATTTCTCTGGGAAAGATTTTTACATAGTGAAGAAAGATTGAGATGACTTTTATAATCTCAGACTCTCATGGATGTACAGGGGCCCTCTTTGTGGATAAGCAAAAGGCCCTCTGTGACCAAGTTCAAAAATGACTAATGATTTTAATATACACTGAATTTTGGCAAAATACCTAGAGGGAGCAGTGGGAATAGTGTCCTTTGAGACATAAGATACAACAATTTTAAGAGACACATTCCAAGTGCAGGACAATAATTATATGATGAAAATATAATAAAGAATTAACAAAGGACAACAAAATTGCTTTGTCTGCCTTTTCTATGAAATAATGAACAAACAAACTTTGAAAGTAGTGTAAACACTGTATCTAATCCAACAAGTGCACATACTACTTTCCCATGGTAGAAATATATGTTTGCATCATAATTTTCTGTATTGTTCTCTTTTTATGTATAAGCCATTATCAAATAAAGCTTCCAATATTTCAGTGTTAAAACTTACATTTTAAAAATATCATACTATATAATAAAGAGAGGATATGCTAATTTTTATAAACATTTAAACAATTTACGATGCAAAGCCCACTCTTACATTAGAATTTTGAAGTGTATTGTCACATTTAGCTTCTAATGTGTACTACATACCATATTTGGGATTCTCTGTGCCACTATTGGCATTGTGGGATCTGAAAGAATTCGATCCTTATTCCTTGCTTGAGCTTTGAGTCAACAAGAGAGCAAAAATTAGGCAAGTAAATGGAGATTAAAATACTAGTTTTACCTGCCTGGTACTGACTCAAGCATAGACGTATAGACCAATGGAATAGAAGAGAAAACTAGGAGATTAACCCAAATCATTATGCTCAATTATATTTTACAAAGGAGGCAAGAGCATATAATAAAGTCAAGACAGTCTCTTCAATAAATGGTGTTGGGAAAATTGGACAGATATATGCAAAAAAAAAAAAAAAGAAACTAGACCACCAACTTACACCATACACAAAAATAAACTCAAAATGAATAAAGTACTTAAACATAAGATAGGAAACCATAATAATCCTAGAAGAAGCCATAGGCAGCAAAATATCAGATATTTGTCGTAGCAATATATTTACAAACACATCTCCTACGGCTGGGGTCGGCAAACTGCAATAAATATATTGTGAGCCACATGCCGCTCTTTGGCTTCTTGAGTGTGGCTCCTCCACAAACAGCATGGCCTGCATGAATTTATCTTGAAGAAGTGGCATTAGAAGAAGTTAAGTTTAAAAAATTTGTCTCACAAAAGAAATTTTGATCATTGTACTATTGATATTTGGCTCTGTTGACTAATGAGTTTTCTGACCACTGTCCTAGAGCAATGGAAACTAAGGAGAAAATAAACAAATGGGACTACATAAAAATAAAGAGCTTCTGCACAGTGAAAGAAACTACCAACAAATAAACAAGAAAACCCACTGCATGAGAGAAGATATTTGCCAATGCTATGTCTGATAAGGGTTTAATCTCCAAAATTCATAGGAAACTCATACAACGTAACAAAAAGAAGATAAACAATCCAATCAAAAAATGGGCAAAGGATCTAAATAAACACTTCTTGAAGGAAGACACACAGAAGATGATGAGACATAAAAGCATGCACAAAGTCACTAATTGCTGGAAGCTACCCATTGTCTACACCATCATGAGAGTGCAGAAGGGAACACAGAAGGCTGATGGACTTTGGGCTTTAGCAAGGGCTAAAAGCTAAACACCAATTGTTCTTTCAAGATAATGGTGGCTCAAGGCATTCCCTTAACCTGATAATCTTTTACTGTTTACCAAACCTAACTTTGATATGCATGTTTGCTTTGTTAAAGAGCAAATGTATATTCTAATTAATAAAAAAGCTATGGATCTGGAGATTCAGGGGACCTCTCCACTAGAGAGTAAGGTCTCTGCCTAGCTCCCCGCATGATTTCTAAATTTATATTTCTTATCTAGCATATCCATTTATGCACAGCCCCTTCTCCAGATCTTGAATCCTCACTGCAAAAGTTGCAGCATCTAATCAACTGAGAGATGCAAATCAAAATGACAATGAGGTACCATCTCACACCTGTCAGAATGGTTATCATCAACAAATCAACAAATGATAAATGCTGAAGAGGATGTTCATTCTTTTAAAAACAGCTTATTGAGATATAACTGATGTCTTATTTATTTTTTTATAACACCTGAATCTTCTATTTTATTATTTTAATAAATCTTTATTGTTGAAAATATTACATATGTCCCCCTTTTCCCCCCATTGCCCTCTCCAACCCTCAGTCTTCCCCAATTCCTCACCACCTTACCATCAGTGTCCATGGGTTATGCACATATGCACATGAGTTCATTAGTTGTTCTCTCCTTTGCCCCACTCTTCCCTGCATTCCCTCTGAGGTTTTATAGTCTGATTGATGTCTCCATGTATTTGGGCCTATTTGTGTTCATTAGTTTATGTTGTTCATTAGATTACACATATGAGTGAGATCATGTGATATTTATCGTTCTTTGACTGGATCACTTTGCTTACCATAATGCTCTCTAGTTCCATCCATGCTGTTGCAAATGGCAAGAGTTCTTTCTTTTTCACAGATGTGTAATATTTCATTGTATAGATGTACCACAGCCTTTTAATCCATTTATCTGCTCATCTGCACTTAGGCTGTTTCCAAATCTTAACTATTGTAAATTGTGCTGCTGGAAATATACAGGTGCATATATTCTTTCTGATTGGCATTTCTGATTTCTTGGGGGTATATTTCTAGAAGTGGAATCACTGGGCCAAATGGGAGTTCCATTTTTAATTTTTAAAGGAGACTCCAAACTGTTTTCCACAGAGGCTGCATCAGTCTGCATTTCCACCAGTAGTGTATGAGAGTTCCTTTTTTCCACACCCTTGCCAAAATTTGTTTTTTGTTTATTTCTTGATGATAGCCATTCTTACAAGTGTGAGGTGGTATCTCATTATCATTTTGATTTACATCTCTTGGATGATTTCTTCATATGTCTCTTGGCCTTTTGTATGTCAATTTTGAAGAATTGTCTAAGTTCTTTGACCATTTTAAAATTGGGGTGTTTGTCTTCCTTTTGTTAGTTGTATGAGTTCTCTGTCAGTTTTGGAAGTTAACCCCTTATCAGATGTATCATTGGCAAATATGTTCTCTCATGCAGTGGGCTTTTTTTGTGATTTTGTTGATGGTTTATTTTGCTCTTCAGAAGCTTTTAGAAAATAAACAAATGGGACTACATCAAAATAAAAAGATTCGAGAAAGAAACCAAGATGGCAGCATAGGTAAACACGTATACTGCTGCTCTGCACAACAATTTAAAACTACAACTAAAAGACAAAACAAACATAATCCAGAACCAGCAGAAAGCTGGCTGAGTGGAAATTCAACAAATAGAAGGAAAGATCAAAGGACACTATGACTCAGAGGCACTGCAGTGGGCAGAGTTGCAGAGATGAGTGGAGACAGAGGTGTGGAGCTACCCACCAGCAGAAAGGGTAGGCGGCTGAATACCGGGTTGGTTTTCTAGAATGGGGAGGTGTCCCATTGCACTGATTCCTAGTTCTGGGCAAATCTTGGGAAACCCAGAATCGTACGGGGTGAAACTGGACTATGAGGAGGAAGCACACTGAGATTTGGGAGCCGCAGAGGTGCACGAGCTCACGGAAAGGACACGTGGCTGGCTCTCTCATTCAGAAGGAAAATAAAAAAACAACCACGGGACTGCATTGTTTTCCTGTTCTGGGTGAAAATTTGGGTGTCCAGACTCATTTGGGGAGAAACTGAACTGTCTGGCAGTGGGCAGAGCTAGGGAGCAGCTTCCTCTCAGAGGTGCGTGCAACCTTGTCGCGTGGCGTGGAGACCCGGGCACTGCTTAGGGTGGGCTGACAGGCAACCAAGGCTGACTGCTCAGCTCAAAGACTCCACCCCATCCAAGCTGAGCACAGAAGCTCTCCCAGCATAGAGACAGCAGATTCTCACAGCCCATTGGCCTGGATGTCAATCCCTCCCAGTGATACCAATAACAATCTGCTACAAGACTGTGCAGCCCATAAAGGGGTGCACTAAGAGTATCCACCTCAGGTAACTGGGGAGGCTGAGCCACTGTCCTCTGGATGACACCTACCATACAAAGCTACTCAGACAACTCAGGGAAGCAGCCAAAATGCAGAAACAAAAGAACAAATCACATTTGAAAGAAATGAAGGGGGAAAAATGACTGGACATAGAGTTCAAAACCATGGTTATAAGGTTTTTCAAGAATTTCCTAGAAAAGGCTGATAAATTTAATGAGAACCTAGAGGATATGAAAAAGGATCAACTAGAAATTAAGCACACACTGACTGAAATAAAAAAAAAAGTTATACGAAGACCTAAGAGCAAACTAGAGGGCCACAGTAATCAAGTCAAAGATTTGAAATACAGCCGAAACTGGTTTGGCTCAGTGGATAGTGCGACAGTCTGAGGACCGGAAGGTCCCAGGTTCAATTCCGGTCAAGGGCATGTACCTTGGCTGTGGGCACAATCCCGGTGGGAGTGTGCAAGAGGCAACCTATTGATGTTTCTCTCATCGATGTTTCTGACTTTCTATCCCTCTCCCTTCCTCTCTGTAAAAAATCAATAATATATATATATGATTTGAAATACAAAGAAGGAAAATCCACTCAGTCGGAAAAGCAAGAAGCAAAAAGAATTTAAAAAATTGAAGATAGTGTAAGGAGCCTCTGGGACAACCTCAAGCATACCAACACCTGAATTATGGGGGTGCCAGAAGAAGAGAGAGAAGAAGATACTAAAACCCTATTTGAAAAAATAGTGACTGAAAACTTCCCCCACCTCTTAAAAGAAATAGACTTAAAAGTCCAGACAGCACACAGAACTCCAAAAAAAAAAAAAAAAGGAATTCAAAGAGGAGTACACCAAGACACATCATAATTAAAATGCCAAGAGCAAAAGACAAAGAGAGAATATTAAAAGCAGCAAGAGAAAAATAGTTACCTACAAGGGAGCACCCATAGATTGTCTCTGGATTTCTCAACAGAAACTATGCAGGCCAGACAGGAGTGGCAAGAAATATTCAAAGAGATGAATAGCAAGAACCTACAACCAAGATTACTCTACCCAGCAAAGCTATCATTCAGACATGAAGGTCAGATAAAGTGCTTCGCAGATAAGAAAAGGGAAAAGGATTTCATCACTGCCAAACCAGTTTATATATGAAATGCTGAAAGGAATTATTTACAAAGAGGAAGAAGAAGAAAAAGGTAAAGATAAAAACTATGAACAACAAATACACATGTATCAACAAGTGAATCTAAAAATCAAGTGCATTGATACCCCCGGGAGGAATCAAGATGGTGGCATAGGTAAACACCTATTGTGCTGCCCAGTGAAACAATTCCAAAACTACAACATGACAACAAAACAAACATCATCCAGAATCACTGAAAAGCTGGCTGAGTGGAAACTCCACAAATAAAAGTAAAGGCGGGACACTGAGACTCAGAAGACAGCGGAGCGCAGCCTTGAAGATATGCCCGGAGAGAGGTTCGGAGCCTTGGGCGCGTGTGGGCTGTAGGGCTGGCAGCAGAAATCCTGGCTGGATTTCTATAACAGGGAGGGTGGAGATGTCCCACTGCACAGATTTCCCCAGTGCCAATGAGGTCTGAGGTCCGGGGTATGCACCCTAAAAGCCGGGCGCGGCAGAGGTCTCCAAGTTTGAGGAGAGTGCATGTAGCTTGGAACAGCAGTTTGCGAGTAAAGTGCATGACAGCACAGATGCGTGACTTGCTCCCTGGTCAGGGAGACCACCGGACTGCTTTGTTTTACAACCCTGGGCAAGACTTTGGGTGTGCAGAGTCATTTGGGGAGAGGCAGAGTATCCTGGCAATGGGTGGAGACCAGCAGCAGCTTTCTCTTGGAGGTGCCTGCAGCCATTACCACCCAACACAGAGACCAGCGCACTGCATTGGGTGTAGCCGATGCTGATGCTGCCAGCTTGGCTCAGAGACTCCACCCATCCAAACTGAACACAGTTTCCCTTCACAGCCAATTGGCCTGGAGGTAAAACTCTTCTAGGGCTGACAACAAGAAGCTGGCCTTAAATTCAAAAATACTGTACAACCCATAAAGGATTGCAGTAAGAGTACCCACCTCAGGTAACTGGGGAGGCTGAGCCTCTCTCCCTTAGAGGACATCTACCACACAAAGCTAATCGACCAGCTGAGGAAAGCAGCCACAATGCAGAGACATGGAAAGAAATCAGGTGTGAAGGAAATGGATTAAAAAAGATGACTGGACACAGAGTTCAAAACTACAGTATAAGGTTTTTCAAGAGGGTCCTAGAAAAGGCCTATGAACTTAATGAGAACTACGAGGAAATGAACAAGACCTATGAGAAAATGAACAAGACCAATGAGGAAATGAACAAGACCAATGAGGAAATGAATGAGACCTACAAATAAATGAATGAGACATACAAGGAAATGAATGAGACCTACAAGGAAATGAACAAGACCTATGAGGATATGAATGAGACCCTCAAGGATATAAAAAGACCAACCAGAAATCAAGCATTACTGACTGAAATAAAAAATATTACACACAGTCCTAAAAGCAGTCCAGAGGGCCACAAGAACAAAGTCAAGATTTGAAATACAAAGAAGCAAAATCTACTCGGCTGGAAAAGCAAGAAAGAAAAAGGATCCAGATAATTGAAGATAGTGTAAGGGGCCTCTGGGAAAACCTCAAGCATGCCAACATCTGAATAATGGGGTTGCCAGAAAAAGAGAGAGAGCAAGATAATGAAAACCTACTTGAAGAAACAGTGACTGGAAACTTCCCCCACTTGGTGCAAGAAACGGACTTAAAATCACAAGAAGTACACAGAACCCCAAAATATAGGAATCTAAAGAGGACCACACCAAGACACATCATAATTAAAATGCCAAGGGCAAAATATAAAGAGAGAATATTAATAGCAGCAAGAGAAAAACAGTTAGTTACCTATAAGGGAGCACCCATACGATTGTCAGCAGATTTCTCAACAGAAACTATGCAGGCCAGAAGGGAGTGACAAGAAATATTCAAAGTGATGAGTAGCAAGAATCTACAACCAAGATTACTCTATCCAGCAAAGCTATCATTCAGAATTGAAGGTCAGATAAAGTGCTTCGCAGCTAAGAAAAAGCTAAAGGAGTTCATTACCACCAAACCAATACTATATGAAATGCTGAAAGATGTTCTTTAAGAAGAGGAAGAAGAAAAAGGTAAAAATATAAATTATGAACAGAAACACACATCTATTAACAAATGAATCTAAAAATCCAGTGAATTGATAATCTGATGAACAGGATAAACTGATGAATATAACAGAATCATGGACATATAGAAGGAATGGACTAACAATTCTTGGGGAGAAAGGGGTGTGGGAAGTGCAGCAAGAGACTGAACAAATATCTTGCAACAATGGGAGAAGACAGTGTGGAGGGGAGGTGAGGGTGGAGGGTGGGATGGGTACAGGGTGGAGGGAAGCTATAGGGAGGTAAAAAAGATGGAACAATGTAATTAATAAACTGAACAATAAAGATTAAAAAAATAAAAAAATTAAAATCAAGTGTATTAAAAATCTGATGAATAGAATAAACTGGTGAATATAATAGAATCAGAGGCATAGAAAGAAAATGAACTGACAATTTTCGTGGGGAAAGGGGTGTGGGAAGTGCAGTAAGAAACTTGACGAAAATTGTTCACCTATGGATGAGGACATTGAGGCGGGGGCGGGGGAGGTAAGGGCAGAGGGTGGGATGGGTACCAGGTGGAGGGAGCTATAGGGGGCATAAAAGAAGAACACTGTAATAATTTGGACAATAAAGTTTTATTAAATTAAAAAATAAAAAGCTTCTATAACTGACATTTTAAACCCTGCAGATATTTAATGTATACAAATTGATGTGTTTATACCTGTACATTCATCTGTGAAAATTATCACTAAAATCAAGGTAATGAACATATCAATCCCCTTTATTTGTAAGTAGAAAGTACTTGATGTTTAGATAGAATTTGTTTTTTTTTTGCAAACACTAAAGCCTAAATTGGCATTTTTAAAATTGGATTATTTCCTTGAAGGACTGAAAAGATGTGAGAGTCTAATTTTTCCACTTTTAAAGACTCTGAGGTAATACTGCAACCAAATGAATTTATTCTACCACTCTTTTTATTCTTTTTTTAAAATAGCATATAGGAAATTTACTAAAACCCCACAATCTTTGGATCAGTTATCTCAGGAAATACTATTTTTTTCAGAAATAGTTATTGTTTTTAAAATTATCTCTATATTTAAAAACTAAAAGGTATTTTTATTATCATTTTATAGAGAAAATGTATATTTAACTTTCAAATTTATTCTCTTATTTGTCTTTCGGCAAGAACATGGCATTAAATTTCTCTAAAGAGGACAAATAGATGGCCAATAGATATATGAAAATTTCTTCAACATCACTAATCATCAGAGAAATGCAAACTAAAACCACAAAATAGTACATGCGGCATTCCATATATTTATAATTCTACAACAGGAAAAACAAATTTATAGTATCAGAAAACAAGTCAAGAATTGAAGAAGATCAGAGAGGGAATATTATGAGATAACAAAGATATTATATACCTACTGGGGGTTGATTACTGTGATGGATCTTTTCAAACTTACTCTTAAATTGAATGCATTTGATTATGTATAAATTATATCCCAATAATTTTTACTTAAAAAGCAAAGAGAATAAGCAAAATAACTTCAGGTACTTCACATAAAGGAATACATTCACTAACAATTAAAATGTTAGGTATAGATTCTAGCCAGGTAGCTCAGTTGGTTGGAGTGTCATTATGATATGCCAAAGTGTGAGTTCAATCCCAGGTTAGGGTACATACAAGAATCAACCAATGAATGCATAAATAAGTTCAAAAACAAATTGATGTTTTCTCTCTCTCTCTCTCTCTCTCTCTCTCTCTCTCTCTCTTTCTCTCTCTCTAATAAATAAAATTTCTTTTTAATTTAGGTATGTTATCACCAGCAATGTCTGCATATGTAATCAAAAATCATGAATAAGATAGTCTTATCTGTACTATTGAAAATAAGCAGAAGTTGGCAACTTTAATGTACATTAAGAGTAATACAAATAACCCTAGCCAGTTTGGCTCAGTGGATAGAGTGTCGGCCTGTGGACTGAAAGGTCCTAGGTTTGATTCTGGTCAAGGGCATGTTCTTGTCTTGTGGGCTCAATCCCCTGTAGAAAGCTTGGCTCCAAACCTCTGACTCCGCCCGTATCCAGAACTCTGCCCTCTGCTGCTCCTCTGAGTCACAGTGTCATATCTTTATTTTTATTTGTGGAATCTCCACTCAGCCAGCTTTCTGGTGATTTTGGATGATGTTTGTTCTGTCGTTAAATTGTAGTTTTGCAATTGTTGTGTGGGGCAGCAAGATAGGTGTTTACCTATGCAGCCATCTTGGTTCCCTCTTACAAATGCCACATGTTACCCTTTTATTAGTATTAGTATCAAAATATATTTACGTACTCAATTTTTAAATTCATCTTCATTGTTGAAAGTATTATATATGTCTCCTTTTTATCCCATTGACCCTGGCCCCCTCGCTGCCCATTCCTCTCCACTCTGGCCTACACTGCACTATTATCTCTGCCCATGGATTATGCATCTATAATAATAAAAGTATAATATGATAATTAGACTGGACAGCCAAATGACCTTCTGGACATCATTCTGGACATTCTTCTGGATGAAACCTTGGCAGTGGGGGTGTGGCAGGGGCGGTTAGGAGCTATCAGGCAAGTAGGAGAGCAGTTAGGGGCAATCAGGCAGGCAGGTGAGTGGTTAGGAAAGGCCAGACAGGCAGGCAAGCAGTTAAGGGTGATCACGCTTCAGGCAGAGGCAATTAGGGGTCATCAGGAAGGCAGGAAAGCTATTAGGAGCCAGCAGTCCTAGATTGGAGAGAAATGTCTGACTGCCGATTGGGCCTAAACTGGCAGTTGGATATCCCCTGATGGGTCCTGGATTGAGAGAGGGTGAAGGCCATGGTGAGAGACCTCTCCCTTCCGTGCATGAATTTTGTGCATGGGGCCTCCAGTATATGCATAATAGTTCTTTGGTTAATCACTCTCCCACCACCCCTACCTTCACCTCCCCTCTGAGATCCATCAGTCTGTTTCATGCTTTTATGTCTCTCGGTCTATTTTGTTCATCAGTTTATTTTGTTCATTAGATTTCACATATGAGTGAGATCATGTAATACTTCTCTTTCTCTGATTGGCATATTTTGTTTAGCATAATACTCCCCAGGTCCCCCATGCTGTTGCAAATGGTAAGAGTTCTTTCTTTTTTACAGCTGCATAGCATTCCTTTGTGTAAATGTATTACAGCTTTTTTTATGCACTCATCTGCTGATGGGGCTGTTACTAAATCTTAGCTATAGTAATTGTGCTTTTAGGAACATAGAGGTGCATATATTCTTTCTAGATTGGTGTTTCTGAATTCCCATTTGACCCAGAGATCCTACTTTTAGGAGTAACTGATTTTTAAACAAGAATTTAAGTCAGTTGAAAAACTATAAGTTTTTATGGACATTGATTTCGTGTGTTTGTTGTATAAGAGCAATGTTTGGGCTGCCATTCAAATCTTTGAATTCTGATAGTTGACTTGAAGCTTTCTTTTTTTTTTTTTTTTAAATATATTTTATTGATTTTTTTTACAGAGAGGAAGGGAGAGGGATAGAAAGTCAGAAACATCGATGAGAGAGAAACATCGATCAGCCGCCTCCTGCATGCCCCCTACTGGGGATGTGCACGCAGCCAAGGTACATGCCCTCGACCGGAATCGAACCCGGGACCCTTCAGTCCGCAGTCCGACGCTCTACCACTGAGCCAAACCGGTCTTGGCGACTTGAAGCTTTCTTAAGAAATTTTTAAAATATTGTTGTAAGGTTGCACACCGACAGATGATAATTGTAGTTAGTGGGGCAATGAGATTGTAAACAATAAACATATCAAATCACTATATTATATACTAAAACTAATATAGCTAATATAATATTGTATATTAACTATACTTAAATTTTTAAAAATTTAAAGTTAAAAGATATTTAAAGAAATATCATCACATTTAAATACCAATAGCAAGTCTTTTAAAACTTCCTTTTGACAACTTTTATTTGGATCACAACAAAGTCATCAGGGAAATTGTTTCATAATAATTTGCAGATATAATATATGTAACCAATCCACTTAACTTGAGCAGAATCTTTTATGTCAATACAGTTCAATTCCTTAATCAATAAAGAAAATTTAAAAAGTTTCAGATATTTGAATTCTCCTGAATAGGTTCTCATGCCATAAAAGTAATGTGTCATTATACGTTTGTTTTATCCATATTTCTAAACAACAACTATAACAAAACACTACACTCTCTTAAAATTAAAAGAGAAACCTCAGAAATATTATAGTAACATATAGTTAAATTTGTATATTAAATTGTATTTAATATTGTGTTTCTTTTCAACATTAAAATCTGATATGGACCTATTATTATTATTATTATTATTATTATTATTTTAGTAATAGCCAAAGTTTCTTACTAAAGACCGGAAGGTTTTCCTATATTGTCTTTAGATTATGAAACAATTCATATTTTTGTTTCATATTTCCCAGATTAAAAAATAGAAAAACTGAGTGGAATTTTTGTGTTTTTTTTTGGCACATAAAATGTACTTTCTGAATACGCCTTTAGGGGAATATTGTTTGCTGATTTCAATAGGTTCCCTTGGGTCCTCATTGAGCCAAAAGATAAAATTTAGTTTGAATCATGGGATATGTTAAATTTCTGTACTTAAACATATTTCTTGTTAGATTTTAATCACCTGTGATGTAACACTTCCACTTAAAGACTAAGAAAAACTTAGTAAAAATTTAACCAAACTGGAAGGGATGGTAGAGATACATCAATGCTCTTTAGTATCTGAATAATGAGATATGTTGTGAGTGTGAACTTAAGTGAAAAATGGAAAATATTAAAAAAACCCATTTCACTTTTTATTTGAATCCTTCTGAAGAAAACATTGATTTTTGTAAAACATCTTTTTAATAATTGAATGAAGTCCTAAAATGATTATCTGATTATCATCACTCTTAATTTAATTAATTTATATATTCTACTATATACCATAACAAAAAAGAAAATACAATATGTCCTGTGCAAGGTAAGATAACTGAACTTGTCTTTAAATTGTGTTATTGATTCATTCTTTTTGATGGAGGAATAAAAACTTCTATAAAGTTTTGCTATGAACATATATAAATATAACATGTATTTTCATAGATAAATGACTAATTCATTTTCTTTATCTAACCCTATGAACTTTAACTGTGTTAGATAAATTAGTAGGAGCTGTTTTTCACTTCTTGAGGAAATCTAATAATACATTCATACCCAGTTCAAATTTAAAAACAATTGGTGTGTTTAACAAAACTCAGAAAATTATTAAAACTAGAAAATGATGAAATAATGTCTTTACTAGTTATAGTTAGCCTACCATATCATAAAATTCCACAGGTAATGAATAAGAAATGTAGATTTATATTTTAATGAAAAAAGTAATTAATGGAAAAATTTAAAGAACAATGAAATAAAAATATTTATGTGGAAACAGTAACATTATTCATAGACAATAAACAGATTAAAACTGGTGGTAAGCATTCCGATATGTTTAACACAAAGATTCTAGGGATTTAGTAACTTTCAAGCGAATATGTATGAATAAAATAATATCAGGTTATATAGAAAAGTAGAGGAATATATTTGAATAAACTTAGTTCATAAGAATTAAAAGTACTTATGTGACATTTGATTTTTTTTCTATTATAGTTTATATTTTTAAAACATGGGGGAAGAAGGAAGACTTGAATATCATCTGGCAATTCTGAAAATTGGCTAAGAAAAGAGTGGTGCTCTATTACAAATAATATAATTAACAGATAAATTGTAATTAGTAACTATGGAATATTGTTATAACACTAGTCAGTGAGAAGAACTGTGACTGTGCTTAAGATCATTTTATATGAAAACAGAAAGCTACAGCTTCTTAATGTAATCTGCACAACCATAAAGAAGGTTATATAAAACTATATAATTTAATAAAGTGAAAATAGATTAAAATATAGGAAGACTTATTTCAGTTTTTCTGTTTGTTTATTTCCTAAGTCATCTAAATTTGAATAATTGTTACTGATTTACTGGAAATTTTTTAAGTGTTGAATGTAAAGGCCACTGGTAAAATGTATGAATAGGCAAGCATTCATACATTGAATGCTTATTTCAACTCCAGGAGTTGAAATAAGGTAAAGGAAATGCTACAAAAAAATAAAAATAAAAGGAAGGACATATAAATGGAACTTAGGATGAATAAAAGGAGAAAAATTACTCAAAATATTTGCTAATTTCAGAAAATAGAATATCTGAACTATTTAAATAGTCTATTAGGAGAAAGTCTTTGAAAGATGAGATAGGACAATATTAAATTTTGGAAGTAAAGTTTGAATGACTGATAAACCACAGTAAGGCATATTTCAATCTTGTCAAAGGAAAATACTCATAATTTTTATAAAGATGACTGACTTTAGAGGGCATGTTCATTTTGATGAACTCAAAGTAGATTTGTGAAAATATTTACACATTGATAAGTTTCTGAATGTGAAACATTCTATGGCAGAGAATAAAGAAACATATTTTCTCACTTGTGCTTTAAATTTTGCTTTTTTCTAGCTTTGATAGGAAAACAAAAAAGAAATGAACAAGTCAACAGAAATAGAGTTCATTTTGCTTGGACTGACAGATGACCCTCTGTTGCAAATTGTGATTTTCCTGTTTCTATTTTTCAACTACATCTTGAGCCTGACGGGGAACTTAATCATTATTCTCCTCACCATGGTGGATCCCCGTCTCAAGACTCCAATGTATTTCTTCCTCCGAAATTTCTCCTTCTTAGAGATTTCATTCACAACCATCTGCATTCCACGATTCTTAATGAGCATTCTGACTGGAGACAAAACAATTTCCTACAGTGGTTGTGTAACTCAATTGTTCTTTTTTATTTTATTAGGAGGTACAGAATTTTACCTTCTGGCTGCCATGTCCTATGACCGCTATGTTGCCATCTGCAAACCGCTGCACTACCCCATCATTATGAACAGCAAAGTGTGCTGTCAGCTTGTACTCAGCTCTTGGATAACTGGATTCCTAATCATATTTCCCCCTTTGATCTTGGGACTCAGGCTGGATTTCTGTGCTTCCAAAACTATTGATCACTTCCTCTGTGACACTTCTCCTTTATTGCAGATCTCTTGTACAGACACACATTTCATAGAACTGATGGCCTTTGTCCTAGCTGTGGTGACACTTGACATCACCTTGTTCTTAGTGGTCCTCTCCTACGTGTACATCATCAAAACCATTCTAAAATTCCCTTCTGTTCAACAGCGAACAAAGGCCTTTTCCACCTGTTCCTCACACATGGTTGTTGTCTCTATTACTTATGGGAGTTGCATCTTTATGTATATGAAACCTTCAGCACGGGAACGGGTATCTTTAACTAAAGGTGTAGCTCTGCTCAATACCTCTGTTGCTCCCTTACTAAACCCCTTCATTTACACTCTAAGGAACCAGCAGGTGAAAGAAGCTCTCAAGGATATGCTTCAGAGGTTTTGTTACTTTGGAAACAAAGAGACAAAATTGGGATGTAAGTAATATGTTGAAGAAACATGAATGGGAAAATTGAAAACAATTTTCAGTTCATTTGTTCATAGCTATGCAATTTCTCTCCTCAATGATTTATTCCTACTAGGCTTACTAAGACTTCCTGAACTCTGTACTTCTCTCTGTTCTTTCTGAATAGATCTTTTTACTCTTTAGTGGTAAACTGCCTTCTCCAATTCAGAATGTTAAATTCTTTCTTTGATTAGAAATATCTCTTCCCATAAATACTTTCATGTTCTGAATGCTTTCAAAAACTAAACCTTGCTCGATATATGTGGTTAATTATTTCAACATGTGTGTGCTAATTGCTAAGCATTGCATGTGATCTGAAGTATTTTCTCAACTAAAATGTGAGATAAAATTCAAAATCTGATAATTACAACTTGCAATAATTGCTATTGTGATGAAAAAGAGCAAAATTAAATAATTTTAAGGATCGTGATAGCCTTTCAAAAGTTATTTATGCTGAAACTTTGAAAGTTGAATACGGAAATAAAAGATTCTAAGGGTTCTATACTCAGAGATATAAAATATGAAAAGGATAATTACAGTGATTGAGCATATGATATTTGTAACATTATTACATATTGCTTGGTGTAGAAATAATTGATCTCCAGGCTTTGATTAAAATTGCTTATAATGCATTGCAGTATTAGGCCTACAAATGATAGTAACCCATTAAAGAAATATAGGTATAATTTATTTACATATGGGACTGGGAATCTTTCTATATATCTTAAACTATTTTCAAATGAAAAATGCCTGACCCATTCTGGTTCTATCAGTGTAATCAAATTTAAGAAGCATAATGTTTTTGAGGTGTCCCATAGTATTGGATGCATCCTTTGTTCATTCCTTTTTGCTGATGTGATTTAGTAGAATCTCTGGTGTCCTTGGGTCTTAGCTTGCTTTCTCACCCCTAGTCTTACACCTTGGCATTCTAATTCTCTGAGGAATCTCTCCCTGAGACTGACCAGTGTGAAAATCAGGATGTACCATATTTGAAATGCCAATGGCTAAAGGCTTTTTATCATCCTACAATGTCCTTTGAAATAAGCTGTCTGTCAAAGGGGATAGATAAGAGGGAATGCTTCTCCATGTGTTGATAACTCTACTCTTCACTTCCTCTAAGGAAGTGGGAGGATTGGGAATGCCTCTAGAGGAGAAAAAGAAGGATACATGTGGAGGAATACCATGACCATTTTGTTGCTCATTTTAGAAGCCCATCTGAATTCCAAATTAACTCCTATGATTTTTTTGAAAAAAATTTAATGTTTTTTTTGTTGAAAGTGTTGCAGATGTCCCTCCTTTTGCCCCTTCCTCTGTTCCCACTTCCTCCCCAGGCCTACATCACATTATTGTCTATGTCCTTTGCAACCTCAAAACTAAACCTGCTTTTGGAAGAGCTAGGGAGATCATGTTTGAACACCAGATAGAATCTTGAGGAAACTAATAGCATATATCTCAGGTTGGAGTCCTTTGGAGACTGGTTCAGGAAAGATGGTGGGAAATGGCAGTAATTTCTGAGAAAGCAACTATCAATATTCTCAGCCTTAAAGTAGGTAGTTCTCACGTGGTATAAACTGTTATGTCTCTCCTGTCTGCTCACCAGTCTGACTACAAAACAGCTCTGGAGATTATTATGCTAAGTAAAATATGTAAATCAGAGAAAGAAAAATACCACATGATCCCATTTATATGTGGGATCCTATTGAAAAAAAAAATTGATGAACACAATAGAAATAGAGGCATGGCTACATGGAACAGCCTGACAGCTGGGGGTGAGAAAGCAAGCTAAGACTCAAGGACAAAAGATTCTACTAACTCATAACCCACAGACAGCAGTGTGGCCATGATGAGAAGGCTGGGGCGGCAGGGGCTGGGTGGAGGTGCTCAAAAGGGGGGCAGATGAGGACATCTATAATAGTGTGAATAATAAAAATAAATGTAAAAAGCCAGTCTCTGCTGTTTTTCCATTTTACAAATTTTGCACGAAGTCCTCTCATTGATAAACTGTATATTTGAACCACACAGGAAGAGGATGCTGGAAAATGGTATCTTATTTCTCTGGCATTCAGAGAACAACTAAGAAAGTCATGTGATCAGTTGGCAACAGACAATTCAATGCAGATACTTTGAAAATAAGGAAAACGTGGGGTTAGAAACTGCAAATCATTACTTCTATCTCTGGCTGTGCCAAAGAATGATGTCAGTGTTAGGGGCAAGTTAAAGAGATAAGATTTCTTTTGCACCTCTTGTTCAGTTTATCCCATTAAATAAATAGTACTTGAAGGTTTTACAGTATGAATGCTTCAATCCATGTAATACATTCATATGACTTCAGACACTTTTGGCACCTTATTGAAAACTATGTTTCTACAGGGAACAGTATATGGGGTTTATATGGAGGAAAGAATGAGATAAAAAGAGATATAAAAATAAGAAAATAACTTATATTACTACTAGAGGCCTGTTGCACAAAATTCATGCACTCAGGGGAGGGGTATCCTCAGCCCGCCTGTGCCCTCTTGCAGTCCAGGAGCCCCCAGGGGATGTCCAACTGATGCCTTAGGGTGCGGGCCTAAGCCATCGGTCAGACATCCATAGGGCTACAGTGTAGGTGGGATTGGTTCCCGCCACTGCCGCTGTGCTATCCAGCCCTGAGCCCAGTTCTGAATAAGTGGAATCCCCCCTGTGGGAATTCTCCCTTTGGGAGCGCACTGACCACCAGGGGGCAGCTCCTGCATTGAGCGTCTGCCCCCTGGTGGTCAGCATGCATCACAGTGATTGGTAGTTCTGCCATTCAGTAAATTTGCATATTACCCTTTTATTATATGGGATTAAAGTAAATATATTACCAGGAGACTAGCACAAGTCTAATACACATAATTACAAATTTCTGTTGTGAGAACCAAGATGGCAGCATAGGTAAAAGCATGTACTTGCTGCCTCCCAAACCATGTGAAAATTACAACTAAAATAAAGAACAACTATCATCCAGAACCACGGGAAAGCAGGCTGAGTGGAAGTTCTACATCTAGAGAGGTAAAGAAGAAAGCTCATTTAGACTGGTAGGAGGCATAGAGGCTCGGAGTGGGCTGGTCTGGCACTAGGGATGCTGCTTTTTAAATCAGGAGGGAGATTGCCTTTATGGAGGCAACGAGGAGGAGCAAGGAGTCCCAGCCCTACACCAGAGCCCCAGCCCAGGGTCCCAGAGCTTGGGAAAGAAGTCCCTATGGGCCATAAAAACTATGGGCTCTACAAACTAGTGCAGATTGGGGCTGAGTTACACACAGGCTGCCAGAGACCCAACGGCTCCCCTTAAAAAGCCAGCACAGTGAACTGAATTTACAAGTTCTTGCTTGCTGTGTCCTCCAGTGCCGAGCAAGGCTCTGGGGACCTAGATACATACTGGGAGAAACTGAGCTATCTGGCATCGGGGCAGGAACTCAGGGGCAGCTTTCTTCCAGGTGGATGTGCTTGTAGCAGTCATTGTTTCCCTGATGGGACCTCCCTGTGAAGGGCTGACTGGCAGCCATTGCTGTTTGCTCCAACCTGGTGATTTCCTGAGATCCCACCCCACCCAGTTTATAACCCCACCCAAGCTGTGCACAGCAGCTTTTGTATATGAATGGTCAATCCTTTCTCAGCCTAAAACCTGTCAAAAAAGCTGCATTAGGGTCAGGGAGCCCCAAACCTATCAATAAAAGCCACAATGCTGGCTCTAGCACCAGCATGCCTCGCTTCACAGCTGGGCCTTGCATGGACACTTCCAAACCTGATACAAGGAAGAGGACTCTGCATATCTCTCTGTAGCTCCTGCAGGGTGGCCCCAGGCTGTGGCTGACTTGCACCTCCCTGGAGAGCAGTGTATGCAGTGGTCAGTTATGAGAGGACACCAGATTACAACTCTACACATCCATAAGCGATACACTCAATGGGCAGACTCAGTGAGCTCCAAAGCCTCACTGAAGCAAGTCCTAATCCATAAGGGTGTCTCCTGCACAGCAACTCTCCCACTGACGTCACAGCTGGTCCCCACAGCCAATAGCATGGAGATCAGTCCCCCACAGTGACACCAACAGCAGTAAAGCCTCAAATACAACAAGACTGTGAACATAGCCCACAAACAGTGCACCAACATGTCCACCTCAGGTGATTGGAGAGGCCGAGTCACAGGGCCCTATAAGACACCTACTACACAAAGCCGCTCTATCAACACAATTAGCAGCTTCCCAATACATAGAAGCAAACACAGGGAACCAGCCAAAATATGGAGACAAAGAAACATGTCACAAATGAAAGAAATGGAAGAAAACCTACTGGATATAGAGTTCATAATCACAATTAAAAGTCATTCTAGAAACCACTGAGGAACTTAGTGATCCTTCAAAGATCTTAGTGAGAATTCCAAAAATATGTAAAAGGACCAGTCAGAAATTAAGCATACACTGACTGAAATAAAGAATAATATACAGAAATTCAACAGTAGACTAGAGGATCCTGAGAATTAAGTCAATGATTTGAAATATGAGGAAGCAAGAAAGACCCAACCAGAAGAGCAAAGAGAAAAAAGAATTCAAAAACATGAAAATAGTGTAAGTAGCATCTGGAACAACTTCAAGAATCCCAACATCCAAATTATGGATGTGTCCGAAGATGAGAGAGAGCAAGATATTGAAAACCTATCTGAAGAAATAGCGACAGAAAACTTCCTCTACCCAGTGAAAGAAATAGGCTTATAAGTCTGAGAAATGGAGATATTCCTCAACAAGAATAATCTAAAGGGGACCACAGCAAGACCCATCATAATTTAAATGCCATGGGCAAAAACAAAGAGAGAATCCTCAAAGCAGCAAGAGAAAAACAGTTAGTTACCTACAAGGGAGTGCCCATATGACTGTCAGCTGATTTCTCAACAGAAATGATCAGACCAGAAGGGAGTGGCAAGAAATATACAAAGTGATGAATATGAATTGTCTATCTTTTCAATCAAGATTACTCTACCCAGAAAAGCTATTATTTAGAATTGAAGGTCAGATAAGGAGCTTCACAGACAAGAAAAAGCATAAGGAGTTCACTACCACCAAACCAGAATTATATGAAATGCTCAGTATTTTTTTAAGAAGAGGAAGAAGAAGAAAAAGGTCAGATAAAAAATATGAGCAACAAAGTGACAAAAATACATATATATCAACAAGTGAATCTAAAAATCAAATGAATAAAAAACCTGATGAACAGAATAAACTCGTGAATATAACAGAACTAGAGGCCCAGTGCACTAAATGTGAGCACGCGTTGGGGGGAGAGGGGTCCTTCGGCCCAGTCTGTGCCCTCATGACCTGGACTTCACTCCTTCTACTGCTCAGCTCACTGATCCTTAGCACGGCCACAGAGGTGGGAGAGGCTTCTGCCACTGCTGCTGCACTCACCAGCTGGAAGCCTGGCTTCTGGTTAAGAGGCACTCCCCCTGTGTGAGTGCACTGACCACCAGGGGGCAGCTCCTACATTATCATCTGCCCCCTGGTGGTTAGTGTGCATAGTAGCAACTGGTCATTCTGCCGTAACAGTCACTTAAACTTTTATTATATAGGCTAGAGGCCCGGTGCATAAAATTTGTGCATTTGGGAAGGGTAAGTGTATCCCTCAACCCAGCCTGCACCCTCTCCAATCTGGGACCCCTCAAGGGATGTCCGTCTGCACATTAGGATTGGGCCAAAATGGGCATTGGACGTTCCTCTCACAATCCAGGATTGCTGGCTCCCAACTGCTCACCTGCCTGCCTCCCTAATTGCTCCTAACCGCTTCTGCTTGCCACCCTGATCACCCCCTAACTATTTCCCTGCCAGCCTGATTGATGCCTAAGTGCTCCCCTGCCAGTCTGGTCACCCCAAACTGCCCTCCCCTGCAGGTCTGGTCACCTCTAATGGCCCTTCCCTGCAGGCTTGTGCCCCCCCTCCAACTGCCCTTCTTTGTGACCCAGTCACCCCTAACTTCTTTCTTCTGCTGGCCTGGTCACCTTTAACTGCCCTCCCTTTTATTCTTGATCACCCACAACTGCCCTCACTTGCAGGCCTGGTCCTTCCCAACTGCCCTTCCCTGCTGGCCTGATCTCCCAAAACTGCCCTCCCTTGAAGACCTGGTCCCTCCCAACTTCCCTTCCCTGCTGGCCATCTTGTGGTGGCCATCTTGTGTCCACATGCGGCAGCCCTCTTTGAACACATGGGGGCAGCCATCTTGTGTGTTGGAGTGATAGTCAGTTTGCATATTACTTTATTATTAGATAGGATAGAGGACTGGTGCACAGGTGGGAGCCAGCTGGTTTGTCCTGAAGTGTGTACTGGATCAGGGTGGGGGTTCTCTCCAGGTGTGGGACATCCTTGGTAAGGGACCTGTGGTGGTTTGCATGCTGGCCATGCCCCCTCGTTACCCAAGTGAAGGCCCTGGTATCTGGAATTTATTTATCTTCTACAATTTTAACTTTGTAGCTTTGAGTGGAACCAAGCGTCCTGCTTGCTCTGTGGCTGTAGCCATTTTTTGGGGGGATTTATTTATCTTCTATAATTAAAACTTTGTATCCTTGAGTGGAGTCCAAGGCAGGCCAGGGCTGCAGAAGATTGACTTCTTCCATTGTTGGGGGAAACTCAAGCCTCCTGGTCTTTCCAGCTCCATGGCTGCTGCCATTTTGGTTGGGATTTATTTATCTTCTATAATTGAAACTTTGTAGCCTTGAGTAGAGGTCTGGGGCTGCCAGGATGTGTGGAAAGATTGGCTTCCTCCCTTGCCAGGGAAACCCAAGTCTCCTGCTCCCTCTGTGATTACAGCCATCTTGGTTGGATTAATTTGCATACTCATTCCTGATTGGCTGTTGGGTGTGGCTTGTGGGTATAGCAGAGTGATGGTTAATTTGCATCTTACTCTTTTATTAGATAGGGTCAGGGGCGTGGAAATGGAACAGACTGTCGATATTCAGAGGGAATGGTGTAGGAGGAGGGTGTGAGAAGAGGTTAGATAAGAATTTATATGCACATATGCGTTACCTATGGACATAGACAATCAGGTGACAAGGGTTTGGGGTGGGGTGGGAAGCAGGTGGAGGAGAGCTATGGGAGGGAAAAAGAGGGACATCTGTAATAATCTCAACAATAAAGATTAAAAAAAATTCTGTGGTGAACTTTTATATTCAATCTCCAACCACCTGCTCCAAGTCCATACACATTTAATCCTTCTCCAACTTCACTATCCTGAAATGTTTTTCTCTTGGTCCTGCTGATGTTGTTTATATTTTATGCATATTTATGAGATTGGTTTGGTTATTCTTCTCTTTTAATTTGTTTTGTGGGGCGGGGATTGGCATTGTTTTGTGTTTTGGTGATGTTTACATTGTTTTTTGATAGATTTAAGCTTCTGTGTTCCCTAACCTCCCTTGATATTAGTTGTTATATGTAGTTTGTATCAGTTTCCAGGTACTCGTTGTTGGCTTTTGCTGGGATTAGTACCGGTCCTCTGGGAGTTTCCAACCCATATTGATAGTTTACTCCCTTTTCCTTTCTTTTTACTCCTTCCCCTTTTCCCAATTTTATTTTGGCATTCCCTTTTTTTTCTTCCTTCTTCCCTCCCTCCCTTCCTTCCTTCCTTCCTTCCTTCCTTCCTTCCTTCCTTCCTTCCTTCCTTCCTTCCTTCCGTTCTTTTGTGTGTGTGAGTGTGTTTTCTCTTACTCTCTTTTACCCCACCTATCACCTAATTTACCTTCCTCTGGCAGGCACTTTTAATTTGGAGTTACCAACACTGTGAATACATTCTTCTTCAGTGCCTGGTGTGCTGCACCTGGTTGTGTTGTAGTCTGAGCCTTTAAATCAACACAGGAGAGTGAGAACTACATAACAAGACACACAGAGAAAAAAGACCATGGGGAGACAAAGAAATAGCCCACCAATGAAAGAGAAACAAGCCTCACCAGAAAAAGAGGTAACCGAAATGGAAGCAAGCAACCTGTCAGAGAGAGAGTTCAGAGAAATGGTCATAGGGTGGATGAAGAGAACAGAAGCCAATACGAGTAAGAACCATGAGGAACTGAAGAGGAATCAAGAGGAAATGAAGAAGAGCCAGGAAGAAATGAAGAAGAACTATGAAGAAACGAAGAAGAACTATGAAGAAGTGAAGAAGAATTATGAAGAAATGAAGAAGAATTATGAAGAAATGAAGAAGAATTATGAAGAAATGAAGAAGACCCAAGAAGAAATGAAAAGTGACATTGCTGAGGTAAAGAACTCCATAGAAAGTATCAGGAGTAGACTAGATGAAGCAGAGGACGGCATCAGTGAGCTGGAAGACAAGGTAGGTAAAAACACCCAAGAGCAGCTTCTAGAAAAAAAAATTAAAAAGTAGGAGGAGAGCCTAAGAGGACTTTGGGACCACATGAAACAAAACAACACCCGCATAATAAGGCTTCCAGAGGGACAGGAAACTGAGCAAGGAATAGAAAATCTGTTGGAGGAAATAATGACAGAAAACTTCCCTGATATAGGAAAGAAAAAACCCACACAAATCCAAGAAGCTCACAGAGTTCCAAGCAAATTAAACCCCAAAAGACCTACACCAAGGCATGTTATAATTAAATTGGCAAACATCAACGACAAAGTGAGAATCCTAAAAGCTGCCAGAGACAGACAGAAAGTCACCTACAAAGGAACCCCCATCAGATTAGCAAGTGATTTCTCAACAGAAACTTATCAGGCCAGAAGGGATTGGAATGAAATATACAAAGCTATGCAAAGAAAGGGGCTGAATCCTAGAATACTGTACCCAGCAAGGCTATCAATCAAAATTGAAGGTCAAATCAGGAGCTTCACAGACAAAAAAGGTCTAAAGGAATACATTACCACCAAACCAGCAATGCAAGAAATGCTAAAGGGTCTGCTGTGAAAAGCAATAGGAAGCCATGAAAGAACATAGGGGCAAAGAACAAAAATGGCTACAAATAACTATCTATCAATAATTACTTTAAATGTAAATGGTTTAAATGCTCCAATCAAAAGACACAAGGTAATAAACTGGAGAAGAAAACACGACCCATATATCTGCTGTCTACAAGAAACCCACCTCCAAAAAAAAAAAGACGCACACAGACTGAGGGTGAAAGGATGGAAAAAGGTTTTTCAGGCGAATGGAAATGGAAAAAAAGCTGGGGTAGCAATACTTATATCCGACAAATTAGATCTCAAAGTGAAGGATGTAACAAGAGATAAAGAAGGCCACTACATAATACTAAAGGGAGCAATCCAACAAGAAGAAATAACTCTGGCAAACATATACACACCCAATATAGGAGCACCCAAATACATACTAAAACTCCTAGAGGATATCAAGGGTGAGATAGACAGCAATACAATCATAGTAGGAGACTTTAATACACTACTATCACCATTGGACAAATCCTCTAAACAAAAAATCAGTAAAGAAACATCAATCCTCAATGACTCATTAGACCAGATGGAATTAATTGACATCTTCAGATCATTTCACCCCAGAGCCACAGAATATACATTGTTTTCAAGTGCCCATGGGTCATTCTCAAAGATAGACCATGTGTTGGGTCATAGGCAAAGTCCCTCCAAATTCAAGAAGATAGAAATCATATCAAGCATATTCTTAGATCACAATGGCATAAAGCTGGAAATCAACTACAATAGAAACAATCCAAAGAAATCAAACACATGGAGACTAAACAGCATGCTATTAAACTATGACTGGGTTACTAGAGAGGTCAAGGAAGAGATAGAAAACATCATGGAAACAAATGACAACGACAGCACAACAATCCAAAATCTATGGGACACAGTGAAAGCAGTTCTGAGAGGGAAGTTCATAGCTCTACAATCCTACTGTAAAAAACTAGAAACAGCGGCAATAAATTATCTAACCCAACAACTCAAAGAGTTAGAAAGAAAGCAACAAGAAAAGCCCAGTGTAAGCAGAAGGAAGGAAATAGTAAAGATCAGAGCAGAAATAAATGACATAGAGACCAAAGAAACAATACAGAAGATCAACAAAACCAAAAGCTGGTTCTTTGAAAGGATAAACAAGATTGATGAACCTCTAGCCAGACTCACCAAGAAGCAAAGAGAGAGGACCCTAATAAATAAAACCAGAAATTAAAGAGGTGAAATAACAATAGACCCCATTGAAATACAAAGGATTGTTAAAAAATACTATCAACAACTCTACTCCAACAAACTGGACAACCTGGAGGAAATGGATATATTTCTAGAAAAATATAACCTCCCAAAACTCAATCAGGAAGAATCTAAACAACTCAATAGACCAATAACTGTGGAAGAAATTGAAGCAGTCATCATAAAGCTTCCAGCAAACAAAAGCCCAGGGTCAGACGGCTTCACAGCGGAGTTTTATCAAGCATTCAAGGAAGAACTAAAACCTATACTCCTCAGACTATTCCAGAAAATTCAAGAGGATGGAACACTTCAAAACTCCTTCTATGAAGCTAACATCACTCTAATACCAAAACCAGATAAAGACGACACAATGAAAGAGAATTACAGGCCAATATCCCCCAGGAATATAGATGCCAAAATCCTCAATAAAATTCTAGCAAATCGGATCCAGCAGTACATCAGAAAGATCATACACCATGACCAAGTAGGATTTATCCCAGGAATGCAAGGATGGTACAATATCCGCAAATCAATAAATGTGATACATCACATAAACAAATTGAAAGACCAAAATCACATAGTCATATCAATTGATGCAGAAAAAGCATTTGACAAAATCCAACACCCTTTCTTGATAAAAAATCTCAACAAGGTAGGAATAGAAGGATCATACCTCAACATAATAAAAGCCATATATGATAAACCCACAGCAAACATCATACTCAATGGGCAAAAACTACAACCATTTCGCCTAAGAACAGGAACAAGACAGGGTTGCCCACTCTCACTACTCCTGTTCAACATAGTACTGGAAGCATTAGCCATTGCAATTAGACAAGAAGAAGAAATAAAAGGCATCCAAATTGGAAAAGAAGAAGTAAAGCTATCCTTATTTGCAGATGACATGATATTGTACATAAAAAACCCGAAAGACTCCATAAAAAAGCTAATAGACTTAATAAATGAGTTCAGCAATGTAGCAGGCTACAAAATCAATGCCAAGAAATCTATGGCATTCTTATACACCAATAGTGAACTTACAGAAAGAGAGACTAAAAAAGCAATCCCATTTACCATCACACCAAAAAAATTAAGATACCTAGGAGTAAACTTAACTAAGGAGGTAAAAGACCTATTTGTGGAAAACTACAGGACACTAAAAAAAAGAGATAGAGGAAGATGTAAACAGGTGGAAGAACATACCATGTTCATGGATTGGGAGAATCAACATCATTAAAATGTCCATACTACCCAAAGCAATCTATAAATTTAATGCACTTCCCATTAAAATACCAATGGTATACTTCACAGACCTAGAAAGAACTCTCCAAAAATTCATCTGGAATAAAAAAAGGGCCCCGGATAGCCACAGCAATCCTGAGAAAGAAGCACAAAGTTGGTGGGATTTCAATACCAAATTTCAAGCCGTATTACAAAGCTACTTTTCTCAAAACAGCCTGGTACTGGCACAAGAACAGACATATAGATCAATGGAATAGAATAGAGAATCCAGATATCAACCCAAACCACTATGCTCAATTAATATTTGACAAAGGAGGTATGAACATAAAATGGGGTCAAGATAGTCTCTTCAATAAATGGTGTTGGGAAAATTGGATAGATACATGCAAAAAAATGAAACTAGACCACCAACTTACACCATACACAAAAATAAACTCAAAATGGATACAGGACTTAAATGTCAGACGGGAAACCATAAAAACATTACAGGAATCTACAGGAAATAAAATCTCAGACATATGCCAAAAGAACTTCTTCAATGATACTGCTCCTAGGGCAATGGAAGCTAAGGACAGAATAAACAAATGGGACTACATCAAAATCAAAAGCTTTTGCACAGCTAAAGAAACCATCAACAAAACAACAAGAAAACCCACTGTATGGGAGAACATATTTGCAAATGTTATCAGTGATAAAGGTTTAATCTCAAGCATCTACAGGCAACTCACACAACTCAATAAATGGAAGATAAATGATCCAATAAAAAAATGGGCAACAGACCTAAATAGAACCTTTTCTAAAGAAGACAAAAGGAAGGCCCAGAGACATATGAAAACTTGCTCAAAGTCACTAATTATTCGAGAGATGCAAATCAAAACGACTATGCGGTACCATCTCACACCTATCAGAATGGCTTACATCAACAAATCAGCAAATGACAAGTGCTGGCGAGGATGCGGAGGAAAAGGAACTCTCCTGCACTGTTGGTGGGATTGTAGAGTAGTGCAGCCACTGTGGAGAACAGTATGGAGTTTCCTCAAAAAACTGAAAATGGAGCTCCCATTCGACCCAGTGATCCCACTTCTAGGAATATACCCCAAGAAACTAGAAAGGCGAATTAGAAAGGATATATGTACCCCTATGTTCATAGCAGCACAATTTACCATAGCTAAGATTTGGAAACAGCCTCAGTGCCCATCAGCAGATGAGTGGATTAGAAAACTGTGGTACATCTACACAATGGAATACTACGCTGCGGTAAAAAAGAAAGAGCTCCTACCATTTGTAACAACATGGATGGAATTAGAGAGCATTATGCTAAGTGAAATTAGTCAGGCAGAGAAAGACAAATATCACATGATCTCACTCATTTGAGGAATATAACGAATGACATAGACTGATGAACAAGAATGGATCCAGAGACTGAGAAAAGTCCATCAAAATGTCAAACCTCAGGGTAAGTGGCACGTGGTGGGAGTAAGGGGGAAAGTCAATATATTTGAATGCTTGAACTAAGGTAAGTGATTTGTGTTTCTACATCTCTGACAAAGTTTATATAAAGTTATTAAAAAAATTGGCAGCTAGTTTGAGATTGAATTAACATGGCCTAGAACTTGTCATCTCTTATGGACACCAGTCCTTAGGCTAGGCCTTCCTTAACCTCCCGTGACACCACAATACCCTTACATGATATTATTCTACAATGTAATTATAATATTTTATATTTGACAACAGCATATTATACAATTATCCCAAATAAACTTACAAACTAATTCTTTGAATGTTGGGCAGCAACTTGAAAAAGGATAGGAAAGGAATTAATCCCTTTCAGAAGGGATTAAGGCACTGGGAAGGCACCCAAGCATTCTATATTGACCCCTCTGGCCCTTCTTATAATCCAAATACACACAGCTGATGCGTGAACTTTCAGTTCAAGCTGAGGCTGAAGCCTTTGGGCAGCTGGCACCATAGATCTGTCTCTCGACCAATGGCTTGAGCTGGGCCCTCTCTGGAGAAGAAACCTGGGTCTCCCGAGATATGTGATCAGTACCGGGACCCCGCCAGCAGGCGAGGGGACCCCAAGGCAGGTGTTGGACATGGAGGCCATGGGGGCATAGACTACAAAGGAGACAGTACTGAACCTCACATCACCCTGTTTGGCCCCGGAGGATGGCTGGTTAGCCAGAGACGGGTAAGATTCCTCAGGGCAGGACCAACCTAAGACAGGCACAGTCGCAGAGGGACCAACAGGAGAGAACTAAAAGGTCAACAGAGGTGGGGCACAGACCCTCATCCACAAACCTTCCAGGGGCTTGAATTCTCACCCCTCCTGAGGCAGGTCTCCTACCCCCACGGCTGCTATGCCTCCCACGCACAACTCACACTGGGACCCAGGTGGCAGACAGAGACTCGGCCAGCAATAGCTGCCCTGTATCTAAATTTAGTTTATTACCAGGGATGCTGAGGACCTACTCAAAAATGAAAATATTCCTTTCCACAAGTATTTACAGGGTAAACTAAGATTTCTGCTTGAGTATTAAAATTGACAGTAAAATAGTAATCAAGTTTTCAGATTAATTTAAATTGGACAAGTGAAATAAGTGAATACTCAAGAAAATCTAACTGTACTGGACAAAAAGCTTTTCCTAAACCATTAACTAAAATATCTATTAGTAGTTCATCTCAGTGCAAAATTACCTAACATCCAAAGAACCTAAAGCAGTCATATTTGTGTTCAAAAATTAAAATTTAAAACTACCAAGACTGCAAGATAAAATTTCCAAAAGCCCCTATTAACCAAAAAAAGGGGGGGGGAACAGTGGGGTAATATCATGTAAGGAAAAATATCCTATAAGTAAAATACATGTAGAAAATTCTTACTCCAGAAAAGAAAATTCCATTTGTAAAACCAA
The DNA here is from genome assembly GCA_027563665.1 of Antrozous pallidus. Lineage (NCBI taxonomy): Eukaryota > Metazoa > Chordata > Mammalia > Chiroptera > Vespertilionidae > Antrozous > Antrozous pallidus. The sequence continues at coordinate 64,084,048 of CM050513.1, forward strand.
CTGCAGGACACCCATGAAAAAACACAGATGGTGTCAAAATAAGCCAAAGGAAAATCATTTAGGCAAAAATAAAAAGAATCCCAAATCTATTTTGCAGAGAAGATCCCTTTGTTAACCTTTGGTTGAGAATGTGTTTGTGTGTTTTCAGAGAACAACTCCAAGACCATGTGGGTTCCTGCGACAGTGAGGAACTGAGGGGTCTGTTCCAGCCACGAGGATGGTCCAGAGATGGGGGACGCTGACGACACCCTGCCATGCCAGCAGTCGGCAGCGGTGCATGTCTGCAGGCAGCCCAGGACCAAACCAGAGAGGATGGATCTTGCATTGCCATGATGTGTCCCCCATCTGGATACCATTGCTGACATGTACACATGAAGAACTATTTGACATTGAAACTGGGACATTGAAACTGACACTCAAACTTTTTTTGCTCTTATACGTTTGTTTCTAGTATGCAGAGGCAAGATATTTTTGAAGAAAAGAAACAGGGGGAAGTGATTGATATAGAGGCAGGGTGGCCTCGAACAGGCTGTCAAGCTACAAGGGGGAAGGCTGGAGTGGAGGGGAGGCAGATGCTGGGGGAGATCAACCGAAGGACTTGTGTGCATGCATATGAGCACAACCAATGAATGGAAGACACTGGGGCGGGGAGGGGGGTAGGTGGGTACATGTGCTGGGGGGTAAGGGAGGCTGGGGGGAGAATAATGGGGGGGGGAGGAAAACATGTACTACTATTAAACATAAGTTATATTATAAATAAAAAAAATAAAAAAAATTCTGTGGTGAAAAAGTTAAGATCTACTCTATTATTTTTAAGTATATAAGATCATATTGTAACTATAGTCAGTATGTTGTATATTAGATCCCCATACTTATTCACTTATCCTATGACTAGAATTTTATACTTTTGAACATCATCTCTCCATTTTTGCATATTCTAGTCTCTGGATAAATTTAATTTGTACATTGATCCCACGTTTGATCTGTATGTTTAATATATTATTACAAAATACATTATAATTTGCTACTAGTAGAATATAAAAACTGAGAGTTAAAGAAATTGAACATCATTTAAGACAACACAGTACTGTTGTAAACAAAAATATTTTCCTTTTTCAAAAATCGTGTCAGAAAATAAATAAGCAGATATAGTGATTTCATATGTCAACAAGAAAATTAAATCTGTTTTATTCATAAACTTGAAGGTTTTATAAATATGATGACAATGATGAAGTAGATGAAGTTGGTGCTAAAGATAAAGGTAAGTTTATTTAAGGCTTCCAGGGCCCTAGCAATACAAGCCTTATATGACTGTCTCTACCTGCACCCTTCAGCCTCCGCTCAACCACGGAGCCACACCAGCAGGGAAACCATTACATTTCTTTATCAGTTTCATCTTTTAGAACTTATTTTAAAGTTATTTATTTTCAAAGAAAGAAAGGAAACCATAAACAGTCCACAGACTTTAAAGTTTCTAAAATACATAATTTCTCTGTGTATCCTAACCTCAGTTTCATTCCACATTTATGTCATCATTACTGATGGGAACCAGAGGAAAAGAGAAAGGATACTTGATATCCAGTACTTGATTCATCTATTAGGGACAAAAACAAAAAGGTGGTCCTACCTGGCTTGGCTCTGAGATATAGTTTGGCCCATATACAGAAGAGTCCCGGGTTCAATTCTGGTTAAGGAGACGTACCTCGGTTGCAGCTCAATCCGCTGCCCTGGTCGGGGCGTGTGTGGAGGTAACCAATTGATGTGTCTCTCTCACACTGATGTTGCTGTCTTCCTGTCTCTCCCTCCGGTTTTACTCTCTAAAAAATCAATGGAAAAATATCATCTGGTGAGGATTGCCAACAACAAAAACAAAAGAATGAAAAGATATTCTTTGTAAGGGTAAATTGATCACTTTATGGAGAAAGATTGGTGTAAAGGAAGCATGGTGAGATAATAAAATGGAGTGTAGTGTCATGATTCAAGAAGATATAATTAATTGTAGTGAGAGGGTTTTGTTGTTGAATGAGAAGGGAAGTAAATAGAGTATAGAGCTAACAAGTAGAAATTAAATAGGTCTAAACTTGGAATTTCTAAAAACATTAATAATAGATGCCAGTAATTTATTAGAAATTCTAAATCATTATTCTATCAAGAAGGGAGATAAAAACTCCTATGTACCAATTGGTAGTTAGGAGTACCAATTGGTAGTTATAGAATCGTCACAAAAATGTCAAGTATAGCATGGGGAATAGAGTCAATAATATTGTAATAACTGGTGGCTACTAGATTTATCTGAGTTATCACTTAAGTTATGTAGTATCTAATCACTGGGTTGTAGACCTGAAACTAATATAATATTGTATATTAACTTAAATTAAAAATAAAAATTATTTACAGTAAAAAAGAAAGAAAAACCCCTATGTACCTTCCAGCCCACCATTTCATGTCATTTGAGATCGTCTTGATTGTCTAACTTGTGTCAGATAAAATGACAGCATTTTAAATGTTCACAACAGGTGGAATATTAAAATAAATGAAAAAATCATTTTAAATTATGAAAAAGGAAAATACCTACTTATATTTCATTAGATGTAACTGGACTATAGTGAAATTAGATATGGTCTAGTTTCATAGTGATACTAAAGTCTATTATAGAAAGTCTCAAGGCCAGAAGAAAGAGCTAAAATTAAGTTTAATTAAATGTCTTGAGTAAAACATTGAAAATGTTAATGCATAATCCATTTCCACACTTCATACAATCTATTTCTTGAAATTGCTTTTACCTAACCTCCTTCTCCTCCAACACACACAGATATCAAGCTACTCTGATAGTTTCATTTTGTTTTCCTTTTCTCCCTTGACTTTTATTTCCCCTACAAATATTACTCACAGCCTATTGGCATCTTGTATTTTCTTTCCACCACTCTTTCGACAAATCTACCACATACTGTAGTCTGATTCTCTTTAAGGTTGAGAAAGATAAAATCTGAGCAGAAAGCCTGTGGTGATAATTTGCACTGGTATACAAAATGCTAACGTTTATCAATATGTTAACTAAACTTAAAATTAAAAATCAACACTAGTTTCTCATATTTTGAGTTCAATCTCAACATCTTTGCCTATTAAAATAGTAAAATTTCAAACAAACAAATAAATAATGCACACATGTGGTTTTAGCTAGAAAAGTGCCAATGGAGATGGTGAGAGGTGATTAGGTTCCAATATGTAGATGAATTTTCAAACATGAGACTAAATAAGAGCACCTTGTGAATAAGTAAAGAAAGAAAACAGACCAGAGTCTGAACCCTGGCCCAATTCAACATACGGAAGTCAGAAAAATAAGGAGGGATCTGCAGAAAACATTTAGACAGACCTCATGGTGAGGCAGGAGGAACAATAACCAGGTGAGAAGGGCATTAAGAAAATAAAGTACAGTGCTTGCTTCAGCAGCATATACTAAATTTGGAACTGTACAGAGAAGATTAGCATGGCCCCTGCACAAAGATGATACACAAATTTGTGAAGCATTCCATATTTTTGATGGGGACCCAGGTTACAGACAGAGACCTGGCCAGAAATAGCTGCCCTATATCTAAATCTAGTCTAATACCAGGAATGCTCAGGGCCTTCTCAAGAATGCAAATAATCCTTTCCACTAATATTTACAGGGTAAACTAAGATTATTGTTTGAGTATTAAATTTGACAATAAAATAGTAATCAAGTTTTCAGATTAATTTAAGTTGGCCAACTGAAATAAGTGAATACTCAAGAAATTTTAAGTGTACTGGACAAAAAGCTGTTCCTAAAATATTAACTAACATTTCTATTAGTAATTCATCTCAGTCAGCGTTAGCTCCGCCCTATGTGGCGCAAGGCGTCAACGTCATCTACGTGGCTGCAGGTCTCTGTGTTGGGTGGTAATGGCTGCAGGCACCTCCAAGAGAAATCCATCGCTGGTCTCCACATTGCCAGACAACTCTGCCTCTCCCCAAATGAGTCTGCACCCCCAAAGTCTCACTCAGGGTTGTAAAACAAAGCAGTCCGGTGGTCTCCAAGCAAGTGAGCAAGTCAGATGTCGTCCTCTGCCTGGTCGCGCACTTTACGAACTGTTGTTCCAAGTTACATGCACTCTCCTCAAACTCACAGACCTTAGCCGCACCCAGGGTTTTCCTTTCTCTGACCTGGGAACTCTCCTGGAACTGGGGGGTCAGTGCTGTGGGAGGCCTCTGCCCTCCCCATTGGAGAAAACAAACCGGGTTTGCTGCCGCCCGTCCCTCACCACTCGCACATGCATGGCTCCGAACCTCACTCCTCGCGTATCTTTAAGGCTGCGCACCGCTGCTCCTCTTGAGTCACAGTGTCCTATCTTTAGTTTTATCTGTGGAATTTTCACTGACCCAGCTTTCTGGTGATTCTGGATGATGTCTGTTTTGTTGTTAAGTTGTAGTTTTGGAAGTGTTGAGGGACAGCAAAATAGGTGTTTACCTATGCCGCCATCTTGGTTCTCTCACCAAAATGTCCTTTGATAGATGATTGAATATAGAAGATCTGATATCCATGTTGACATTTGCATCAAGATGGATGCATATTGAGAATGTTCTGCTAAGCAACTCAGTCAGACACAAAAGGCCACGAATGTGTGAGCCATGTCCCGTGTGGTTAAGGGTTTGGGATCTGGAGAAGGGCCACACACAAATGACAGAGATGAGACAAGAAATAATAATTTGGAAATAATGGAGGCCAGGAGGAAATCCAAGACTTCACTGGTGCCCAGGCCTTTCCAACCTTTTATTCAGTTTTGGGTACACATAAAGCCCTTAGTCAGGCAATTCCAGTAACAAACAGACTATCTTAAAGGTCAGTAAATATTAGTAATGATTTACTCTGAGACTATTTGGTCAGGAAATTGCTTGAGCTACCATTGATTCAACTAAACAGTGGGTGCATAGCTCTGGCCCTTGCCAGGGCTCAAGGTTCACCAGTGTTCTGGGCTCCTTGTTTACACATTTCTGATAGTGAAGACATTGGGTAGCTTCCAACATAAGAACCATCTGATTTTACTTATATGTGGATTATATAACTGAAAGCAATCAATGCACAAAAAAGAAAACAGAGTGATATCATAGGAATGGCAACATGAGAGAACCTCATGGCCTCTCCTCCTGAAATTTCAACAAGTTAACCAACTATAATTCAACAAAGAAATTCCTGCTCAATACAGAGCTATGCCTGAGAGATCCATGCATTAAAACATCTAAATGTGGGAACTGGGAATAAACAGGGAGATGAGACTGGAGGAAAACATAGAGGATCCACAGACGTACATGGTGCATTGATAAAACTGTACACCTGAAACCTATTTAATTTTATTAACCAACTAGAGGCCCCTTGTATGACATTTTTGCATGGAGGAGAGTCCTCTCAGTCTGTCCTGCACCCTCTCACAATCCAGGACTGCTGGTTTCTAACCACTCACCTGCCTGCTTGATCACCTCTAACTGCTCACCTGCCTGTCTGATTGCCCCTAACCACTCTGCCTGCCTGCCAGATCACCCCTAACCACTCTACCTGCCTGCCTGATACCCCTCACTGCTTGTCTGCCTGCCTGATTGCCCCTAACTGTCCCTACCTTCACCCCTGCCACAGCAGCTTTTTCTGGAAGGATATCTGGAATGACATCTGCAAGGTCGTTTGGGTGTCCAGTGCAATTAGTATATTATGCTTTTGTTATTATACATGTCACTCCAATACATTAAATAAAATCAGAAAAAATTAATTTAACATAGTATTGGCATAATAAATGGAGCTCTTAAAATAAAATAAAAATTAGTTTACAGTGTTGCCTCTAATTCTAGTCTAACACTGAATTCTTCTCCCATTCATATTTAATTCACCCACTTTTTTATACAATGAGATTGCTAGTTCTCATCATTAATATATTTATTAATTTGCCCAATGTTAAAATTTATATAAAACCAAATCAGAATTATTTCATTAGTACTATGGATAATGCAAACACTATGTGAAGTTTTTTGTCTGACAGGTAAAAGTTATACCTTTGGTGTGTCACAGAATTTTAGTAATTAGATTATGTGTGCTATGAGATGAAAAAGGTTGAAAGTTGCTGAAAATCTATTTGTACCCATCTATCGTCATTATCTTATCCTATTTATCTAACTGTCTATATACCAATCATTAGCCTGTCATCTAACCACCTTACTTAACTGAATGCACAATATAATGTTTAACAAACTACACTTGTTAAAGATCTGATTGCAATTTTATCTCCATAATTTATAAACTTTATCAAAAGTGTGAGCAAGTTAAATAACTTTCCTAATTCTCAGTTTTTTCAATAGCAAAAGGGTTCATAATTGTGTGTTTTGCCTATTAGGATGACAAACTGAATAATGTATGTACAACAATTAGCATACTACTTATTTCATAATAAATATTCAATATATGAGAGATGTTATATAATTAGTAATATTTCAAGATGGTTGTTGATCTTAGGTGCACAATCTCAAATTGCTGAAGAAAATAATCTTTCTTAAATCATAGTAGTATGCAGAGTTCTATTTTTCCTTAATATTGAATACAGTTTCTTTTTAAAAAAATAGGTAGAAGTAGTATTTGTATTAGGACTTACATGCTGTTCTCTTAGTGGGAGATTACATATTGGGGAACCCCTCCCTCCCGCAAAATTCTCAAAAGCAATTAATTATGTTGGTATCTTGGCCCATATGTATTTCTTTCTTTTTTTAAAAATATATTTTATTGATTTTTCACAGAGAGGAAGGGAGGGGGATAGAAAGTCAGAAACATCGATGAGAGAGAAACATCGATCAGCTGCCTCTTGCACACTTCCAACCGGGGATGTGCCCGCCACTAAGGCACATGCCCTTGACTGGAATCGAACCTGGCACCTTCCAGTCTACAGGCCGACGCTCTATCCACTGAGCCAAACCGGTTTGGCTTGGCCCATATGTATTTCTTATGTTTCAAAATAGTCTGCTGGTTTGCAATGTCTATATGATTATCTTAAAATGAGTATTTTTAAGTGTCACAACCCTAATGGTATTTTATGTCATCATTCTCAAAACAATAAACTTTAAACAATTAAGGGTAAAAACAGAGGCCAACTGGTATAGGCTCTACTGAGTATTGTTTCACCTTTCCTATTTCTCCTTAGAGACACTATCCCCTTAGATTTCTTACTAGTATAGAGCAGCATTCACTGCTTTTAAATAATTTGAAACCAGCGAATATTTCCCAAGTTTCAAGTTAATCATCTCAGCTATGACAATTTTTGTGAATATTTGCAAAGTGGGATTAGTTGGAGACACATCTTATAAATTATTTGGGTATCCAAAAAGAGGAGTTTATCAGAAATCTTTATTATTCAAGGCATAGATATTACCGTATGTTATTACCACTACATATACGAAAGTGAAGAATAATCGCATTATTAAAATAGTCACACTTTAGGTCTGTGATTTGAATTAAGTTGAGAAATTATTTTACATTAATTTTCCTACCTACAAAGTTAAATATTATTTTCCAATATGTATGTTTGCCTTCACTATAGTGCATCCTTGCTCACATAATCTAGAGAAAAAGTAAAAGAGAACCAAGATATACTGCAAATGGTAAGTAAAATAGTGCTGCCACTTTTCTTTCAAATTTTAAGAAAAATTACAAAAACCATGTCAGTTACAAACAAATAAATATTAGTCATTTGAGATGATACTTTATTATTTTTTTGAATAAAACTAATTATTTTATGTGCTATTTTATAAATCATAATGCAAGAACATGTGTTTTTGATTTATCCGCTTGCACCTGCATTGCTAATACATCAGTGTTTAAATCAGCCAATGCACTGTAGGATGGTGGATAGAATGGTGTTTGTTTTATTGTTTTCTATATCAAAAAAGCCTGAATGACCCTAGAAGGCAATAGAAAATGATGAGGTTGGAGTATATGTTTCCCTGGAGAATTGCCTTCACAGATTTTGCTACATTTTAAAAAATATAAATATACATTTTTTGGAAGTACTAATTAAAAAAAATGTTAAATATGTTTTATTGATTGATTTCAAAGAAAAATGTGGTGGGGAGGAGTGTAGAGCGAGTGAGTTAGCTACCAGGCCAGGCCTGGAAGAGCAAATTTTAATCAACTCTTTGAGCAAAAACAACTTATCACGGATAATTATCGATTTCCAAATCTGCACTGGTTGCAGAACGAATGTCTGCTTTGTAGTTTGAAATTACTTTGATACCAACATTGCATCTTCAGGAATGCTCAATGTGTTTAGCAGAAAGAGTGGAAATTAGAGCAAGGACATATTTAAAATGAGCAGGTCCAAACAAAAGAAGATGAGATCCAGGGAGAGAGATTTTGATTCTATGATTCTCTAAGGTCTACCATTTCCATCAACAGCACAGAGGCAATACACGGAAAATTAAAATAAGACAAGAAAGATAAAACTGTTAATCTAAATAACGTGGGTTTTTGAATTCATGTGTGAAGTGATGGGCTAAATCATGTAGAAAGAAAATATTATGTTCTTAGTAATAAAAGGAAGAAAAACTTCAAAACAGGCAAAGGTGTTGACTGGCAAAACCTAATTGGTAAGAAGGAACATAATTTAAATATTTTTTATTTAAATGAAAACATTTTATGCTATATGACGTTTATTTTTTACCTCTATCAGTGCTTATGTTCTAAGATTATTTGGAAATAGTTTTTTTTTCAAGTTGGCTACTAAGATTTTTTTTCAGTTTTAGAAGAAAATTAAATGTGCCACTGGATTTATTTTAGTTGAAATTATTTCTATAAAATATTTGGCAATCAGTGTTCTTTTTTTTCTCTCATTTTTTAATCTTTATTGTTCAGTTTATTATTACATTGTTTCCCCTTTTTATCCCCCTATAGCTCCCCTCCAGCCTGTACCTATCCCACCCTCCACCCTCACCTCCCCCTCCCGACTGTCCTCTCCCATTGTTGCTAGATTTTTGTCCAGTCTCTTGCTGCACTTCCCACAACCCTTTTCTCCCCAAGAATTGTCAGTCCATTCCCTCTCTATGTCCATGTCTCTGTTATATTCACCAGTCTATTCTGTTCAACAGCCTATCAATTCACTTGATTTTTATGTTCATTTGTTGATAGATGTGTATTTGTTGTTCATAATTTTCATCTTTACCTTTTTCTTCTTCCTCTTCTTAAAGAATATCTTTCAGCATTTCATATAATGTTGGTTTGGTGGTGATGAACTCCTTTAGCTTTTTCTTATCTGCAAAGCACTTCATCTGACCTTCAATTCTGAATAATATCTTTGCTGGATAGAGTAATCTTGGTTGTAGATTCTTGCTGTTCATCACTTTGAATATTTCTTGCCACTCCCATCTGGCCTGCATCGTTTCTGTTGAGAAATCCGCTGACAGTCGTATGGGTGCTCCCTTATAGGTAACCAACTGTTTCTCTCTTGCTGCTTTTAATATTCTCTCTTTGTCTTTTGCTCTTGGCATTTTAATTATGATGTGCCTTGGTGTGGTCCTCTTAGGGTTCCTATATATTGGGGTTTGGTGCACTTCTTGGACTCCTAAGTCAATTTCTTTCACCAGGTGTGGGAAGTTTTCAGTCACTATTTCTTCAAATAGGTTTTCATTGTCTTGGCCTCTCGCTTTTTCTGGCACCCCTATAATTCGGATGTTGCTATGCTTGAGGTTGTCCCAGAGGCCCCTTACACTATCTTCAATTTTTTGGATTCTTTTGGTTTCTTGCTTTTTCAGCTGAGTGGATTTTCCCTCTTTGTATTTCAAATCTTTAACTTGGTTCTTGGGGTGCTCCAGGGCACTTTCAGGTCTTTGTATAATATTTTTTGTTTCAGTCAGTATATGCTTAATTTCTGGTTGGTCCTTTTTCATATCCTTGAGAGTCTGCTTTATATCCTTGAGGGTTTCTTTCATTTCCTTGTAGGACTCATTAATTTCCACGTTGATCTTGATCATTTCCACATTGGTCTTGATCATTTCCTTGCAGGTCTCATTTATATCCTTGAGGGTCTTGTTCATTTCCTTGTAGGACTCATTCATTTCCTTTGTGGTCTTGCTTATTTCCTTATAGGCCTCGATCTTTTGTTGGAGCCTCTTGAAAAACCCTATAACCGTGGTTTTGAATTCCATGTCCAGTCGTTTTTTTTCCTCCATTTCTTTCACATCTGATTTCTTTCCATGTTGCTGCATGGTGGCTGCTTCCCTGAGTTGGTCAATTAGCTTTGTGTGGTTGACTTCCTACTAGGGATAGTGGTTCAGCCTCCCCGGTTACCTGAGGTGGATATGGGCTGCACAGTCTTGCTGAAGTTAAGCTCAGTTAATCGTTGTTAGCACTTGGAGGTTTGACCTTCAGGCCAATTGTCTGTGAAGCTCAGCTGTGCTCAGGTTGGGTGGGCGGAGTCTCCGGGCCAAGCAGACAGTGTTAACTCCGCCCTATGCAGCCCCAGGGACTCTGTGCTGGGGGCAATGGCCGCCAGCACCTCTGAGAGAGAGCTGCTGCGGAGCTCCACCGGCTGCCGGGGAATTCACACTTTCCCAAAAAGAGTCTGCATGCGCAATGTCTCACCCAGGCTCGTAAAACAAAGCAGTCTGACGGTTTTCCGAATGAGAGGCAAGTCGCGGTGCGCTCTCTGCGCCGTCACGCAGCCGAGCTGTTCGCGCAAGCTGCCTTCTCCACAAGCCAGGAGACCCGGCAGCACCCGAGCTTCGGCGTGCCCTCCCACTGTGCAGTTTTCACCCCGTGTGATAGTGAGTTTTCTGGACTTCGCCCAGAGCTGGAGAATCAGTCCAGTGGGATGCCTTTGTCTCCCCGTTCGAGAAAACTGGCCGGTTTTCAGCCGCCCGCCCTCTCCGCAGCGCGCTCCAAACCTCTCTCCGTGAGAATCTTTCAACGCTGTTCACCGCCGCTCCTCCGAGTCACAGTGTCTTATCTTCACTTTTATTTGTGGAATTTTCACTCGGCGAGCTTTCTGGTGATTCTGGAAGGTGTTTGTTCTTTCGTTAAGTTGTAGTATTAAAATTGCTGATTATGACGGCAAGATAGGTGTTTTGCCTTTGCCGCCATCTTAGTTCTCTCTGTATTTCAAATCTTTAACTTGGTTCTTGGTGTTCTCCAGAGCACTTTAGGTCTTTGTATAATATTTTTTGTTTCAGTCAATGTATGCTTAATTTCTGGTTGGTCCTTTTTCATATCCTTGAGAGTCTCCTTTATATCCTTGAGGGTCCCCTTCATTTCCTTGTAGGACTCATTCATTTCCACGTTGGTCTTGATCATTTCTTAGCAGCTCTCGTTTATATCCTTGAGGGTCTTGTTCATTTTCTTGTAGGACTCATTCATTTCCTTTGTGGTCTTGCTTATTTCCTTATAGGCCTCGATCTTTTGTTGGAGCCTCTTGAAAAAACCCTATAACCGTGGTTCTGAATTCCATGTCCAGTCGTTTTTTTCCCTCCATTTCTTTCACATCTGATTTCTTTCCATGTTGCTGCATGGTGGCTGCTTCCCTGAGTTGGTCAATTAGCTTTGTGTGGTTGACTTCCTACTAGGGATAGTGGTTCAGCCTCCCTGGTTACCTGAGGTGGATATGGGCTGCACAGTCTTGCTGAAGTTAAGCTCAGTTAATCGTTGTTAGCACTTGGAGGTTTGACCTTCAGGCCAATTGTCTGTGAAGCTCAGCTGTGCTCATGTTGGGTGGGCGGAGTCTCCGGGCCAAGCAGACAGTGTTAGCTCCGCCCTATGCGGCCCCGGGGACTCTGTGCTGGGGGCAATGGCTGCCAGCGCCTCTGAGAGAGAGCAGCTGCCAAGCTCCACCAGCTGCCAGGAAATTGAGACTTTCCCAAAATGACTCTGCATGCGCAATGTCTCACCCAGGGTCATAAAACAAAGCAGTCTGATGGTTTTCTGAATGAGAGACAAGTCGTGGTGCGCTCTCTGCGTCGTCACGCAGCCAAGCTGTTCGCGCGCAAGCTGCCTTCTCCACAAGCCGGGAGACCCGGCAGCACCCGAGCTTCGGCGTGCCCTCCCACTGTCCAGTTTTCACCCCGTGTGATAGTGGGTTCTCTGGACTTTGCCCAGAGCTGGAGAATCAGTCCAGTGGGACGCCTTTGTCTCCCCGTTCAAGAAAACTGGCCGGTTTTCAGCCACCCGCCCTCTCCGTGGCGCCACTCCAAACCTCTCTCCATGCGAATCTTTCAACTCTGTTCGCCGCTGCTCCTCTGAGTCACAGTGTCTTATCTTCACTTTTGTTTGTGGAATTTTCACTCGGCGAGCTTTCTGGTGATTCTGGAAGGTGTTTGTTCTTTCGTTAAGTTGTAGTATTAAAATTGCTGATTGTGACGGCAAGATAGGTGTTTTACCTTTGCTGCCATCTTAGTTCTCCGGCAATCAGTCTTCTGAATTCATTAACAGTTTTTATAAAATAGAGGAGTTGAAAAAACATTTTTTATTGGATAATGTCTTTTGGTAATATGTTATTAATAATAATGGATTTAATGAAAAATATAAATGCACTATGATTTAATAGCCCACTGATAGTGTTATTACTAATTTTATGTATTTGCAGAAATCATATCTGCATGTATCATATTAGACATTATAAAATGGGGTCAGTTTGTATAAATATTTTTGTAATTTTACATCTAAAATATTTCTAGAATATTTAATATAAGTACATATTCATCAATGTCCTTATTTTAAAATGTAATTATTTGAATTAGTAAAATTATTTGAAGAATTGCTTATTTTTAAATATTTAGACTGTTTTCTATTTTATTCTGAACGTATGTCATGACATATAGCTTAAATCTGAGATGGATGTTGAATTGCTTTCTGAGAAAGATAAATTTTCCATTATATTCTAAACATTTTATTCCTCCTTAGAAATTTATGTAGTCTGTTCATATTACTGAACTAACTAAATTATTGTTATAATAGTTTCAATTTATTAATTGGATATTTTAAGGTCTTAATCAGAACAATAGAAAGTAAGTCTACTTTATTTACCAATCCAGAGTTTACCTGAATTTTATAATTCATAATTTCTCTTTCTAAACTTGCTTAATTGTTTAGTGATTTTAGAATTTTATTCAACACCTGGGGGCCTGGTGCACAAAATTCATGCACTCGGGGTGGCTCATACCTCAGCCCAACCTGCCCCCTCTCACATACAGGGAGCCCTCAGGGGATGTCCTACTGATAGCTCACCCCCAGCCTGTCCAAAGTGGAAAGCCTCTGGTCGAGGCTTTAGGCCTTGGGCACCCAGTGATAGCCCTGTGATGGGGCTGATTGCTGGTTCCACCCCAGCCCTGGCCTGCCCAAGGCAGGATAGCTTCGAGACTTTCCAGGCTTTGACAGCACCATCTGGGTTGGAGGTTCATTTGCATATCACTCCTGATTGGCTGGTGGGCATGGCCAGTGGGCTTGGCTTGTGTGTGTATCGAAGGTACGGTCAATTTGTATAGTACTCTTTTTATTAGATAGGGTAGGTTTCATCAGCACCCTTGTGTAATTCTGATTCCAATAAAAAAATATCTGCTAGAATTTAGTTAATTATTAATGCCAACCTATATAGTACTTCTATTCTCAGAAACACTAATATTGCTTTAATTAAGGATGTTAAAGTATGAAGTGATATCCTCTAAAATATTAGTATACATTTACGGTTTTTATGTGTACTGATTTCTTCACTGATTATTAAGCTGTTAGTAATCATTAATGTATTCTATGCACATCTCATTTAATCCTTATAATTTAGGTCAAAACTATATTTGTAGGTGAAATTTTAAAACAAAGAAATTTATTTCCTCAGTCTGTGTGCGTCTTTTTTTCGGAGGTGGGTTTCTTGTAGACAGCAGATACATGGGTTGTGTTTTCTTATCCAGTCTATTACCCTATGTCTTTTGATTGGGGCATTTAAACCATTTACATTTAAAGTTATTATTGATAGGTACTTATATGTTGCCATTTTTGTTCTTTACCCCTGTGTTCCTTCTTCGCTTCCTATTTCTTTTTACAGCAGATCCTTCAGCATTTCTTGCATTGCTGGTTTGGTGGTGACGAATTCCCTTAGTCCTTTTTTTATCTGTGAAGCTCCTGATTTGACCTTCAATTTTGATTGAGAGCCTTGCTGGGTATAGTATTCTAGGATTCAGACCCTTCCTTTGCATGACTTTGTAAATTTCATTCCACTGCCTTCTGGCCTGATAGGTTTCTGTTGAGAGATCCCTTGTTAGTCTGATGGGGGTTCCTTTGTAGGTGACTTTCTGTCTCTCTCCGGTAGCTTTTAAGATTCTTACTTTGTCATTGGTGTTTGCCAATTTAATTATAATGTGCCCTATGTTCATTGCAGCATTATTTATAGTGGCCAAGACATGGAAGCAAGCAAAGTATTTCTCAATGAATGATTGGATAAAAATGATTTGCTATGTATACACAATGGATTACTATTCAGGCATAGAGAAAGATAAAATACTGCCATTTGTGACAACATGGACTTTGATAATATCATGCTAAGCAAAATAAGTCAGACAGAGTCAAGTACCATAAGATTTCACTCACATGTGGCATATAAAACTGAGAGCAACAAGTGGACAAACCAGACAAACAACAAAAACACATAGACACAGACACAGTGTGGTGGTCACCAGGGAAATGGAGGCAGTGGGGGTAGGAGAGGGACAATATCTGGTGACAAAAGATGATTTGGCTTTGGGTTGTGGGCACACAATGCAATATACAGATCAGGTTTTATAGAAACCTGAATCCTATGTAGTCTTTTTAATCACTGTCACCCCAATAAATTTAATCAAAAATGGAAAAAAAAGGAAAAATAAAGCTAGAGTGTGTAGGACCTTTGTTTTTAGAGAACTTGAAGATATGATGCCTTTGGCACACTAGCATATTTAAAAAATGAACTCTGTAAGTAAATAAATAAACACTCATGTCCTTGGTGACTCTTATTTGAAAGTGACTAAGAATTCTAGCGTGTGAATAACTTTTGGCATAAGAAACACTCCAAAAGGCAGCAGTGGGGACTGTGTTCTTGGGGACAGAAGTAGACATGAGCATCAGAAACAGGGAATGTGCAAAATACATCACCATGGGTCTTTAAAAATTAATAGGTAATAATTTTCCTTCCTTACTAATTATTATGAATACTTAATTTTAATTATAAAAATAAATCTGATAAAAAAGAAAGTACATGTAAAATTACACTTGGCAGGGAGATAGATTCTTTGAATATGTACATTCATACATTTTCATATCCATGTGGATATTTATTAAGTATATTTAAAATATAGGAGCAATTCATAAAAGTAAAACATGAAGTTCTGTATCTTAGATTTATAAACATAGGGAACTAAATGTCCCTTTAATAAACCACAAAATTTAGTATGAAAATTCCTATAAATAGTTCTTAAGAAAAGGGGTGCTGGGTCACCTATTAAAAATTTGCTGGAGCAGGTCTGGAAACGGTGCACATCACTTCCACACTCATTCTGTCCACTACAGCATAAGCTACATAGTCACATCTAACAGTGTAGAAATATGGCTGAAAAATATGGCCTACAGTGTTTCCAGGGATAGCAACCAAAATGTTTGGCAAAAAGAGACATTTTTGCTAGATATAAGTGTAAGTAACTTAGAATTTAGTTTTAATGGGGAGTAAAAAATTAAATAATCACGGTTTAAAGTAAGAAAGTCTAACAACAAAGTGAGAATGTTGATATGACTGGAGAATAAGTCGTGCAGAGACAAATAGTATTAGAAGCTGCTGGTTCCCATCCTATTTATCTCTCCTTTTAATTGGACTCATTGACTTCTTTTTCCTCAGCATCTTTAAGAAGAATGCCATCTTTTTAATTGAGTCATGGAAAGCTTGTTTTACTTGCTTGTTTCTCAGTGTGTAAATAAAGGGGTTCAACATGGGTGAAATGGAAGTAATAAGGAGTGAAATCCCTTTATTTATAGCTACCTCATCCTTGGCTGAAGGTTTGACATAAATGAAGATGCAGCTTCCATAAGTAATGGAAACCACAATCATGTGGGAAGAACACGTGGAAAAGGCCTTTTTCCTTTGCTGGGCAGAGGGGAACCTTAGAATAGTCCTGATGATATAAATGTAGGAAAGAGCCACACAGATGAGGGTCATGATGAATGTCAACACAGCACATGCGATAACCATCTGCTCTATCAACCAGGTGTCTGAGCAAGAGATCTTCAGGATAGGAGATGCATCACAGAGAAAATGATCAATGATGTTCGAATTGCAGAATTCCAGGCCCAAACCCAGACTGAGTGGTGGGAGAATGATCATCAGTGCTGCCCCCCAACAGGAGAAAATGATGTTCTTGCAGACTCTGCTGCTCATGATGGTGGCATAATGCAGGGGTTTGCAGATGGCCACGTAGCGATCATAGGACATGGCAGCCAGAAGAAAAAATTCCGTTACTGCAAAGAGGTCTGTAAACAAGAGTTGACTGGCACAAGCATTGTAGGTAATGGACTTGTCCCCAGATAATATGCTATATAGGAATCTGGGAACACAGGCAGTTGTGAATGAAATTTCTAAGAAGGAGAAATTTTGAAGGAACAGATACATAGGTGTTTTTAGGTGGGAATCAATCAGAGTGAGGGTGATGATAGTTAGGTTTCCAGATATACTCAACACGTAGGAAAGAAATAGAAAGATAGAAAGCAGTATTTTCAGTGTAATATCATCGGTCAGTCCCAGCAAGATGAAAGTTGTTATTGTAGTTTGGTTTTTCATTCTTGATTATTGTCTTTTGCCCATTCTGCTTGAAACAATAAAGTTAGCTGGTTATCTTCTAACCTCAAGAGAAGTCAATCTGGCAGTGATCCCCAAACAATCTGCCAGTTGGGACTCTAGCACCTAATACATGCCTCTTTGTGTTAAACAAACTTTTCAAAATTAAATCACTTATTTGTACTGCTGCAATTTAGCCATTATTGTTGTCAGTTCAACATATTATCTTCTAAACATTATTGAAAAGCAAGTCCTAAAAGTTACTTTTGGGTCTAGTGTTCTTTCGTCCTCCTACTTCCTAACTTCAGACGTTTCTAGCAAAGTCCCCCCCAAACCGAATAATGGTCTTTGTTAAGAAAATGCTTGCATTGGAGTTTACATTGTATTAGCAATTAAACTGACAAGAATGCTTATCCCATACTTTATTCTGTTTTATCCTCTCCAATGCAGTTTCTCTCAAGTGTGTTTAAAAGATTTTTACTGGATACATGTTCTTTTTTTTTAAAGAAGTTATTATTTTAATTAATTTAATTATTACCTTTTCCATTGATTTAAAGAGAGTGGAAGAGAGAAGGAAAGACAGAGAAAAACATCCATGTAAAAGAAACGCATAGATTGGTTGCCTCCTGCATGCATGCAACTGAGTTGCCCTTGACCGAATCAAACCTATGACTCTTTGGTCCCCAGCTGACGCTCTGTCCACTGAGCCAAACTGGCCAGAGCTGGATATGTGATCTTAAACATTTATTTAAATGTGTTACAGTCCAAATTTTTTGAGGTTTTTCTTTCAATTGTATGTATTTTAGATTATTAATGTTATTCTTGGCTATATTTTACTTCTACAGTTAGAATATCAATGTTATATACACTTTTATGCTTTTTAGAATATTCTAGTGCTACAAAGATTTTTTTCCCCATCAGCGTATAAGCAGAAATCTGAAACGTATTTTCTGGTTAATTAATTTCTTTTTAAATTCCTCTGCCAGTGAAAACCCTGATTTCCTTTAGATATTCTTTAGATCTTAAAAGTTTTTTTTTCCTACCACAGGTTTCTAGTTAAGACCAGATTTTTTTATATTAAATGTTTTCTTATTTATGTTTCTCCGTTATTTCATTCTAAACAAATTTGTCAATGACACCTTTTCACTCCGTATTGCAGGAATTAAATTCAGAATTTATGACAGACAAATAAGGGAACATTCAGTGTATGTTTAAAGAAAAATATCCTGATTTTTAAATGTTTTTGATCATTCTCTTTTAGCTTGAAATACACTCTACCACCCATTATAAATGACAGTCAGCAATATCAAGTTTAACAAGGCTTAGCAAATTTTCAAACATACTTCAACATTTTCTCTTAAATTTCACCTACTCGATAATTGTCTTTGCCTTATGAACCTTTATACATCATTCATGTGGTCCTTGCATTTGTTAAATGCTTCAGCCAACGTCATCCCTGGCTTCCCTCTTGTTTCAGTCATTAAACAAACTTCAGACTCGGTTTAACTCAAGTTGTCTTTTGCATATATATTGTGAATTTATGAAAGTCTTTACAGCTTAATATTCATAATCTCACATTATCCTGAATTTCTTCCTCTCACTTTATCTATATTTTTCCATTCTCCTCCTAGCAGCTTTATCTTTGGGTTGTTGTTACACCTGAAATCTTTTTTTCTAGGCAATATTCTAGGGTTGTTGTTACACCTGAAATCTTTTTTTCTAGGGTTGTTGTTACACCTGAAATCTTTTTTTCTAGGCAATATTCTCTTTCACTCTGCTGTCTCTCTAAGAGGTCCTAATAAATAAGATGACTTCAAATAAGCTGATGATTCCTAAATTTACACCTGCAGGATTCTGACTTCACCATTTAGCTAATGACTGGCCATCCAGATCAGACAGAGTTTGAATTAGTGTAAATGTGTCTTTCCTTTTTCCGTCTGAGAGTCCATGAGCAATTTCATTAATTTCTTAATCTTCTGTTTCTTTTTTATTTGTATGTGTATGCATGCAAATATCAGATAAAATAATATGTACATCTTAGGGTTATAATGAAAAATTTAGATAATATAGATAAAATGTGTATAGCCACATCTGAAATAATGTGGACATTCATTACTATTCACAGTATTGGGCATGCTTATTTTGTTAAATTATGATTTCCTATTGAGAGTCCTCCAAATGCGCACATTTCATGATTTTTAAGTGGCACTCATGACTATTTTTCCTTCCCTGTTGACAATAAGTCTCAATTAAAAACATCATTTGCCATTCTTTTTTCTTTACGCCTGCTTTCAGTTCATCACCATGTCTTGCCATTTCTGTTATCTTTTTAATTTGTTCCTTTTTTCTGTAACATAATTTTATTAATTTCAGAGAATAAGGGAGAGGAAAATAGAGATAGAAACATCAGTGATGTCAGTGATGAGAGAGAATCATTGATCTGCTGCTCCCTGCACATCCTCTACTGGGCACAGAGTCGGTCCCAAACCAAAATAGTGACCTCCTGGTTCATAGGTTGATGCTCAACCACTGAGCCACCCTGGCTGAGCTGATTTATTCCTTTTATACTCTCATTCACAACTTTACATTTAGTCTCAGTGTCTTTACCTATTGTAAAAACATGTAAATATATGACTAACATATACTTGCTTTTCCCATTCATTATTGTAAAATGAATGCGAACAGAATCATTTTTTTTAAAGCCCAGATGTGGTGATCTCTCTCCTATGTATTGTGGAAAATATTTTTGAACTGACATTCATCCCATGCTATGTATTTCCTAGAAACTCTCCATCAGCATATAAGCAGAAATCTGAAACTGTATTTTCTGGATAATTAATTTCTTTAATGTTCTATCTCTCAGTTAAATAGAATATAGTTCTGGTTAATTAATTTCTTTAATGTTCTATCTCTCAGTTAAATAGAATATAATTCATTTTGACTTTAGGTAAGAATTGAGAAGAGGAGAAAAATGAATTCATGAGTTGTCAGTTTCAAATGCACTAAGCATTTCGATTAATGAAATACTTCAGGCAATACATATTTCACTCAGAGTAATCATTAAGGACAAAGTTTCTCATCCTTAGAGAGTTTGCAAGCTTTCTTATCAGGGGATAAGAGAGTTGGGGGATAGACTAAAGAATGTAGTGGTTCTGAATAAGAACGGCATCTTTGTTATCTTCCACTAATATGGAGCCATAGTAGCAGAAGGAAAGAGAATAAAAGAGATTTCTGCAGTTTCATCTCCTTGTAGAGATCTAAGGGGAACTACAATAATATTTACGTTGCTCATTTAACATAGGCGAAAAAAACCTTAGAAAGTTACGTAGTTTTCCCATTCTAAACATTGGTATAGAATTAGAAGGGTATTCTCATGTCTAGCGTGATATGTCTAGCATGGCATGAAAAAATTATATCCTTGATAAATTTTCCTGCACTGCAATTTGCCTCAGGATTACTAAATGGGCATTATAACTTATGCAGAGAAGAACTAGAACTTAAGAGTAACATGGGAAAGGGAAACAAATGATCCAGGACAGTGATGCACGTGAATAGATGTTTGAGGACCAGCAGAGATGATGGATACTCACATCTTTACTTCTTGACACAGTGGAACCACATAGGTGTTCCAGAATTACCGTGAACCTGGGTTGAGGGAGGCAGCACAGACATGTGTACTAGAGCGAGGTGGTGGAGGTAGGTAGGGAGGACTGATAGTAATTTAATAAAAATTTTTTCTTTTCAGCGTATAAATGGAGTTTTGTAACTGAAGCATTAACTTTAATTCTTTCAATCATCCATTTTTGCATTTACTATAAAACTTAAGCTTCTTAGTTAGCATATGGAGATCTTTGTACTATTTACAGTATCAGTTCACACAATTTCCCTCATTTCTTGTTCTGTCCTACGAAGATACGTGCACTGGCTGCCAGCGAGAGAGAGGTTACCACAGCGATCAAGAGCATAACCTGTGGAGTCAGACCGCTGGTGTCATCTTTCCTGATTCAGTTTGCTTCCCTGAGTTTATCTACTAGCGGTTTCCATTAAAGGCGATGCTTAAACTTACCTGTGGAGATTCTCAGATGCTGCTCCTTTTTTTTTTAATGATCTCCCCAATGGTAGTCTCTAACCTTCCTAACCATCCTTTAAGTTTTGGTTTAGGTACTAATTCCACCAGGAATCTATCTATAACTTTTTAAGATAGAGGTAGCTTTTCCTTTATGATTCCATTGTAGTCTATGATTATTTTTTAAATTATTGCTCTTATGATTAAATTGTCCAACTGTATAAACAAATTTTATTTTGACATTATTGTGTTCCAAGCAGCAAGCATACCTCCAGGGGGCATAGTAGATGTTCCTTAAAAGTTTGTGGAAATGAAGGACTATCATATTTGCCTTATTTTCTTTAAAAGTTGTTTTAAAGGTATCTTCTTTAAAATGATTTAGTAGGTCTTTAAAATGACTTTAAATATTTGTTTTAGTTTTTACGTAAGCTGATTGGGGAAAATGAACTGCTTTCTAAGACGGCCTTTAGTGTTATGTATGTATGACTTACTACTGTTTTTATGTGGTCTGGTGCCTAGTAAGGGAAAATATACTTCCTATTTTTACACAGTCTCTGGAATATGACTGGGAAGTTTTCATTTCTTTTTTTCTTTTTGGGTTGAGTGTCCCCCATAATATGTAGTTTATGAAATAATTGTGATTGTTGATGGTGATAGTCCACGCAAAGGGCTTGATAGATGGTAAGTAAATGCCATTACCACTGCTTATTCTCCTTCTTTCACCTCCTTCTATTTTTTCCTCTATAACCTGCTTTAATATATATTACACTGTGTGAGGGCACTAATCAGTTACCACTACAGCTACTGTGTTTTTTTTCCCTGTATTCTTTTTTATTGTTGTGAATTCTCACCACATCTCACCACATATTTTTCCCATTGATTTTTGGACAGAGTGGGAGTGAGAGACCTTTACGAGAGAGGGACACATCAATTCTTTGCCTCTGGCATGTGCCACATCTGTGGCCCTGGGTGAACCTGCATCATAGGTTCGTGCCCTTCACCAGGATTCAAATCCAAAACCCTCCATTGTATGGGCGAACACTCTAACCACTTAGGAACACTGACCAAGGCATTTCCTGTATTCTTTATAATGCTTATGAATTTTGGTGCCTTTGATTACCTATTTGTTGTTCTGTGGAGAAATTCTAAGGGCAGAGCTTAGAGACTGCAATTTTGGACATGAGGCAATAGGTACATCACATTTCTTCCTTAACCCCCATTAACACTTACTTACATGGGCAGCTATTTCCTTTTGTAAATAAGACTCTAAGTCTTTTGTTTTCTCTGCATTCCAAGTAAGAAAAGAATTTCCGTGAAAAATTTAATTAGTTTGGTATTAATGAGTTCATTTATTTCTAGCAATCTCTACCCCCCAAGAAACTACAGTGGTGTTTTCCTAAGGTCAGGTGAATAGAGGTCATGTGAATAGAATGCTGTTATTTGTTACTATCAAGGCAGTAACAAATAACAGCATTAAGTGCTGGAGACAGAATTACCTATGGTATGCAGGCATCTCTGCAGAAAAGGAGCACTAATCTAGGCTGAGGGGGATATATAATTAGCTGTTAATCAGGTACCTTTTTAGATAGGGTCATATAGGAATTGACCTTTTGAACCAAATGGAGAAAATTCTTAAGCTCTCAATACTTCACTGTGGCATTTTAACTCAGAGCATTTTTCTATGTTCCTAAACTCTCCTCCCTTCCCAATCACCAATACTTACCTCATGTGATACCAAAATTGAAGTGAATGTTCTGGTAGATGACTTTCATTCAGCTGAATTTTCTATTTAGTATACTTAAAGGAATGTTTGCAATTATAATGAATTTATTGATCACTAATAATATTTCTGATAATAATGGAAGATATGGTTACATATATAGAGCCTCTTGCTATGAATACTTATGAATTTCTTCAGAACATATTTATTGAAAACCTATGGTATGACAGATAGTGCTATAGATATTAAGGATAAAAAGAGTGAATAGGTACTGACCCCTCTCTAGTGATACATGTAATAAAAGTATTTCAAATGAGTATAATCCATTCAGATTTCTTTTTTATAATACAAACTAACACTAGAAATAACTTTTATTTTTCAGAGACACCTAATATTGCCATCTCTGATTTGTAAATAGATTTAGTCTTACATTTTCCAGAGACTAAGGAAGTAAAATTTTGAATAAGAAAGACACCGAATTGCCAAACAAGAACATACTTACTGTTATGGAAGGTAATCATGGCTCCAGTTGGCTGTGTAATCCTGGTAGTCCCGAAGGTGAGACTGAAAGTATAAGTGGGGTCAGTTAACGTGCCCAAATGCTCCTCTCATGAAGACATACACATTCATGGATAATTGTTTTCTCGTAGAAAGTGCCAAAAGACCCTCACTAAAGATTCTATTTCATTTTAAACCTAGGGGACAATTTCTTATATAGGAAAGCTGAAATAAAAAATCCTTTATGTTAAATATCTGAAAAATATAAGGTTGCTTTTTAGAAGATTTTGAAAGATGATTTCTGATTTCTCTGGGAAAGATTTTTACACAGTGAAGAAAGATTGAG
Source organism: Antrozous pallidus (assembly GCA_027563665.1). Lineage (NCBI taxonomy): Eukaryota > Metazoa > Chordata > Mammalia > Chiroptera > Vespertilionidae > Antrozous > Antrozous pallidus. The sequence continues at coordinate 64,107,498 of CM050513.1, forward strand.
ATGACTTTTATAATTTCAGACTCTCATGGATGTACAGGGGCCTTCTTTGTGGATAAGCAAAAGGCCCTCTGTGACCAAGTTCAAAAATGACTAATGATTTTAATATGCACTGAATTTTGGCAAAATACCTAGAGGGAGCAGTGGGAATAGTGTCCTTTGAGACATAAGATACAACAATTTTAAGAGACACATTCCAAGTGCAGAACAATAATTATATGATGAAAATATAATAAAGAATTAACAAAGGACAACAAAATTGCTTTGTCTGCCTTTTCTATGAAATAATGAACAAACTTTGAAAGTAGTGTAAACACTGTTTGTAATCCAACAAGTGCACATACTACTTTCCCATGGTAGAAATATATGTTTGCATCATAATTTTTTGTATTGTTCTCTTTTTATGTATAAGCCATTATCAAATAAAGCTTCCAATATTTCAGTGTTAAAACTTACATTTTAAAAATATCATACTATATAATAAAGAGAGGATATGCTAATTTTTATAAACATTTAAACAATTTATGATGCAAAGCCCACTCTTATATTAGAATTTTGAAGTGTATTGCCACATTTAGCTTCCAATGTGTAATACATACCATATTTGGGATTCTCTGTGCCACTATTGGCATTGTGGGATCTGAAAGAATTCGATCCTTATTCCTTGCTTGAGCTTTGAGTCAACAAGAGAGCAAAAATTAGGCAAGTAAATGGAGATTAAAATACTAGTTTTACCTCCCTGGTACTGACTCAAGCATAGACATATAGACCAATGGAATAGAAGAGAAAACTAGGAGATTAACCCAAATCATTATGCTCAATTATATTTTACAAAGGAGGCAAGAGCATATAATAAAGTCAAGACAGTCTCTTCAATAAATGGTGTTGGGAAAATTGGACAGATATATGCAAAAAAAAAAAAAAAAGAAACTAGACCACCAACTTACACCATACACAAAAATAAACTCAAAATGAATAAAGTACTTAAACATAAGATAGGAAACCATAATAATCCTAGAAGAAGCCATAGGCAGCAAAATATCAGATATTTGTCGTAGCAGTATATTTACAAACACATCTCCTACGGCTGGGGTCGGCAAACTGCAATAAATATATTGTGAGCCACATGCCGCTCTTTGGCTTCTTGAGTGTGGCTCCTCCACAAACAGCATGGCCTGCATGAATTTATCTTGAAGAAGTGGCGTTAGAAGAAGTTAAGTTTAAAAAATTTGTCTCACAAAAGAAATTTTGATCATTGTACTATTGATATTTGGCTCTGTTGACTAATGAGTTTTCTGACCACTGTCCTAGAGCAATGGAAACTTAGGAGAGAATAAACAAATGGGACTACATAAAAATAAAGAGCTTCTGCACAGTGAAAGAAACTACCAACAAATCAACAAGAAAGCCCACTGCATGAGAGAAGATATTGGCCAATGCTATGTCTGATAAGGGTTTAATCTCCAAAATTCATAGGAAACTCATACAACGTAACAAAAAGAAGATAAACAATCCAATCAAAAAATGGGCAAAGGATCTAAATAAACACTTCTTGAAGGAAGACACACAGAAGATGATGAGACGTCAAAGCATGCACAAAGTCACTAATTGCTGGAAGCTACCCATTGTCTACACCATCATGAGAGTGCAGAAGGGAACACAGAAGGCTGATGGACTTTGGGCTTTAGCAAGGGCTAAAAGCTAAACACCAATTGTTCTTTCAAGATAATGGTGGCTCAAGGCATTCCCTTAACCTGATAATCTTTTACTGTTTACCAAACCTAACTTTGATATGCATGTTTGCTTTGTTAAAGAGCAAATGTATATTCTAATTAATAAAAAAGCTATGGATCTGGAGATTCAGGGGACCTCTCCACTAGAGAGTAAGGTCTCTGCCTAGCTCCCCCCATGATTTCTAAATTTATATTTCTTATCTAGCGTATCCATTTATGCACAGCCCCTTCTCCAGATCTTGAATCCTCACTGCAAAAGTTGCAGCAACTAATCAACTGAGAGATGCAAATCAAAATGACAATGAGGTACCATCTCACACCTGTCAGAATGGTTATCATCAACAAATCAACAAATGATAAATGCTGAAGAGGATGTTCATTCTTTTAAAAACAGCTTATTGAGATATAACTGATGTCTTATTTATTTTTTTATAACACCTGAATCTTCTATTTTATTATTTTAATAAATCTTTACTGTTGAAAATATTAAATATGTCCCCTTTTCCCCCCATTGCCCTCTCCAGCCCTCTGTCTTCCCCAATTCCTCACCACCTTACCATCAGTGTCCATGGGTTATGCACATATGAACATGAGTTCATTAGTTGTTCTCTCCCTTGCCCCACTCTTCCCTGCATTCCCTCTGAGGTTTTATAGTCTGATTGATGTCTCCATGTATTTGGGCCTATTTGTGTTCATTAGTTTATATTGTTCATTAGATTACACATATAAGTGAGATCATGTGATATTTATCGTTCTTTGACTGGATCACTTTGCTTACCATAATGCTCTCTAGTTCCATCCACGCTGTTGCAAATGGCAAGAGTTCTTTCTTTTTCACAGATGTGTAATATTTCATTGTATAGATGTACCACAGCTTTTTAATCCATTTATCCTCTCATCTACACTTAGGCTGTTTCCAAATCTTAACTATTGTAAATTGTGCTGCTGGAAATATACAGGTGCATATATTCTTTCTGATTGGCATTTCTGATTTCTTGGGGGTATATTTCTAGAAGTGGAATCACTGGGCCAAATGGGAGTTCCATTTTTAATTTTTAAAGGAGACTCCAAACTGTTTTCCACAGAGGCTGCATCAGTCTGCATTCCCACCAGTAGTGTATGAGAGTTCCTTTTTTCCACACCCTTGCCAACATTTGTTGTTTGTTAATTTCTTGATGATAGCCATTCTGACAAGTGTGAGGTGGTATCTCATTATTATTTTGATTTACATCTCTTGGATGATTTTTTCATATGTCTCTTGGCCTTTTGTATGTCAATTGTGAAGAATTATCTAAGTTCTTTGACCATTTTTAAATTGGGTGTTTGTTAGTTGTATGAGTTCTCTGTAAATTTTTGAAGTTAACCCCTTATCAGATGTATCATTGGCAAATATGTTCTCTAATGCAGTGGGCTTTTTTTGTGATTTTGTTGATGGTTTATTTTGCTCTTCAGAAGCTTTTAGAAAATAAACAAATGGGACTACATCAAAATAAAAAGATTCGAGAAAGAAACCAAGATGGCAGCATAGGTAAACACGTATACTGCTGCTCTGCACAACAATTTAAAACTACAACTAAAAGACAAAACAAACATAATTCAGAACCAGCGGAAACCTGGCTGAGTGGAAATTCAACAAATAGAAGGAAAGATCAAAGGACACTATGACTCAGAGGCACTGCAGAGGGCAGAGTTGCAGAGATGAGTGGAGACAGAGGTGTGGAGCCACCCACCAGCAGAAAGGGTAGGCGGCTGAATACCGGGTTGGTTTTCTAGAATGGGGAGGTGTCCCACCGCACTGATTCCTAGTTCTGGGCAAATCTTGGGAAACCCAGAATCGTACGGGGTGAAACTGGACTATGAGGAGGAAGCACACTGAGATTTGGGAGCCGCAGAGGTGCACGAGTTCACGGAAAGGACACGTGGCTGGCTCTCTCATTCAGAAGGAAAATAAAAAACAACCACGGGACTGCATTGGTTTCCAGTTCTGGGTGAAAATTTGGGTGTCCAGACGCATTTGGGGAGAAACTGAACTGTCTGGCAGTGGGCAGAGCTAGGGAGCAGCTTCCTCTCAGAGGTGCGTGCAACCTTGTCGCGTGGCGTGGAGACCCGGGCACTGCTTAGGGTGGGCTGACAGGCAACCAAGGCTGACTGCTCAGCTCAAAGACTCCACCCCATCCAAGCTGAGCACAGAAGCTCTCCCAGCATAGAGACAGCAGATTCTCACAGCCCATTGGCCTGGATGTCAATCCCTCCCAGTGATACCAATAACAATCTGCTACAAGACTGTGCAGCCCATAAAGGGGTGCACTAAGAGTATCCACCTCAGGTAACTGGGGAGGCTGAGCCACTGTCCTCTGGATGACACCTACCATACAAAGCTACTCAGACAACTCAGGGAAGCAGCCAAAATGCAGAAACAAAAGAACAAATCACATTTGAAAGAAATGAAGGGGGAAAAATGACTGGACATAGAGTTCAAAACCATGGTTATAAGGTTTTTCAAGAATTTCCTAGAAAAGGCTGATAAATTTAATGAGACCCTAGAGGATATGAAAAAGGATCAACTAGAAATTAAGCACACACTGACGGAAATTAAAAAAAAATGTTATACGAAGACCTAAGAGCAAACTAGAGGGCCACAGTAATCAAGTCAAAGATTTGAAATACAGCCGAAACTGGTTTGGCTCAGTGGATAGCGCGACAGTCTGAGGACTGGAAGGTCCCAGGTTCAATTCCGGTGAAGGGCATGTACCTTGGCTGCGGGCACAATCCCGGTGGGAGTGTGCAAGAGGCAACCTGTTGATGTTTCTCTCATCGATGTTTCTGACTTTCTATCCCTCTCCCTTCCTCTCTGTAAAAAATCAATAATATATATATATGATTTGAAATACAAAGAAGGAAAATCCACTCAGTCGGAAAAGCAAGAAGCAAAAAGAATTTAAAAAATTGAAGATAGTGTAAGGAGCCTCTGGGACAACCTCAAGCATACCAACACCTGAATTATGGGGGTGCCAGAAGAAGAGAGAGAAGAAGATACTAAAACCCTATTTGAAAAAATAGTGACTGAAAACTTCCCCCACCTCTTAAAAGAAATAGACTTAAAAGTCCAGACAGCACACAGAACTCCAAAAAAAAAAAGGAATTCAAAGAGGATTACACCAAGACACATCATAATTAAAATGCGAAGAGCAAAAGACAAAGAGAGAATATTAAAAGCAGCAAGAGAAAAATAGTTACCTACAAGGGAGCACCCATAGATTGTCTGCGGATTTCTCAACAGAAACTATGCAGGCCAGACAGGAGTGGCAAGAAATATTCAAAGAGATGAATAGCAAGAACCTACAACCAAGATTACTCTACCCAGCGAAGCTATCATTCAGACATGAAGGTCAGATAAAGTGCTTCGCAGATAAGAAAAGGGAAAAGGATATCATCACTGCCAAACCAGTTTATATATGAAATGCTGAAAGGAATTCTTTACAAAGAGGAAGAAGAAGAAAAAGGTAAAGATAAAAACTATGAACAACAAATACACATGTATCAACAAGTGAATCTAAAAATCAAGTGTATTGATACCCCGGGAGGAATCAAGATGGTGGCATAGGTAAACACCTATTGTCCTGCCCAGTGCAACAATTCCAAAACTACAACATAACAACAAAACAAACATCATCCAGAATCACTGAAAAGCTGGCTGAGTGAAATCTCCACAAATATAAGTAAAGGTGGGACACTGAGATTCAGAAGACAGCGGAGCACAGCCTTGAACATATGCCCGGAGAGAGGTTCGGAGCCTTGGGCGCGCGTGGGCTGTAGGGCTGGCAGCAGAAATCCTGGCTGGATTTCTATAACAGGGAGGGTGGAGATGTCCCACTGCACAGATTTCCCCAGTGCCGCCGAGGTCTGAGGTCCGGGGTATGCACCCTAAAAGCCGGGCACGGCAGAGGTCTCCAAGTTTGAGGAGAGTGCATGTAGCTTGGAACAGCAGTTTGCGAGTAAAGTGCATGACAGATGCGCGACTTGCTCCCTAGTTAGGGAGACCACCGGACTGCTTTGTTTTACAACCCTGGGCAAGACTTTGGGTGTGCAGAGTCATTTGGGGAGAGGCAGAGTATCCTGACAATGGGTGGAGACCAGCAGCAGCTTTCTCATTGAGGTGCCTGCGGCCATTACGACCCAACACAGAGACCAGCGTACTGCATCGGGTGTAGCTGATGCTGATGCTGCCTGCTTGGCTCAGAGACTCCACCCATCCAAACTGAACACAGTTTCCCTTCACAGCCAATTGGCCTGGAGGTAAAACTCTTCTAGGGCTAACAACAAGAAGCTGGCCTTAAATTAAAAAATACTGTACAACCCATAAAGGATTGCAGTAAGAGTACTCACCTCAGGGAACTGGGGAGGCTGAGCCTCTGTCTCTTAGAGGACATCTACCACACAAAGCTAATCGACCAGCTCAGGAAAGCAGCCACAATGCAGAGACATGGAAACAAATCAGGTGTGAAAGAAATGGAGGAAAAAAGACGACTGGACACAGAGTTCAAAACCACAGTAATAAGGTTTTTTAGAGGGTCCTAGAAAAGGCCGATGAACTTAATGAGAACGACGAGGAAATGAACAAGACCTATGAGAAAATGAACAAGACCAACGAGGAAATGAAAAAGACCAATGAGGAAATGAATGAGATCTACAAAGAAATGAATGAGACATATAAGGAAATGAATGAGACCCACAATTAAATGAACAAGACCTACGAGGATATGAATGAGACCCTCAAGGATATAAAAAAGGACCAACTATAAATCAAGCATACACTGCCTGAAATAAAAAATATTACACAAAGTCCTAAAAGCAGTCCAGAGGGCCACAAGAACAAAGACAAGATTTGAAATACAAAGAAGCAAAATCCACTCGGCTGGAAAAGCAAGAAAGAAAAAGAATCCAGATATTTGAAGATAGTGTAAGGGGCCTCTGGGACAACCTCAAGCATGCCAACATCCGAATAATGCGGGAGCCAGAAAAAGAGAGAGAGCAAGTTAATGAAAACCTACTTGAAGAAACAGTGACTGGAAACTTCTCCCACTTGGTGAAAGAAACGGACTTAAAATCCCAAGAAGTACACAGAACCCAAAAATATAGGAATCTAAAGAGGACCACACCAAGACACATCATAATTAAAATGCCAAGGGCAAAATATAAAGAGAGAATATTAATAGCAGCAAGAGAAAAACAGTTAGTTACCTATAAGGGAGCACCCATACGATTGTCAGCGGATTTCTCAACAGAAACTATGCAGGCCAGAAGGGAGTGGCAAGAAATATTCAAAGTGATGAATAGCAAGAATCTACAACCAAGATTACTCTATCCAGCAAAGCTATCATTCAGAATTGAAGGTCAGATAAAGTGCTTCACAGCTAAGAAAAAGCTAAAGGAGTTCATCACCATCAAACCAATATTATATGAAATGCTGAAAGATATTCTTTAAGAAGAGGAAGAAGAAAAAGGTAAAAATATAAATTATGAACAACAAACACACATCTATCAACAAATGAACATAAAAATCAAGTGAATTAATAGGCTGATGAACAGGATAAACTGGTGAATATAACAGAAACATGGACATAGAGAGGGAATGGACTGACAATTCTTGGGGAGAAAAGGGGGGTGGGAAGTGCAGCAAGAGACTGAACAAAAATCTTGCAACAATGAGAGAAGACAGTGGGGTGGGAGGTTAGGTTGGAGGGTGGGATAGGTACAGGGTGGAGGGAAGCTATAGGGAGGTAAAAAAGATGGAACAATGTAATTAATAAACTGAACAATAAAGATTAAAAAAAATAAAAAATTAAAATAAAGTGTATTAAAAATCTGATGAATAGAATAAACTGGTGAATATAATAGAATCAGGGGTATAGAAAGAAAATGAACTGACATTTTTTTTGGGAAAGGGGTGTGGGAAGTGCAGTAAGAAACTTGACGAAAATTGTTCACCTATGGATGAGGACATTGAGGGGGGGGGTGAGGTAAAGGCAGAGGGTAGAATGGGTACCAGGTGGAGGGAGATAGGGGGCATAAAAGAAGAACATTGTAATAATTTGAACAATAAAGTTTTATTAAATTAAAAAATAAAAAGCTTCTATAACTGACATTTTAAACCCTGCAGATATTTAATGTATACAATTTGATGTGTTTATACCTGTACATTCATCTGTGAAAATTATCACTAAAATCAAGCTAATGAACATATCAATCACTTTTATTTTTAAGTAGAAAGTACTTGATGTTTAGATAGAATTTGTTTTTTTTTTTGCAAACACTAAAGCCTAAATTGGCATTTTTAAAATTGGATTATTTCCTTGAAGGACTGAAAAGATGTGAGAGTCTAATTTTTCCACTTTTAAAGACTCTGAGGTAATACTGAAACCAAATGAATTTATTCTACCACTCTTTTTATTCTTTTTTAAAAATAGCATATAGGAAATTTATTAAAACCCCACAATCTTTGGATCAGTTATCTCAGGAAATACTATTTTTTTCAGAAATATTTATTGTTTTTAAAATTATCTCTATATTTAAAAACTATAAGGTATTTTTATTATCATTTTATAGAGAAAATGTATATTTAACTTTCAAATCTATTCTGTTATGTCTTTCTGCAAGAACATGGCATTAAATTTCTCTAAAGAGGACAAATAGATGGCCAATAGACATTTGAAAATTCCTTCAACATCACTAATCATCAGAGAAATGCAAACTAAAACCACAATGAGAGAATTCCTCACATTTGTCAGAATGACTCTCATCAATAAATTAACAAAGAAGTGTTGGTGAAAATATGAAGAGATAATTCTAGTGCATTGTTGGTAGGTTTGCAAACTGGTGCGGCCACTTTGGAAAGCAGTAAAAAATTAAAAATATAACTACTTTATGACCCAGCAATGACATTTCTGGGTATTTATCAAAAGCACTAATTTGGAAAGATATATGCATCTGTCATTTACAAGAGCCATTTATAATAGCCTAGTGCCCATCAAGACAATCAGATAAAAAATGTGTATGCCTAATGGAATTTTACTCTGCCATTAAAGAATAAAATTTTACCATTTGTGACAACCTGGATGGACTTATAGGCTATTATTTTAAGTAAAATAAGGCAGACAGAGAAACACAAATAGCAATACTTCACTTATATATGGAACAGAAAGAACAAAATAAACAAACAGAAACAGAATCGTAAGTATAGAGAACAAACTGATGGCTGCCAGAGGAGAGAGGGCTGGGAGTTGGGTGGAAAAGGTGAAGGAAGTCGAATAAGAAGTACAATTGGTAATTACAAAGCAGTCACAGGGATGGAAAGAACAGTACAGGGAAAAAAGTCAATAATATTGTAATAACTATGTATGGTGCCAAGTGGATACTAAACTTATTGGCAGGATCTATTCATACATTATATAAATGTCTAACCATTATGCTGTACATCTGAAACTAAAATAAAATGCCCACTGTTGTTGAAAAACATGAATACATGTGATTATTTTTCTTAGTTATAAAGAACACTTTATTATTTCTCCTTTTGTAGGTATAGTGATGATAAATTCACTTAAATTTTGTATTTTGGAAATTTCTATTTCACTGTTAATAATATATTGCTGTATAACACATTTACAATAGGTGCACAAATTAAATTTTACTTATTAATTAACCTTTATTAATATATACAACCATATAACCAGTACACAGAAAAAGGTATAACATATTATCAGCAATTAAGATAGCTATCCTCTGTTAATCAAGATTCAACCAAAAGTAGCCACTGTTCTAACTTTTATTATTATAATAGAAGCCTGATGCACAAAGATTTGTGCTAGATAGGGCCTTCCTTTCCCTGACTACAGGCCTGCCTTTCTGCTCAGGCCTTGAACTGCTTCTTTCCACTCCAGCCCTGCCTTCCCATGCTGCTCAGAGTCCCTGAGTGGCGAGAGTGCTGCAGAACAACTGTGTTGTCGCCATGGCAATGGTGCAAGCATCCAGCCTTGCCTCCCGTTGCTAGGTGCCTGAGTATGCAAATTAACCCGCCATCTTTTTGGGTTCATTTGCATACTTACTCTTGATTGGCTGGTGGGTGTCATGAAGGTATGGTCAATTTGCATCTTTCGATTTTATTAGTGTAGACATAAGACTCTGGTTCAGAGTCTTGTGTCTGAACTTCATGCGAAGAAATTAATATACTATGTATCTGTATCAATCTTCTTTTGTACAATATTTTTCTTTGTGACACCCAGAAACTTATGACATATAGCAGCAGTTTTTTTATTTTCAATATTTTATAACATCTCAATTTAGAAATGTGCCAATTTATTTGTATTACTTTTTAAAAAAATAAATTTTTATTAATTTCAGAGAGGGGAGGAGAGGGAGAGAGAGATAGAAACATCAATGATAAGATAGAATCATTGATTGGCTTCCTCCTGCAAGCTTTCTACAGGGGATTGAGCCCACAAGACAAGTACATGCCCTTGACCAGAATCAAACCTAGGACCTTTCAGTCCACAGGCCGACACTCTATCCACTGAGCCAAACTGGCTAGGGTTATTTGTATTACTCTTAATGTACATTAAAGTTGCCAACTTCTGCTTATTTTCAATAGTACAGATAAGACTATCTTATTCATGATTTTTGATTACATATGCAGACATTGCTGGTGATAACATACCTAAATTAAAAAGAAATTTTATTTATGAGAGTGAGAGAGAGAAAGAGAGATAGATAGAGAGAGAGAGAGAGAGAGAGAGAGAGAGAGAGAGAGAGAGGAAGCATCAATTTGTTTTTGAACTTATTTATGCATTCCTTGGTTGATTCTTGTATGTACCCTAACCTGGGATTGAACTCACACTTTGGCATATCATAATGACACTCCAACCAACTGAGAGCTACCTGGCTAGAATCTATACCTAACATTTTAATTGTTAGTGAATGTATTCCATTATGTGAAGTACCTGAAGTTATTTTGCTTATTCTCTTTGCTTTTTAAGTAAAAATTATTGGGATATAATTTATACATAATCAAATGCATTCAATTTAAGAGTAAGTTTGAAAAGATCCATCACAGTAATCAACCCCCAGTAGGTATATAATATCTTTGTTATCTCATAATATTCCCTCTCTGATCTTCTTCAATTCTTGACTTGTTTTCTGATACTATAAATTTGTTTTTCCTGTTGTAGAATTATAAATATATGGAATGCCGCATGTACTATTTTGTATCTGAAATATTTCACTCAGCATAATGTTTTTGAAATTTTTTATTTTATTTTTTCTAACAGTTTATTTCTTTTTGTATGTAGCTAATAGTTTTTAAAAAATATGTTTTATTGGTTTTTACACAGAGGAAGGGAGAGGGAAAGTCAGAAACATCGATGAGAGAGAAACATCAATCAGCTGCCGCTTGCACACTCCCTACCGGGATTGTGCTCGCAGCCAAGTACATGCCCTTGACCAGAATCGAACCTGGGACCTTCCAGTGCACAGGCCGATGCTCTATACACTGAGCCAAATCAGCTTCGGCTGTAGCTAGTAGTTTTTTACTATATGAATACTAGAGACCTGGTGCACAAATTTGTGCATGGGTGGAGTCTCTCTGGTGGCCTTCAGAGATCAGGCCAAAACCTACAGTCCTACGCTGCTTGCAGCTTCTACCTGCTCCCCCTCATCCCAGCCCCACTATGCCTGCCACGTGCTCATGCCCAATCAGCCCCAATTGGGAGAGGCTCACCCCTCCACAGTAGTGGTCGCCAGCCATGAGCCCTGCATCTGGCACCCTCCCAAGGGGAGTGGCCTGTGGGATCGGCCTGAAACCGGCTTTCCAACATATTCGAAGAGGTCCTGGGTTGGGAGAAAGGCACAGGCCATGCTGAGTGACCCCACTGATGCATGATCAGGCCAGGGACGGACTGCAGGAGGGCTCCAGGGCATGTCTGGCTCATCTCGCTCAGTCCTGATCAGCCGGACCCCAGCAGGAAGCTAACCTACTGGTCAGAGCATCTGCCCTCTGGTGGTCAGTGCACATCATAGCAAACAATTGAGCAGCCTTAGCATATCATTAGCTTATTATGCTTTGATTGGTTGTTCTGCCATTCAGTCTATTTGCAGATTACCCTTTTATTATATAGGACCAGAGGCCTGGAGCATGAAATTTGTGTACTGGGGGGAGAAGTGTCCCTCAGCCAGGCCTGCATCCTTTCCAATCCAGGATCCCTCAGGGAATGTCCAACTGCCTGTTTGGGGATCCGGCCTAAGTTGGCAGTTGGACTTTTGCCCCGTAATCTGGGACTGCTGGCTCCTAACTGCACACCTGCTTGCCTATTTGATTCTCCTAGCTGGTCCCCTGCCTGCCTGATTACCTCTAACTGCCTCTGCATTTCTACCTGATCACCCCTAATTTCTCTGCCTGCCAGCCAGATCACCCCTAACCAGCCTCCCCTGCCAGCCTGGTCACCCCTAACTGCCCTCCCTTTCCAGCCTACTCACCCCTAACTGCTCTCTCCTGCTGACCTGGTTGCCCCTAACCACCCTCCCCTGCCTGCCTGGTAGTCCCTAACCGCCTCTGTCTGCTGGGCTGATCACCCTTAACCACCTCTGCCTCAGCATCTGCCACTATGCTTTTATTTAGAAAGATGTCCTGACGGATGTGCAGAAAATATCCAGTCTAATTAGCATGTTACCGTTTTAAAATATTTTAATATTTATTGTTCAGTTCACTAATTACTTTCTTCCCCCTTCTTTCTCCCTATAGCTTCCCTCAACCAAGTACCCATCCCACCCTCTGCCCTTACCTCTCCCCCATTGTCCTCTTCCATAAGTGTATGATTTTTGTCCAGTCTCTTGCTGCACCTCCCACACCCCCTTTTTCCCAAGAATTGTCAGTCCATTCCCTCTCTCTGCCCATGATTCTGTTATATTCACCAGTTTATCCTGTTCACAAGATTTTTAATTCACTTAATTTTTAGATTCATTTGTTGATAAATGTGTATTTGTTGTTCATAATTTACATTTTTACCTTTTTATTCTTCTTCCTATTCTTAAAGAATATCTTTCAGAATTTCATATAATATTGGTTTGGCGGTGATGAACTCCTTTAACTTTTTCTTATCTGCGAAGCACTTTATCTGACCTTCAATTCTGAATGACAGCTTTGCTGGATTGTAGATTTTTGCTATTCATCACTTTGAATATTTCTTGCCACTCCCATCTGGCCTGTATTGTTTCTGTTGAGAAATCCGCTGACAGTCGTATGGGTGCTCCCTTATAGGTAACTAACTTTTTTTCTCTTGCTACTTTTAATATTCTCTCTTTGTCTTTTGCCCTTGGCATTTTAATTATGATGTGTCTTGGTATGGTCCTCTTTGGATTCCTATGGTTTGGGGTTCTGTGTGCGTCTTGAGCTTTTAAGTCTATTTCTTTCACCAGGTGGGATAAGTTTTTGGTCACTATTTCTTCAAATAGGTTTTCATTATCTTGCTCTCTCTCCTTTTCTAGCACCCCTATAATTTGATGTTGGTATGCTTGAGGTTGTCCCAGAGGCTCCTTACACTATTTTCAATATTTTAATTTCTTTTTGCTTCTTGCTCTTTCGACTGTGTGGATTTTGCTTTTTTGTGTTTCAGATCTTTGACTTGATTCTTGCGGTCCACTAGACTGCTTTTAGGTCTTTGTATAATATTTTTTATTTCAGTCAGTGTATGTTTAATTTCTAGTTGGTCCTTTTTCATATCCTGGAGGGTCTCATTCATATCCTTGAGGGTCTCGTTAATATCCTCGAGGGTCTTGTTCATATCCTCGCGGGTCTCATTCATATCTTTGAAAGTCTCATTCATATCCTCGAAGGTCTCATTAAGTTTATCGGCCTTTTCTAGGAGCCTCTTGAAAAACCTTATAACCGTGGTTTTGAACTCTATGTCCAGTCGTTTTTTCCCTCTATTTCTTTCACATCTGATTTCTTTCTATGTTTCTGCATTTTGGCTGCTTCCCTGAGTTGGTCCATTAGCTTTGTGTGATGGATGTTCTCTAAGGGACAGTGGCTCAGCCTCCGCAGTTATCTGAGGTGGATACTCTTGCTGCAGTCCTTTATGGGTTGCACAGTCTTGTTGAAGTTAAGCCTAGATTATTGTTGTTAGCACTAGGAGGGTTTGACCTCCAGGCCAATTGGCTGTGAGGATCAGCTGTGCTCATGTTGGATGGGTGGAGTCTCAAGGGCTGAGCAGGAAGCCTTGATTTCCCATCAGCTCTGCCCTATGCAGCACCTGGGTCTCTGTGCCTGGAGGTAATGGCTGCATGCACCTCTGAGAGAAAGCTGCCACTGAGCTTTACCCGCTGCCGGACAATTCAGCCTCTCCCCAAGTGAGTCCGCAGACCCAAAGTCTCACCCAGGGTTTAAAACAATGCAGTCCGGTGGTTTCTCTTCTTTCTTTGTTTTTTCCTCCTGAACGAGACAGCAAGTCACGAGTCCTCTCTGTGCTCTCGCACGCTTCTGCTGTTCCCAAGTTACGTGCCCTCTCGACAAGCTCTCGGACCTCTGCAGCACCCAAGTTTCAGCGTGCTTCCTCCTTGCTGTCCAGTTTCACCCCATGTAAGTGTGAGATCCTCAGATCTCCCCCAGAACTGAGGAATCAGTACAGTGGGACACCTTTGTCTCCCTCCCCATTCGAGAAAACCAGCTGGGTTTGCAGCCGTCTGCCCTATCCACTAGCACACGCATGGCTCCGAACCTCTGACTCTGCCCGTATCCAGAACTCTGCCGTCTGCTGCTCCTCTGAGTCACAGTGTCATATCTTTATTTTTATTTGTGGAATCTCCACTCAGCCAGCTTTCTGGTGATTCTGGATGATGTTTGTTCTGTCGTTAAATTGTAGTTTTGATATTGTTGTGTGGGACAGCAAGATAGGTGTTTACCTTTGCAGCCATCTTGGTTCCCTCTTACAAATGCCACATGTTACCCTTTTATTAGTATTAATATCAAAATATATTTACGTACTCAATTTTTAAATTCATCTTCATTGTTGAAAGTATTATATATGTCCCCTTTTTATCCCATTGACCCTGGCCCCCTCGCTGCCCATTCCTCCCCACTCTGGCCTACATTGCACTATTATCTCTGCCCATGGATTATGCATCTATAATAATAAAAGTGTAATATGCTAATTAGACTGGACAGCCAAATGACCTTCTGGACATCATTCTGGACATTCTTCTGGATGAAACCTTGGAGTGCGGGCGAGGCAGGGGCGGTTAGGAGCTATCAGGCAAGTAGGAGAGCAGTTAGGGGCAATCAGGCAGGCAGGTGAGTGGTTAGGAAAGACCAGACAGGCAGGCAAGCAGTTAAGGGTGATCACGCTTCAGGCAGAGGCAATTAGGGGTCATCAGGAAGGCAGGCAAGCTATTAGGAGCCAGCAGTCCCAGATTGGAGAGAAATGTCTGACTGCCGATTGGGCCTAAACTGGCAGTTGGATATCCCCTGATGGGTCCTGGATTGAGAGAGGGTGAAGGCCATGGTGAGAGACCTCTCCCTTCCGTGCATGAATTTTGTGCATGGGGCCTCCAGTATATGCATAATAGTTCTTTGGTTAATCACTCTCCCACCACCCCTACCTTCACCTCCCCTCTGAGATCCATCAGTCTGTTTCATGCTTTTATGTCTCTGGGTCTATTTTGTTCATCACTTTATTTTGTTCATTAGATTTCACATATGAGTGAGATCATGTAATACTTTTCTTTCTCTGACTGGCATATTTTGTTTAGCATAATACTCCCCAGGTCCCCCATGCTGTTGCAAATGGTAAGAGTTCTTTCTTTTTTACAGCTGCATAGCATTCCTTTGTGTAAATGTATTACAGCTTTTTTTATGCACTCATCTGCTGATGGGGCTGTTACTAAATCTTAGCTATAGTAATTGTGCTTTTAGGAACATAGGGGTGCATATATTCTTTCTAGATTGGTGTTTCTGAACTCCCATTTGACCCAGTGATCCTACTTTTAGGAGCAACTGATTTTTAAACACGAATTTAAATCAGTTGAAAAACTATAAGTTTTTATGGACATTGATCTGCTGTTGTGTTTGTTGTATAAGAGCAATGTTTGGGCTGCCATTCAAATCTTTGAATTCTGATAGTTGACTTGAAGCTTTCTTAAGAAATTTTTAAAATATTGATGTAAGTTTGCTCACTGACAGATGATAATTATAATTAGTGGGGCAATCACATTGTAAACTATAAACATATCAAATCACTATATTGTATACTAAAACTAATATAGCTAATATAATATTGTATATTAACTATACTTAAATTTTTAAAAATTTTAAGTTAAAAGATATTTAAAGAAATATCATCATATTTAAAAACCAATAGCAAGTCTTTTAAAACTTCCTTTTGACAACTTTTATTTGGATCACAACAAAGTCATCAAGGAATTTGTTTCATAATAATTTGCAGATATAATATATGTAACCAATTTATTTTACTTAACTTGAGCAGAATCTTTTATGTCAATACAGTTCAATTCCTTAATCAATAAAGAAAATTTAAAAAGTTTCAGATATTTGAATTCTCCTGAATAGGTCCTTATGCCATAAAAGTAATGTGCCATCATATGTTTATTTTCTCCATATTTCTAAACAACAACTATAACAAAACACTACACTGTCTTAAAATTAAAAGAGAAACCTCAGAAATATTATAGTAATATATAGTTAAATTTGTATATTAAGTTGTATTTAATATTGTGTTTCTTTTCAACATTAAAATCTGATATGGACCTATTATTATTATTATTGTTATTATTATTATTATTATTACTATTATTATTTTAGTAATAGCCAAAATTTCTTATTAAAGACCAGAAGGTTTTCCTATATTGTCTTTAGATTATGAAACAATTCATATTTTTGTTTCATATTTCCCAGATTAGAAAAGAGAAAAACTGAGTGGAATTTTTGTGTTTTTTTTTGGCACATAAAATGTACTTTCTGAATACGTCTTTAGGGGAATATTGTTTGCTGATTTCAATAGGTTCCCTTGGGTCCTCATTGAGCCAAAAGATAAAATTTAGTTTGAATCATGGGATATGTTAAATTTCTGTACTTAAACATATTTCTTGTTAGATTTTAATCACTTGTGATATAACACTTCCAGTTAAAGACTAAGGAAAACTTAGTAAAAATTTAACCAAACTGGAAGGGATGGTAGAGATACATCAATGCTCTTTAGTATCTGAATAATGAGATATGTTGTGAGTGTGAACTGAAGTGAAAAATGGAAAATATTAAAAAAACCCATTTCACTTTTTATTTGAATACTTCTGAAGATAACATTGATTTTTGTAAAACATCTTTTTAATAATTGAATGAAGTCCTAAAATGATTATCTGATTATCATCACTCTTAATTTAATTAATTTATATTTTCTACTATATACGATAACAAAAAAGAAAATACAATATGTCCTGTGCAAGGTAAGTCAAATTTTAATTTTAACATGTCTTTTTTTTAAAAAAATCAGAAATTAAGAAAATATTTTAGAAGTACAAGATAACTGAACTTGTCTTTAAATTGTGTTATTGATTCATTCTTTTTGATGGAGGAATAAAAACTTCTATAAAGTTTTGCTATGAACATATATAAATATAACATGTATTTTCATAGATAAATGACTAATTCATTTTCTTTATCTAACCCTATGAACTTTAACTGTATTAGATAAATTAGTAGGAGATGTTTTTCACTTCTTGAGGAAATCTAACAATACATTCATACCCAGTTCAAATTTAAAAACAATTGGTGTGTTTAACAAAACTCAGAAGATTATTAAAACTAGAAAATGATGAAATAATGTCTTTACTAGTTATAGTTAGCCTACCATATCATAAAATTCCACAGGTAATGAATAAGAAATGTAGATTTATATTTTAATGAAAAAGGTAATTAATGGAAAAATTTAAAGAACAATGAAATAAAAATATTTATGTGGAAACAGTAACATTATTCATAGACAATAAACAGATTAAAACTGGTGGTAAGCATTCCGATATGTTTAACACAAAGATTCTAGGGATTTAGTAACTTTCAAGCGAATATGTATGAATAAAATAATATCAGGTTATATAGAAAAGTAGAGGAATATATTTGAATAAACTTAGTTCATAAGAATTAAAAGTACTTATGTGACATTTGATTTTTTTTGTATTTTAGTTTATATTTTTAAAACATGGGGGAAGAAGGAAGACTTGAATATCATCTGGCAATTCTGAAAATTGGCTAAGAAAAGAGTGGTGCTCTATTACAAATAACATAATTAACAGATAAATTGTAATTAGTAACTATGGAATATTGTTATAACACTAGTCAGTGAGAAGAACTGTGACTGTGCTTAAGATCATTTTATATGAAAACAGAAAGCTACAGCTTCTTAATGTAATCTGCACAACCATAAAGAAGGTTATATAAAAGTATATAATTTAATAAAGTGAAAATAGATTAAAATATAGGAAGACTTATTTCAGTTTTTCTGTTTGTTTATTTCCTAAGTCATCTAAATTTGAAAAATTGTTACTGATTTACTGGGAATTTTCTAAGTGTTGAATGTAAAGGCCACTGGTAAAATGTATGAATAGGCAAGCAGATGGAGTTGAAATAAGGTAAAGAAAATGCTACAAAAAATAAAAGAAAGGACATATAAATGGAATTTAGGATGAATAAAAGGAGTAAAATTACTCAAAATATTTGCTAATTTCAGAAAATAGAATATCTGAACTATTTAAATAGTCTATTAGGAGAAAGTCTTTGAAAGATGATATGGGACGATATTAAATTTTGGAAGTAAAGTTTGAATGACTGAGAAACCACAGTAAGGCATATTTCAATCTTGTCAAAGGAAAATACTCATAATTTTTATAAAGATGACTGACTTTAGAGGGCATGTTCATTTTGATGAACTCAAAGTAGATTTGTGAAAATATTTACACATTGATAAGTTTCTGAATGTGAAACATTCTATGGCAGAGAATAAAGAAACATATTTTCTCACTTGTGCTTTAAATTTTGCTTTTTCCTAGCTTTGATAGGAAAACAAAAAAGAAATGAACAAGTCAACAGAAATAGAGTTCATTTTGCTTGGACTGACAGATGACCCTCTGTTGCAAATTGTGATTTTCCTGTTTCTATTTTTCAACTACATCTTGAGCCTGACGGGGAACTTAATCATTATTCTCCTCACCATGGTGGAGCCCCGTCTCAAGACTCCAATGTATTTCTTCCTCCGAAATTTCTCCTTCTTAGAGATTTCATTCACAACCATCTGCATTCCACGATTCTTAATGAGCATTCTGACTGGAGACAAAACAATTTCCTACAGTGGTTGTGTAACTCAATTGTTCTTTTTTATTTTATTAGGAGGTACAGAATTTTACCTTCTGGCTGCCATGTCCTATGACCGCTATGTTGCCATCTGCAAACCGCTGCACTACCCCATCATTATGAACAGCAAAGTGTGCTGTCAGCTTGTACTCAGCTCTTGGATAACTGGATTCCTAATCATATTTCCCCCTTTGATCTTGGGACTCAGGCTGGATTTCTGTGCTTCCAAAACTATTGATCACTTCCTCTGTGACACTTCTCCTTTATTGCAGATCTCTTGTACAGACACACATTTCATAGAACTGATGGCCTTTGTCTTAGCTGTGGTGACACTTGTCATCACCTTGTTCTTAGTGGTCCTCTCCTACGTGTACATCATCAAAACCATTCTAAAATTCCCTTCTGTTCAACAGCGAACAAAGGCCTTTTCCACCTGTTCCTCACACATGGTTGTTGTCTCTATTACTTATGGGAGTTGCATTTTTATGTATATGAAACCTTCAGCAAGGGAACAGGTGTCTTTAACTAAAGGTGTAGCTCTGCTCAATACCTCTGTTGCTCCCTTACTAAACCCCTTCATTTACACTCTAAGGAACCAGCAGGTGAAAGAAGCTCTCAAGGATATGCTTCAGAGGTTTTGTTACTTTGGAAGCAAAGAGACAAAATTGGGATGTAAGTAATATGTTGAAGAAACATGAATGGGAAAATTGAAAACAATTTTCAGTTCATTTGTCCATAGCTATGCCATTTCTCTCCTCAATGATTTATTCCTACTAGGCTTACTAAGACTTCCTGAACTCTGTACTTCTCTCTGTTCTTTCTGAATAGATCTTTTTACTCTTTAGTGGTAAACTGCCTTCTCCAATTCAGAATGTTAAATTCTATCTTTGATTAGAAATATCTCTTCCCATAAATACTTTCATGTTCTGAATGCTTTCAAAAACTAAACCTTGCTCGATATATGTGGTTAATTATTTCAACACGTGTGTGCTAATTGCTAAGCATTGCATGTGATCTGAAGTATTTTCTCAACTAAAATGTGAGATAAAATTCAAAATCTGATAATTACAACTTGCAATAATTGCTATTGTGATGAAAAAGAGCAAAATTAAATAATTTTAAGGATCATGATAGCCTTTCAAAAAGTTATTTATGCTGAAACTTTGAAAGTTGAATACGGAAATAAAAGATTCTAAGGGTTCTATACTCAGAGATATAAAATATGAAAAGGAGAATTATAGTGATTGAGCATATGATATTTGTAACATTATTACATATTGTTTGGCGTAGAAATAATTGACCTCCAGGCTTTGATTAAAATTGCTTATAATGCATTGCAGTATTAGGCCTACAAATGATAGTAACCCATTAAAGAAATATAGGTATAATTTATTTACATATGGGACTGGGAATCTTTCTATATATCTTAAACTATTTTCAAATGAAAAAATGCCTGATCCATTCTGGTTCTATCAGTGTAATCAAATTTAAGAAGCATAATGTTTTTGAGGTGTCCCATACTATTGCATGCATCCTTTGTTCATTCCTTTTTGCTGATATGATTTAGTAGAATCTCTGGTGTCCTTGGGTCTTAGCTTGCTTTCTCACCCCTAGTCCTACACCTTGGCATTCTTATTCTCTGAGGAATCTCTCCCTGAGACTGACCAGTGTGAAAATCAGGATGTACCATATTTGAAATGCCAATGGCTAAAAGCTTTTTATCATCCCACAATGTCCTTTGAAATAAGCTGTCTGTCAAAGGGGATAGATAAGAGGGAATGCTTCTCCATGTGTTGATAACTCTACTCTTCACTTTCCCTCCTCTAAGGAAGTGGGAGGATTGGGAATGCCTCTAGAGGAGAAAAAGAAGGATACATGTGGAGGAATACCATGACCATTTTGTTGCTCATTTTAGAAGCCCATCTGAATTCCAAATTAACTCCTATGATTTTTTTGAAAAAAATTTAATGTTTTTTGTTGTTGAAAATGTTGCAGGTGTCCCTCCTTTTGCCCCTTCCTCTGTTCACACTTCCTCTCCAGGCCTACATCACATTATTGTCTTTTTGCAACCTGAAAACTAAACCTGCTTTTGGAAGAGCTAGGGAGATCATGTTTGAACACCAGATAGAATCTTGAGGAAACTAATAGCATATATCTCAGGTTGGAATCCCTTGGAGACTGGTTCAGGAAAGATGGTGGGAAATGGCAGTAATTTCTGCGAAAGCATCTATCAATATTCTCAGCCGTAAAGTAGGTAGTTCTCACGTGGAATAAACTGTTAAGTCTCTCCTGTCTGCTCACCAGTCTGACTACAAAACAGCTCTGGAGATTATTATGCTAAGTAAAATATGTAAATCACAGAAACAAAAATACCACATGATCTCATTTATATGTGGGATCCTATTGAAAAAAATAAATTGATGAACACAATAGAAATAGAGGCATGGCTACATGGAACAACCTGACAGCTGGGGGTGAGAAAGCAAGCTAAGACTCAAGGACAAAGATTCTACTAACTCATAACCCACAGACAGCAGTGTGGCCATGATGAGAGGGCTGGGGCGGCAGGGGCTGGGTGGAGGTGCTCAAAAGGGGGGCCGATGAGGACATCTATAATAGTGTGAATAATAAAAATAAATGTAAAAAGCCAGTCTCTGCTGTTTTTCCATTTTACAAATTTTGCACGAAGTCCTCTCATTGATAAACTGTACATTTGAACCACACAGGAAGAGGATGCTGGAAAATGGTATCCTATTTCCCTGGCATTCAGAAAACAACTAAGAAAGTCATGTGATCAGTTGGCAACAGACAATTCAATGCAGATACTTTGAAAATAACCGAAAACATGGGCTTAGAAATTGCAAATCATTACTTCTATCTCTGGCTGTGCCAAAGAATGATGTCAGTGTTAGGGGCAAGTTAAAGAGATAAGATTTCTTTTGCACCTCTTGTTCAGTTTATCCCATTAAATAAATAGTACTTGAAGGTTTTACAGTATGAATGCTTCAATCCATGTAATACATTCATATGACTTCAGACACTTTTCGCACCCTATTGAAAACTATGTTTCTACAGAGAACAGTATATGCGGTTTATATGGAGGAAAGAATGAGATAAAAAGAGATATAAAAATAAGAAAATAACTTATATTACTACTAGGGGCCTGTTGCACAAAATTCATGCACTCAGGGGAGACGTATCCTCAGCCCACCTGTGCCCTCTTGCAGTCCAGGAGCCCCCAGGGGATGTCCAACTGATGCCTTAGGGTGCGGGCCTAAGCCATCGGTCAGACATCCATAGGGCTACTGTGTAGGAAGGAGAGGTTCCCGCCACTGCCGCTGTGCTCGCCAGCCCTGAGCCCAGTTCTGGATAAGTGGAATCCCCACTGTGGGAATTCTCCCTTTGGGAGCACACTGACCACCAGGGGGCAGCTCCTGCATTGAGCGTCTGCCCCCTGGTGGTCAGCATGCATCACAGTGATTGGTAGTTCTGCCAGTCTGTAAATTTGCATATTACCCTTTTATTATATGGGATTAAAGTAAATATATTACCAGGAGACTAGCACAAGTCTAATACACATAATTACAAATTTCTGTTGTGAGAACCAAGATGGCAGTATAGGTAAAAGCATGTACTTGCTGCCTCCCACAACCATGTCAAAATTACAACTAAAATAAAGAACAACTATCATCCAGAACCACGGGAAAGCAGGCTGAGTGGCAGTTCTACATCTAGAGAGGTAAAGAAGAAAGCTCATTTAGACTGGTAGGAGGCATAGAGGCTCGGAGTGGGCTGGTCTGGCACCAGGGATGCTGCTTTTTAAATCAGGAGGGAGATTGTCTTTATGGAGGCAACGAGGAGGAGCAAGGAGTCCCAGCCCTACACCAGAGCCCCAGCCCAGGGTCCCAGAGCTGGGGAAAGAAGTCCCTATGGGCCATAAAAACTATGGGCTGTAAAAACCAGTGCAGATTGGGGCTGAGTGACACACAGGCTGCTAGAGACCCATCTGCTCCCCTTAAAAGGCCAGCACAGTGAACTGAATTTACAAGTTCTTGCTTGCTGTGTCCTCCAGTGCCGAGCAAGGCTCTGGGGACCTAGATACATACTGGGAGAAACTGAGCTGTCTGGCATCGGGGCAGAACTCAGGGGCAGCTTTCTTCCAGGTGGATGTGCTTGCAGCAGTCATTGTTTCCCTGATGGGACCTCCCTGTGAAGGGCTGACTGGCAGCCATTGCTATTTGCTCCATCCTGGTGATTTCCTGAGATCCCACCCCACCCAGTTTACAACCCCACCCAAGCTGTGCACAGCAGCTTTTGTATATGAATGGTCAATCCTTTCTCAGCCTAAAACCTGTCAAAAAAGCTGCATTAGGGTCAGGGAGCCCCAAACCTATCAATAAAAGCCACAATGCTGGCTCTAGCACCAGCATGCCTCGCTTCACTGCTGGGCCTTGCATGGACACTTCCAAACCTGATACAAGGAAGAGGACTCTGCATATCTCTCTGTAACTCCTGCTGGGTGGCCCCAGGCTGTGGCTGACTTGCATCTCCATGGAGACCAGTGTATGCAGTGGTCAGTTATGAGAGGACACCAGATTACAGCTCTATACATCCATAAGCGATACACTCAATGGGCAGACTCAGTGAGCACCAAAGCCTCACTGAAGCAAGTCCTAATCCATAAGGGTGTCTCCTGCACAGCAGCTCTCCCACTGACGTCACAGCTGGTCCCCACAGCCAATAGCATGGAGATCAGTCCCCCACAGTGACACCAACAGCAGTAAAGCCTCAAATACAACAAGACTGTGAACATAGCCCACAAACAGTGCACCAACATGTCCACCTCAGGTGATTGGAGAGGCTGAGTCACAGGGCCCTATAAGACACCTACTACACAAAGCCGCTCTATCAACACAATTAGCAGCTTCCCAATACATAGAAGCAAACACAGGGAACCAGCCAAAATATGGAGACAAAGAAACATGTCACAAATGAAAGAAATGGAAGAAAACAACCTACTGGATATAGAGTTCATAATCACAATTAAAAGTCATTCTAGAAATCACTGAGGAACTTAGTGATCCTTCAAAGATCTTAGTGAGAATTCCAAAAATATGTAAAAGGACCAGTCAGAAATTAAGCATACACTGACTGAAATAAAGAATAATATACAGAAATTCAACAGTAGACTAGAGGATCCTGAGAATTAAGTCAATGATTTGAAATATGAGGAAGCAAAAAAGACCCAACCAGAAGAGCAAAAAGAAAAAAGAATTCAAAAACACGAAGACAGTGTAAGGAGCATCTGGAACAACTTCAAGAATCCCAACATCCAAATTATGGATGTGTCAGAAGATGAGAGAGAGCAAATATTGAAAACTTATTTGAAGAAATAATGACAGAAAACTTCTTCTACCCAGTGAAAGAAATAGACTTATAAGTCCTAGAAATGCAAAGACCCCTAAACAAGAGTAATCTAAAGAGGACCACAGCAAGACCATATAATTTAAATGCCAAGGGCAAAACAAAGAGCGAGAATCTTCAAAGCGAGAGAAAAAACTGTTAGTCTTACAAAAGAG